>QXTE01000217.1:1776219-2153732 GCA_003942145.1 Platysternon megacephalum
TGTCATGGGATAAAAGGGAAGGTCCTTTCATGGATTGAGAACTGGTTAAAAGACAGGGAACAAAGGGTAGGAATTAATGGTAAATTCTCAGAATGGAGAGGGGTAACTAGTGGTGTTCCCCAAGGGTCAGTCCTAGGACCAATCCTATTCAACTTATTCATAAATGATCTGGAGAAAGGGGTAAACAGTGAGGTGGCAAAGTTTGCAGATGATACTAAACTGCTCAAGATAGTTAAGACCAAAGCAGACTGTGAAGAACTTCAAAAAGATCTCACAGAACTAAGTGATTGGGCAACAAAATGGCAAATGAAATTTAATGTGGATAAATGTAAAGTAATGCACATTGGAAAAAATAACCCCAACTATACATACAATATGATGGGGGCTAATATAACTACAACGAATCAGGAAAAAGATCTTGGCGTCATCGTGGATAGTTCTCTGAAGATGTCCACGAAGTGTGCAGAGGTCAAAAAAGCAAACAGGATGTTAGGAATCATTAAAAAGGGGATAGAGAATAAGCCTGAGAATATATTATTGCCCTTATATAAATCGATGGTACGCCCACATCTCGAATACTGCGTACAGATGTGGTCTCCTCATCTCAAAAAAGATATACTGGCACTAGAAAAGGTTTAGAAAAGGGCAACTCAAATGATTAGGGGTTTGGAACGGGTCCCATATGAGGAGAGATTAAAGAGGCTAGGACTCTTCAGCTTGGAAAAGAGGAGACTAAGGGGGGATATGATAAAGGTATATAAAATCATGAGTGATGTGGAGAAAGATAAGGAATGGTGTCCCTAGCCTCTGTTTGTCAGAGGGTGGAGATGGATGGCAGGAAAGAGATCACTTGATCATTGCCTGTTAGGTTCACTCCCTCTGGGGCACCTGGCATCCGCCACTGTCGGTAGACAGGATACTGGGCTAGATGGACCTTTGGTCTGACCCGGTACGGCCGTTCTTATGTTCTTATTTTCTAATTCTTTAATTGTTCATGGGGCCCAAAGTCCGACTGTCTCGGTCAAGCCTGTTCCTTTTCCCATGCGCCTCTGTGCAGATGGAGTTCCGTCAGACTGTACCCCTGGCTCCTGTGGTACATTCCTCATGAATCACACCAAACCACTCTGCCCCTTCGCCTGTCCACTATATATGTAAATGGTCATCAAAATCACTGCTTAATAAAGCCACAGGGACGGCTTCTCCACCTCCTGGCTGTTAGGTAACCATCCACCACTTTGCAAAGTGCATATATACAGCTGCCACCAGTGTAAGGGAGGAGCACAGGGAGTATTTTATGCTCACTACGCACTGGTAGCAATGAGGAGGCAAGATACATGGAAGAGGAGGCCACTTAGGCCCACAATTTGCTTTTCACACAACCATTATATTAGCAGGAGGGTTGTAAGCAAGATGTAATTGTCCCACTCTGCTCAGCACTGATAAGACCTCAGCTGGGGCACTGTGTCCAGTTCTGGGCGCCGCATTTCAGGAAAGATGTGGACAAATCGGAGAGAGTCCAGAAGAGAGCAACAAAAACGATAAAAGGTCCAGGAAACCTATGAGGGAAGATTTAAAAAAATTGGATTTGTTTAGACTGGAGAAGAGAAGACTGAGAGGGGATGTGATAAGTCTTCAAGAGCGTAAAAGGTTGTTTATAAAGAGAAGTGTGATAAATTGTTCTCCTTTAACCTCTGAGGATAGGACAAGAAGCAATGGGCTTAAACTGCAGCAAAGGAGGTTTAGGTTGGACATTAGGAAAAACGTCCTGATTGTCAGGGTGGTTAAGCACTGGAATAAATTGCCTAGGGAGGTTGTGGAATCTCTGTCATTGGAGGTTTATAAGAACACGTTCGATAAATACCTGTCAGGGATGGTCTAGATAATACATGGTCCTGCCTCAATGCAGGGGACTGGACTAGATGACATATTGAGGTCCCTTCCAGTCCTACATTTCTGTGGTTCTATAATTGTAAGATTCCCCCCCAGGTACCAATTATTACCTTCAAGTATCAGAGGGGTAGCCGTGTTAGTCTGGATCTGTAAAATCCGAAGAAGTGGGTATTCACCCACGAAAGCTCATGCTGCAAAACGTCTGTTAGTCTATAAGGTGCCACAGAATTATTACCTTGTTTTAGGGCTCAGATTAACATCTCTTTCTGGGGCAATATAGAACGGGACCTATTTAAGGAAGAGAAACTGTATTTCATTTGTTCCCTTGATGTTGCAATTTTTTTGGCTCAGCCAGTTGACTGGATTCTATATTCTCTTTCTCTGTCTATCTTTTATGTAGTGCCATGTCTGGGACTTGCGTTGTTTACAAACCTATCCCTTTGGTAGCAGAGCAGTTGCTAAGACTAGACAGCTGCTCTGATGAGAGATGCCAAGTGCTGGAAGAGTGCAGAAGGGATCGCTCTTTGAAATAATGGAGAGATTCAGTCTCTTTGTCTCAGGAACAAAGCCAAGACTGACGAATGTATCTTAACGCCACGGTGCAGTGGGAAGTTCAGTTTGGCTTTCATCCTCTGGGGAAGAGGAGGCAGAGAGGTGCTCCTGAGAAGTGAAAAAGTTGAAAAAGCCTGCTATGCATGAGCTGTCATGACTGACAAGACACCCCAAAGCTCTGCCTGATGTTATATACATAAGTGGCTGCTAACGGGGCTCTGCATGCTACCCAGAAGATCGACTTGAAGAAAGTTTGACTTCTGATGCCAGACTTTCTAGGCACTGTTTCCTCACCCCCCCACCCCCGTGGTACAGGCATAGAATTGACTTGGTGCATCGGTTAATTCCCGGCAGAAGGGCAGATCTCAAGTCTTTCTCTAATCCAGGGGTCGGCAACCTTTCAGAAGTGGTGTGCCGAGTCTTCATTTATTCACTCTGATTTAAGGTTTCGCCAGTAATACATTTTAACGTTTTTAGAAGGTCTCTTTCTCTAAGTCTATAATATATAACTAAACTATTGTTGTATGTAAAGTAAATAAGGTTTTTAAAATTAAATTAAAATGCAGAGCCCCCCAGACCGGTGGCCAGGACCCGGGCAGTGTGAGTGCCACTGAAAATCAGCTCGCGTGCCGCCTTCGGCACCTGTGCCATAGGTTGCCTACCCCTGCTCTAATCCCTGAAATCAAGCTCAGGTCCTCACCAGTTGGAATTGACATGCTTCTTCAGAACAGCATCGTGCTGTGACCTAAACTCAAAAGCAATGAATTGCCGGTTCAGAATAAACAGCCACGGGAGATCTGCAGAGTTGAGTTTGTGTTCGCTGATCTCCTGCCTTGTAAAATGAGGTTATAGTCTTTATTGCAGAATCATTCTGCAATGGTTGGTCATGCTAGTAGCCCCGCGGGGTGACCTCTGTGATCTGATCTGCTGCCACCTGTATTTTCCTTTATAATTCTCTAGAAATTGCTTGTTTTTTGAACTCGCCTGCAATAGAGCCCAGCAGTTACTGGCAGGCAGCAGGTGTCGATCACACACCAGGACTTCCCGAGTTCCTCCGGGCCACCCCTGTGTTCAGTTGTCCCCGAAACAGACTTTCAAATACTGTAATATCTGGTTCCAGACACCAATTTTTAAATACCCACAGTTGGGCTCGGTCCCACTGTGTTCCACACCAGTGTGAATAGAAGTGTTTTCAATGGAGCTACACTGGTCTAATACTGGGTAAGTGAGAGCAGAATCCGGCCTGGTACCAACTTGTCAAACACACACCTTCCTTATGTGCTGTTACCAGGACTCCAGGTGCTCCCTGATTCCGTGGCCTTGGTATTAGCACCAGAATCCACCCTTTTGCTGCAGAACTAAGAGGCAACTGCATGAACTAAGCCTGGCACCCTTTGGGGAGTGCAGAGGACAGAGGGGTGTCTGTCTCTGTGGGGTAACTGGCTATCTACTTAGGGTGACCAGATGTCCTGATTTTATAGGGACAGTCCCAATTTTTGGATCTTTTTCTTATATAGGCTCCTATTCCCCCCCCCCCCCACCCCCTGTCCCGATTTTTTTCACATTTGCTGTCTGGTCCCCCTATATCTACTGCAGTTTTCTCTTCCCTTCCTCCCCTGCAGGTACATGTCTGTAGCAAGGTAGCTGGCTTTGCATGTTGTATACGGTGCATCTTTCATTTACACCCTATCCACCTTTTTGCGGGGGCTTCTGCAGGTGTCTTATTAGCACAAAGGCATCTCAGACATGCTGCCTGCATTGCAGCTAACTGTCTCCGCTTGCAGACAGACCCGTTGTAGTGGGCTAAGATCTCTGCTGCTGTGGCACTCGGTTGATCAGCAGTTCTGCGCTGGCACTGGGCACCAGTGTGCGGACGGATTTTTACCGCTGTATAAATCTTTAGTATTTCTGAAGGTGGGAGGTTAAAGTCTGTTGAAGAGTAACTCATTTCTTCTGGTTGTGTGGGGCTCTCCGTCTCTCTCTTCTGGATGTTTGGGTGTTCATACTCAAGTCTGTGCAATACGTTTCCTAGTTGCCTTTTACAAAGGGACTTGGTGCATTGACGTATTTAGCAGCTGATCGCCTGCTCACTCTGTCCGTTGTGTCTGAAGGTGCATTTTTTTCATCTGCATCATCTTAACATTCAGGCAGGGCGACCCGTGCAAATAGAGCCTCCATCTGCAGATTATTTTCTGCTCGTACTAGAAATCTTTGCTTGGAGACTCTCTTCCTTTGATGCTCGTAGTTTTTCCCCCTTACAGAGTGATATGGTTATTGTTGCATGTGACCAAGGCTACCAAATCTAGGATCTTTAAAGAGCCAGGACATGAAATGTACGTTAGTTGTATTTTTGTATCCATGGTTGTCTTGGCTGCTCACTGGACGTCTTCGTGACACTGTCTATCCAGGTGGGACTCACTCGGCCATCCTATGTCTTCCTTTCATGTGAACTTTTTCTAACTCGGAGTGAATTGGAATGGAGTTTCTTTTGTTTTTTACCCTCTTCTCCTCTCTGAAAGCCAAGGCTAATCTCTGCTGAATGAAGAGAGCCTCTCTCTAGAATAATACGAATAGTGCCGTCATCCCCAGATACTTTACAAACATTAATTAAGGCTCAGGACACCCCCGGGAGGCCGGTAAATATCGTCCTTCCTCTTTGACTGGGGGGAGTGGGAGCTGAAGCACAGAGATGATAAAGGAGGATGCTCTTAGGAATCATGTTTGTTACGGTCATGCCCAGGGACACACGGCGATCAGGACCCTGGCTAGGCACTGTACAGACCCAGCGTAGTACATAACCTTTGCCTCTGAAGGGCTTACGATCTAAATGGAGAGGCCAGACAAAGGGTAGGGGGGAAGGGGTATAATAGATGAATGGCGTGATCAATGTGATGGTACCATGAGTTTTTTGGGAGGTGGGTGGTTGGAGTTAGGAGGGGATTAGTTAAGCGGCAAGGGAAGGGGTGAGGAAGGTAGGAAGGGGCAGGTGTGGAGTGACGCGGTGGTGAAGAGGCTGTGAAGGAGAAGGTGGGAGCAAACAGCCGATCAGCACCAGTCAAAACTGTAGGAAATCCCATCTGTGCCTGTGGCGCTCGGTCTCGGCTGCTTCTGCAGCTGCTCCCCGGCTTCGTTCTCTGGCTGGCTCCTCCCAGCCCAGTTTCCTTTCCCCAACGCCTCACGGCTTGGGGGAAGGGGTGCACTGCGGGGATCCCCGCTGCTCAGCCGTGGTCTTGTGCTTAATGCTCCGGGACAAGAGCCAGGTGCTCTGGGAGCTCTTCCACCGGCTTTCCGTGGGACTGCTCTGTGCATGTCCCGATCGGTCAAGTGAAGCCCGGGCTTCTCCAGCGGGATTGTAACTCAGGAGCTGAGTGAATTAATAGTTGTAAAGTCCTTTGGGATCCTGGTCAAAGTGTCATTATCTATACTGGGCCAGTCGCCTGGCTGGTGTAAATCAGCGTAGCCGCACTGACGTACAGCAGCTGATGACCTGGCCCGAGATCACACCCTGATCGGGAGCAGAGCCGGGAATAGAGGCCACTGCACTTGCGAGGCGCGTGCTGGGTTCTCGTTTAAATGGGGCAGGCCTCAGCTTTAACGTGGGGAGGCGGCCCAGCGGGCTGCTGGTCTGAATGGAACACGGCCCACCGGAGCCCGCAGCCTCTGCTGGCATCAGAGGTGAGGCCCAGGCTGCGGGGGAGGAGGTAGTGGGGTGAACCCATCAGCAAACCCCCACCTGTCTCGGTCCACCAATAGCAGGGGGAGTTCACCTTCCCTGGAGGCTTCGTCACCCTCCGAAGGAGCCGCTGCTCCGGGATTGCCTGTATTCCTTCTGAGCTGGCTGGGCCCCTCTGTCCACGGCCTGTCACTCACTCTGCCCTGTATGCCTAAGGGAGAGCTAAGGCGTTAACACCCTGTGGGCCAGGCAGCACTGGCTGCAAGTCCCTGTGACCCATTCTCCTTTCCTAAGGTATGAGTAACTCCTGTTCAGGCTTAGGGGAGGGGCTCCTGTCATGCTGCTGGAGAAGAGGAAGGGTGGCCCAGTGGTTAGGGCTGTAGCCTAGGGCTTCGGAGACCTGGGTTCAAGTCCCCATGTTGCCAAAGACTCCTTGTATGACCTTAGGCAAGTCATTTAGTTGCTCTGTGCCTCAGTTTCTCTATCTGTACAATGGGGATAACTGCCTCACAGGGGAGTTGTGAGGATACTACAGTGATAGGAGCCATATAAGGACCATAGATAGAGAATGGGCCCGCAGAGTCTAGCTTGGAGGTTGCACTGATCATTTCCAAGCACAAACGGCTTGAGAAGGTGCTGACGCTGGGAGACAGAAGATTATTTGTGTGTGTGTGTTTTTTTAAATGATTTTAATCAAATCTGTGCTGCAGCACCTGATGCCAAACATCTGTGAGCTGAAGCCAGAGGAGCTGTGCAAAGAGCCAAATAATTCTCATTACGTGCTCAGGGGGGCAGGCGGTGTTCAAAATAACATCCGGCCGGGCCGGGCCACGTATGCGAAAAGCAAGAGCCCTGATACCAGCATCTGAGAGATGGAACAGGGACGCCCAGGGAGGCAGTAATAATGCTTCTCGCTTACTGCAAAGCACGTTGCTGACATTAGCCCACTCATCCTCCCAACAGCCCCAGAAGGCGAGGGAAATGAAGACCGAGAGGTGATGGGACTTGCCCCAGGCCACGCATGGGGACTAGTGTCGGAGGCCGGATTGGAAATTACAAACTCTTAGCCCTGGGGCTTGTGCCCTTACCACTAGTCTGTCTGCTGCCAGGGGTCTGGGACTAGATCTGCCTTTCCCCCGCGTGCCTTCCCCGGACAGAAACCTTTCCAGTGGGCTGGCTGACTCTTTTGGTCAGGTCGTGGGACTTGAGTTGATTTCACTGGGGTCACTCAGAAGTCCGACAGCTATGTCTGGAAAGCCCAGTTTTGTTTGCAAATCCCAGGCCCGTTTGTCAGACCTGGGTCTGGCTGTGAAATAGCCACTGAGGGTATTGGGACAGATCCTCAGCTGGTGTACATTGCTGCAGCTCCATTGACTTCAATGGAGTTACGCTGATTTATACCCGCTCAGGACCTGACTCAGTGTTGCTAGTGCCCTTTAATTTGGGGAAGGGCAGGGCCGGCGCAACCCATTAGGCGACCTAGGCGGTCGCCTAGGGCGCTGCTATTTTGGGGGCGCCGGCGCCGCGGCCGCCCGTTCAAATTTGGGGGCGGGACCTTCCGCCGCCGCTGTTGGGGGCGGCATTTCGGGGGCGGGACCTTCCGCCGCCTAGGGCGCCAGAAGAGCTGGCGCCGCTACTGGGGAAGGGTAACACATACATTTCTGGAGCAGCCCACTCCTTCCAAGGCTGCTCGGCCTGTCTCTTTGTCGTATAACTAGCCAACCAGAGAAGTAATCCAGAGCCCAGAGCCATCTGCAGCCTGCATGCACAGACACCTCCAGAGTCGCATCAAAACAACTAGCTTCAATTTGTCTTGGAAACCAAATGTGACAGAGAACAAATTCTGAAATTGGAACCTAATCAGGCAGCCTGCGTGGTGGGGGGAGTCCAATAAAGATTCATACCCTGATGTTCACAGTCTCTCCTTCGGTCTCTTCTCTCCTGTTCAAATATAGGAGCATTAGAAAAGTGATTTACTAAGTGACCTTAAAAGGCCTGCTATGACAACTCACTGCAAACAGTCTGGCGAGGCGCCGTTCTACTTCTCCCTCAGGCGTTCTGCCTGAGCTCAACCCCCGGAGCTGAGAAGCACCTGCCACGCTCATTGACGTCAGTGAGTGGCGGGGGCCTGACCTTGGAGGGGATGCTGGCGGTGTAAGATGCCTGATGTGGAGTTCACCCTCTCTCATGATCCATCAGAGCTGGGGGTGGTGACCGGCAGTGCAAGGGACACTTTTTTCTCCAGGTGTTTTCTGGAAAATCAGGGCTGCCTGGAGCGTTTTCCGGCTGCACTTGGATTGTGAGGGCAGCATTACAGATGATTTATACAACACGGTAGTGAAGTGTGCTTGACTCATTACAAGCGGAGTAAGCTCTCTAACTGGAATCAGCTGAAGAGCAGGAAAGCTCCCTTAAACTGAAACACAAGGGGGTTGCACCCAGGTAACTAAATCTGCTCCGAATCTGATTTAGTTGAGTCACTGCACACAAAATGCACTGACTAGGTTCATAGATTCAAGGCCAGGAGAGACCCTTGGGATCCTGGAGTCTGACCTCTTGTCTAGAACACAGGCCAGAGATCTTCCCCACAATAATTCCTTTCGAACTAGAGCATGTCTTTAAATTAAAAAAATAAATAAATCCAGTCTTGATTTAAGAATTGCCAAGTGATAGTGAATCTCTGCGACCCTGGGTAAGCTGTTCTAATGGTTAATTACCCTCCCTGTTAAAAAACCTACGCCTTATTTCCAGTCTGAATTTGTCTAGCTGCAACTTCCAGCCTTTGGATCACATTAGACCTTTGTCCGCTAGATTCCCCGCCCCAAAGATTGTACGGTTGAAGATGGAGAAGACGTGGGGTGAGTCATTAGTAGCATGACTAGTACCAGGCGATTGTTTCCTGCTGCTCTTCATCGGGAGGCGGCAAACGGTCTTTTCGCCTCCAGCAAAGAGATCCGAGTCCAGCCGCCAGTGCTCGCAGACGTTCAGCTGGAGCAGGGCCCTGAGCCATCACTGTGGGTGGTGGGACGTCTGACTTCCCCCGAAGTGCTCTATCTTGCTATCGGGTTATGCTCCCTCTGCCCTTAGGGTGACCAGATGAGGGGAATAAAATATCGGGACACATGGAGGGGGTGGGGGGGTGCTGAGGGGGAAAAAAAAAAAGTGCTGCCTGCGGATATCTCTGACCAAAGATCGGTCGGGACGCGGGACAGAAACCGAAATATCGGGACGGTCCCGATAAAATCGGGACGTCTGGTCACCCTATCTGCCCTGCCTCCTGTCCGCAGGGCTCAGGATATTGCAAAAGACCAAAGAATCTGTGTCCCCATGGTCTCAGCTGTAAGGAGACGCTAAGCAGGAAGACCAAATCCAGAACCGGTTGGGTAGCTTTGGAAAACGCTGTTCAGAGCCTGTTCTGTTGCTGCCTCCTGGAGTTCTCTGGGCCTTGTGGGGCTGTTGTTATTCCTAGAGAAATGAACATGTAAAGAGAATCGTTGTATTGCTTTACCGAGTAGCTCTTCCTGCTGCTTATTCCCCACCAGAAGTCATCTTAACCCTCCGTTTGCACCATTGCAATTATTTCCCCAGCAGCGTCTTGCAGAGTAACGGGCGCTGGGAGCAGATTAACCCTTTCAGAAGCAAACGTGGTGGTTTAATACAGATTCCCCATAATACTATAGTACTGCCTGGGCCAGATCCTCAGCTGGTGTAAATCAGCAGGGCTCCATTGGCAGCTGAGTACTGGGCCCTATGCTACTGTAGCATCCAAAGATCTTCGTACACAAGCATTAATGAGTTAAACTGAGGATCCGATTCCTTCACGGAGTATTGTGCAGTAGGTCGGTATTAACCCTGCTTTACAGATGGGGAAACTGAGGCCTGGAGGGGTGAAGCTAGCTCAGGATTGCACAGTGAATCAGCAGCAGAGCTGGCAGGCGACCCAAGGGTTCCTGAGGCCCAGTCCTCCCTGCTCTAATCACTAGGCATCCTTTCCTACAAGGTGAGTTACTTTTGCAATATGCTGTTTCCCTCAGGTACGTGTGCATTGCCATGGAAGCCTTGGACCAGCTGCTAATGGCCTGTCACTGCCAGAGCATCAACCTGTTTGTGGAGAGCTTCCTGAAGATGGTGGCGAAGCTGCTGGAGTCAGAGAAGCCCAACCTGCAGATCCTGGGTACAAATTCTGTAAGTAGCAGCCTGGGTAAGGCCGAGCCTTTCGTCGTAGCGTCTCGTGCACAGTGGTTGTCTTCCCCCCACTCCTCCGACCCCCCCACTTTTATAGCAATCCTTTGCAGTGTAATGAGATCCTGGTTCGATTCTGCCCGTTCCGAGTCAGGTTCAAGCCTTGCCCAGATCACAAGTGGGTCGTAATCTCCTCCTTCTCCAGCTACATCTCTGAACCACTGTGTGTGTCGGAAGATCTCCTGTCGGAAGAGGCTCAGGCCTGGAATACTGGTGTGGGAGGGGGCTGCAGGCCCGGATGAAGGGGCATGAGTAGAGCTGGGGTGGGGGCAGAGCTCACGACGAGAATAGCAGGGAGGCTGTGGATCAGGATTGAGGGGCATCATCAGAGCTGTACGGGGAGCCCAGGACTGGGAAAGCAGTGAAAGTCCCAGCGGCTTCCCCCCCATAAACCTAGCAGGGGGGAATAGCTCGTTCTGTGTCCTGGAGATCAGTAAGTGGAAGAGGGGCACAGGTGCGGGGGAAGTGTGTGTGTAGTCAGAGGTGAGGGGCAGAGAAAGAGACCGAGGGGCGTGGAGTGAGACAGACAGGAAGGCAGAGAGCCGGAAGGACAGATCCAGTGAGGAGGTGGGAGAGACTGATGGTATGAGGGTAAGAGAGACCCAATGGGGTGAATGGGTGGGTGGTGGGGAGAGGGAGAGAAGGGAATGGGGGAAGGGCAGGAGGAATAGGAGTGTCAGGAGAGGATGAGATGGGGAAGGAATGGAATCGGTAGTGGAGAGGGGGAATGGAGACATGGGGAGAGAGCCAGTGAAAGCAGGAGGGGGATTGAGCGAAGTGGGTTGAATGAAGACGGGACAAAGAGGGAGGGAGGGAGGGAAGGGGCTGTATTCAGCATTAAGCTTGTCCTGGGTCTGGAGGACACCGAGGAGCCAGCACCTGAAGCTCGTGGCCCTATTCAAATGGACCTTAATGGGGCGAGGGTTGGGTGTGTCCCTGCTGTCGACCTGACAGCAGCCCCAGGGGAAATGTGGAGCCTGTGTCATTTCTGTGGCATTTTCGCCTTGCAAGTGGCGTCTGTCCGAGCGGGATGGGCGCGCTGGCGGAGGGGGAGACGTGGGGCGAGAAAGATGGTGCCTATTGGTGTTGGCTTTCAGTGGCTGGGATGGTGCAGTGTCAGAAAGGTGAAGGGGTCTTAAAGGGACACGGTCACTTAGGGCAAAGTTTGCAAAAGTGGCCACTCTTTTGGGATGCCTCAATTCTTAGGAGCTTCTCCTAAGCCAGCTAGGGCCCGATAATCAGAGGTGTGGGGCCCCTGCAGCTGCCATTGACTTCACTCGGGAGTTGCTGCAATATTGCCAACCTCAGCATTCAAAAATCAGCAGTCAGGTCCCCAGAAACCATGAGACTGAAAGAAAAAACATTCGGTCTCCTTTCCTCTTTGAACCTTTAGGTCACATTCGGGACACCTCTTCAAGCTGCTTTTTCTGAAACCCTACGAGCTAGAAACTTTTTTTTTTTTAAAAAAGCAGCAGAGTTTCATGAAATAACGAGACTCCAGGAGTTGGGGCTTTTAGGGGAAAAAACCCAAATCTGACAAGACTCGTGATGCAGTCACAAGAGTTGGTAAGCCTGTTGATGGGTACCCAGCGCCTCTGGAAATCAGGCTTAAGGTGTCTAAAGTTGGGCACCCAAGAAATCCGTGACCATGTGTGGGCTCAGAAGTCAGATTTAGCTAAAAGCATGCTGGATATAGTGAAGTGAGACCAGTTAGTGTCCCTGTGGGACCCTGGCTGAGTTAATTCTCTGTGCTTCAGTTTCCCCTTCTGTACCAGAGGATAATAATACCCGCCTTGGATCGGGAAGAAGTTGCAGGGGACAGTGCTGCAGGGTGTGGCTTAACCTTGGTCCTCGTTCTTTGGACCCTGCTCTCCAAGCTTAGTAGAGCCCTTTGCCTGTGAAGTCCCAGCTGAAGGGCTCTGCTGATCGCTGGTCTGTGTGGCCAGAGGCTGATCTTTCCCTTTGTGTTAAGCGGTGACAGTCCTAGACAAATCCCAGGCTGGGTTTTTGTGCCCCGTGTAATGAGCTCTGATACCTGAGCCCTGCTGGGGAATTGTTAGAGCTCCATCCCTCTGGACAAAGGCTGAACCATGGAAGGGAGTTGTACAAAGCAGATTCTTAACAGCAGCTTTTCATTCAGTTCATAGACATGCAGAGAGCAACGTGAGCTGGAGCAAGCTTAGCCCATCTGCTACGGCTCGCTGCCCCGAGGGGCCCCCTTCCTTCATCTTGTAGCTACAGGCTGCCGGCAGGGTCACAGCTGCAGGAGCGAGCAGGACGGACACTGGCATAGCAAGCCCAGCTGCCAGGATTAAGACTCCCTTCGTTGGCTCAATCTGTTCTAGTAACTAGCAGGCCCACCATGGGCAATACTTCTTCTCCCCATCCTTAACTAGTATCGCCCAGCGCTGAGAGCTGAGAATCCTGGGTTCTTTTCCTTTCTGTCCTTCTGACTTGCTGTGCAGCCTTGGGCAGTCACTTCACTGCTCCGTGCCTCAGTTTCCACCTCTGTAGAGCAGGGGTCATCTTGTTGCTCAGCCCTGCAAAGCGCTTTGAGATCCTCGGATGAATATTGAATGCTCACCATGAACAATTTTGAACAGCAGGTAAACTTCTTACAAATCATGCTGGGTTCATGTGCAGTTTGTGAGCAGAGAAAGGGCTGAATTAGACAGCGACTGCATTTGCAAGAAATAATTTTGTCCAGCTCAAGTATGTGACATTACCCCCATTCTACAGGTGGGAAAACCAAGGCACAGAGTGGTGAAATGACTTCCTCCAAACCACACAGGGCAGAAGTCCCGATTCACAATCCCCTGATCTAACTACTACACGGTGCTGCCTCCAGCTGTGTAACTGCTCGTACGACGGCTCTTCACACCTGTGTTGGTGGGACGACTAGAACCGCTTATCAGTTGCTTCATTTCTCTGGAGCACTAGGTTTTATGTGACAATTAGGCTTTTGAGGACCTCTGGCTTGATGGCTTCAGCATTGCTAGTTATAACCCTTTAGGCAGTGGAGACCCTTGGCTTTTTCTGGCTTAGCCACGCGGGTGGGTGACTCTGTTTACAGCTCTCCTGTTTGAACTCTGGTGGATGCATCTCCAAGCTCCTGGCTCGAGACTTGGCCGTGTAATAGACCACCCTCTGGCTGGATGGGGAGCTCCGCTCCTGGGTTACGGCCAGTGGCTGCATCCCAGCTGGCAGGCAGGACAGCCCCGTGTTGTGTTCCGCCTCTTTCTTGCCGCGGAACAGAACATTCCCAAGAGCAGCGTGGGTTATAAACATCACCGCATAAAAGCCAGAGAGAGTCAAAAGCTTTCACACCCTGTTCTTCAAAGATGTAAATTGCTCCAAATTGAAAGTGATGGGAAACTGCCACGGCGCATCCATCAGCAGAACTATTAATCCACAGACATCAGAGAAGCAAGATCATCGATCGGTCGAGCTAAGTTAGCAGAACGCTGCTGCCGGCAGGCTGGAGTGGTGTTGCGGCACCGTCTCCTACTGTAATGACTCTGCCGTTAACCCGCAGTCCTGAGCAGGGGGCTGCCCTCAATAGCTGCTTGATTGGAATCCTAGGATAGAATCATGTTCTCCCAGTCATAAAGCGCATATCTGTTCAGGAAAAGGAGAATCTCCACTAGCTGTCTAAGGCCTATGACACACAGCTGAGCTGTTCTGGGTCCATCCAGTAGAGGGCAGTGGTCTCTTCCCCCCCCCCCCCCCCCCGGTCCCCCAGTTCATTCTGATACACTGTAATATAGAGCACTCTATGAACAGTAATTACTTCACATCCCTGCCTCCCTACCTCTGTGGCGTCATTCTGCAGGCGGGAAAACTGAAACACAGAGAGGTTAAGTGTTTCGCCTTAGGCTGCAGAAGGAGTCTGTGGCGGAGCTGGGATTAGACCTCGGAAGCTCCTGGCTCCCGGTCCAGTGCTTAAAGCACTCGGCAACACTCCCTCCCTAAGTCAAAACTGGAACTCTGTCCAAGCGCCCCCTAACCTTTAGCAGCTCTGATAAACCAGAGCCTGGATCCCAGGGCTCCATTGTGCTAGGGGCTGTACGGACACGCAGCAAAGAGACATTTCCTCCCCCCAAAGGTGGATGGGGCTTGGAGGCAGAGGTGAGGGGCCTGCCAAGTGTGTTCGTTGTACTGTAACCCGCTGGAGTCTCTGCTCACCACCTGCCTGGGTGTTGCACAGGCCATGGAAGAGCCATGGAGGCAGCAAGGAAGCGAGAGGCGACAGACCTGTATTTCGGTTTGTGCAGCAGCAGCAGCCACCTCCTCTCCTGGGCTGCCTGGAGCGTAGTGATTTTAATGGGAGCTGCTTTTTCAGGCTGGCTCGCATCTGTGTGGGGGAGTAAACGTTCAGCTTGCCGAAGGATTGGAGGTGACAGTCATCAGCTGCTGGGCTCCAGACGCTTCATCCCAGTGCTCGCGCTGTGCTGATCAAACCCTCCTCCGCACTCACTCAAGCCAACGGGGAGCTGTGGGTGAGCGGGAGGATCAGACCCCAAAGAAAACACTGGGCCTGTCTCCGTCCGGTTCCCCTGCCAGACGCAATGGGGACAGAGCAGCCTAGGATGGGGGGGGGGGCAGAGGTTTGGCGACAGCAAGTGGGACCCTGCCATGAGTCACTTTGTGGAAAGGAGCGGGGCTTAGCAGCAGTTGAGCTGCATTGGGGGGAGAAAGTGGCCATCATCAGCCTTTTAAATGAGACGGCCGGCCCCCGTAGGCGGGAGGCTGATTGTACCCGAGAAGCGTGGAATCGCTACTGGAGCATGGCCTTCGCAGCCCCGTTCCCTTCAGTTGATTTAATGATGGATTTCGAGGGTGCCCATGGTCGATGATCAATTGGGAGAGTAAAGGGGAGCTGTAGAGTCCGGTGAACATGAGGAATATCCATCCAGGCACAATGAAAAACGCTGGGCTCAAGGGTAATTCCCTGCTGCTGAGCGGGGATGGATTGTCACGCCTGCCAAGCGGAGGGTCAGAGGCTGCTCTTGGTTATGCCGGTTGCAGGCTCGGATGCTGCTCTCAGCCACCGTAGTGTTAATCTGAATCCCTCCGTTAATGTTAATCTCAATCCCTGTGCCAGCGGGCCAACCACCTCCTGTGCATCCCTTCCTGGCCTGGGGTTGCTCTGCAGCAGGCCAGCCTCAGTTTCCCCCCCCCTTCAGGGCACTTACAAACTCCACACAGTCTCTCGTGGCTAACCCCAGCCCTGCCTGGGGACAAGAGACAGGGTGGGGGAGGTAATATCTTTCATTGGACCAACTTCTCCAGGGCCAAATAAAGTCCATCGGCACAGCATCAAACTTCACAGTCAGCTGTGGTGCCTCCTACCATACCTCCTCTTGGGTCCCAGGCTGCTCTTCGTGAAGCTGTCACTCCTAGTGGGTGTTTAGCCGTCTGTCTCTGGTTTCCCTTTCTCCCAGTGAGGGTATCCTGCAGGAGCTTCCTGCTTACAACGGGGCTCCTTTACTAGTTTCCTGTTCCCCTCTGGCTCATGATGGGGAACACCTGCCCTCCATTGGAGAGGCTGCTAATGAGGCACAGGTGGGCTGGATCAGTTCCCTCTTAAAGGGCCAGGTCCACCCTGTGACACCCTCCATGGATTTCAGAGAAGTGGGTACCGGTAATGAGACGCTTCCTCCCCTATCTGCTAAGGAGAAACTGTTTCAGGTGCATGCTTAATTAAAGGATATTGTCGCAAACAATCCCTCCCGGCATGGAGCTAATGGTGGAGGCGGGAGGATGCTGTTTATAGACAGCCAGGCTGAGTCACGCCTGTGAAATCTCGCCTTCGAAATGTCTCCCCTTCACTGAGTCACGGGTTGCTAATCCCCAATACTGATCATTCTCACACGCCCCCGGGGGAGGGCCTTGTTCCACATCTGTCTTGGATGTGCCCATCTCGAGGTGTCTAGCAGAGATGTGTGCAAATCCTGTTATTACTGTATCCCTGAAGACATCCATTCGCCCATGCAGATTCTGCACCCTTGGGGAGTCTTTCTAGTGCAGAAATCAGGCTCAGACACATGTCGAAGCCCCCCCCCCCTCCCCCCCAGTCCTCTGACACATGCCTGCATTCCCCTTAGCACATGGGCTTGCTGGCCAGGGGTATAGGTACCAACCCTTGTCCCAGCCGGCCCACTTTGCAGTGAGGACATAGAGCTAAAGCACGGCTGCGGTGCTTGTGTTCTGATAGTCCCCCAGCGCTGTCCCACAATTCCCAGGGCCTGCGTGTTCCAGCCCTTCTAGATCCCGACTTCCAACTCGCCTCCTATGCGCCTGAAGCAACTTGCTGGTTGAAGTGCAGCTGCTTGGTGTTTAACCCCACGTGGACTGCTCAGCTTTGCACTGTGACTCTAGTGTAACTCTGCGTAAGCAGGTCCCTTCTCAGGACTCGGAGGTCCTAGGGTTCAGCAGGGATGTGGGCGGGTCCTGTTGTTAATTTTGCTGTGTTTCTGTACTGAAATCTGCAATGGCGCTCGGTGCTGTACGTAAAGGCTTGAGCCTCCAGGAGCTTACAGTGGCATTCAGATGCATGCATGAGACTTCTAATAGCTGTCATGTGTCAGGGGTGTTAGCGTGAGTTTGGGGTGATGGGGATAGTGGAGGGGTGGGGGGGAATCCTGCAGCGGTTTCTCAACACGGCCGCCCTGTGAGATAGGGAAGGATCGTAATCCCTCTATTATAGGTGGAGAAGCTGACACACAGTGGGGAAATGATCTGCGGCGCCTCAGCAACTTGGAATTAGAACCCAGGAGTCCTGGTGACCCCACCTGCTCTAACTGCAAACCCAGGAGTCCTGGTGACTCTACCTGCAGATGTTTATTTAAAAAACCTCATTGAAGTGAGTTCCTGGAATTTTTAATAATTTAAGTCATAACATTTTTCCAGTGTCTGTCAAAGCTGATGCTTTGATCTCTTGGTACCTGTCTCTGGCTTCTCCTGCTTTGGAGGACTTTGAAGTATGCGTGGCTGGCGCCAGCCCCACTCTGAGCCCAGAGACACTGCTGGGTGTTTTCAGATATGCTTCAGTCTATGTACAGCAGAGAAAGAGCATCATTAAAAACCACAAGTCCCTCTGCACTCACAATGGTTGGTTTGAGCCTGGGTCTCCGATACAGTTAATCAGGGACTGCTAATGGCTGGTGGAGCCTTTCATCTTCAGGTCACTAGCTCCAATCCATCTCAGGGCAGGCGGAGCACAAAGCGATTCTGGTCTGATGGCTGTCTACTGGAGTGAAATGCGCTGTTGGTCTGAGTCTAGTTCCTTATGGACAGATGTTGCCATCCCAATTTATTATGTGTATTAAGGTAGCATCCAGAAGCGCCCCCCCGTCCGATCCGGGTCCCGTTGTGCTAGGCGCTGGCTAAACAGACAGAGGGAGACCATCCCTGCTTTCAGACAGCTCAGACTGCAGTTGGCACCACTTTGCAGCCCTGGTTGGCAGGCAGAGCAGAGGGGCCACGGATCGAGTGGGCCCTGGGGAATGTTCTCCTTTCTCAGCCCCCGGAGGAGGTCCCTGCAGGCCAGGAAGGAGGCAGATTGGCAGGAGACGGGCAGCATGCAAGAAGCTCCCGCTGCCTGTATGCTGTGCTCTGGAGCTGGTCAATCGGGCATCTTTTGGGAGCACTAAATGTCGTCCTACTTTAAACAAACCTTCTCCCCGAAAAGGAGAGGCTGCTTCAGCCAGGAGATGCTGCAGCCAGCACCAGCCGACATTGAAGGGAGCTTTAGGATTCTAGGGTGACAGTCACTGGAAACTAATTCAAATCAGTGTCTTCTGTTGGGAGAACTAGCTCCTTCCCTGGCAGGGGGATGGGCAGGAGAATCCCTCACAGTTCTCTCACCCCGAGTCCAAGTCTTGTCCCATATCCGCACATGGATGTGCAGGAAGCTAAGCAGGCGGCTCCCTTCTTGTGCAGCCAGTGGTATAAGGTTCATTATATAACACTGCTGCTTTTCCTGGTAAATAATGGAGGCATTTATAGGTTGAAAGTGGGTCCCTTTTTTCTGGGAACAGTTCCCAGTGCGGCTGAGCCGGCTTGTTGGATTGCACAAAGCCAGTCTTTCATTTCCTCTTCGGAACTGACATTTTATTAAGAGAGCAAAAATCGTGCGCCTAGAGGCGAATCGGACCCTTCTGCCCGTGCAATGATTTGAACACCGAAGGCAGAGGCGGAGCAAAATGTGCAGATGATACAAAACGACTCAAGATAGTTAAGTCCCAGGCAGACTGCGAAGAGCTACCAAAGGATCTCACAAAACTGGGTGACTGGGCAACAAAATGGCAGATGAAATTCAGTGTGGATAAATGCAAAGTGATGCACATTAGAAAACATAATCCCAACTATACCTGTCAAATGATGTTTCCAAATTAGCTGTTACCACTCAAGAAAGAGATCTTGGAGGCATTGTGGCTAGTTCTCTGAAAACAGCCACTCCATGTGCAGCGTCAGTCAAAAAAACGAACAGAATGTTGGGAATCATTAGGAAAGGGATCGATAATAAGACCGAAAATATCATATTGCCTCTATATAAATCCATGGTATGTGCAGATGTGGTCATCTCATCTCAAAAAAGATATATTGGAATTGGAGAAGGTTCAGAAAAGGGCAACAAAAATGATTAGGGGTATGGAACGGTTTCCATATGAGGAGAGATTAATAAGACTGGGACTTTTCAGCTTGGAAAAGGGGGATATGATAGAGGTCTATAAAATCATGACTGGTGTGGCGAAAGTAAATAAGGAAGTGTTATTTACTCCTTCTCATAACACAAGAACTAGGGATCACCACATGAAATTAATAGGCAGCAGGTTTAAAACAAACAAAATGAATTTATCTAACTCTTTTTTTTTTTTTAATCCCATTATATTTTTTCCACACAATGCACAGTTAACCTGTGGAACTCCTTGCCAGAGGATGTTGTGAAGGCCAAGACCATAACAAGGTTAAAAAAAGAACTAGATAAGTTAATGGAGGATAAGTCCATCAATGGCTATTAGCCAGGATGGGCAGGGATGGTGTCCCTAGCCTCTGTTTGCCACAAGCTGGGAATGGGCGACGGGGGATGGATCACTTGATGGTTACCTGTTCTGTTCATTCCCTCTGGGGCACCTGGCATTGGCCACTGTCAGAAGACAGGATACTGGGCTAGATGGACCTTGGTCTGACCCAATATGGCCGTTCTTATGTTCTTATTGAGTGGCATAAACGATACAGACGGACAATTTGGACGCTGTTCTCCCAGCAGCGTTGCAGGATAGGCAAGCAGAGGAAAGAAAAAGAATCAAGTCTAGCCCCATCTGGGTGGTGGGGGGAGAGAGGAGGACTTGACGTGCTCACTATAACTTTGAGTTGCAATGGTGATGGGCACCATATTAGAAGCTAGATAGACCTGGCACACTTCAGAGGTAAGTCGTATTCTCCCCATTTTGCAGATGAAGACGTAAGAACGGCCATACTGGGTCAGAGCAATGGTCCATCTAGCCCAGTGTCCTGTCTTCCGACAGTGGCCAATGCCAGGTGCTTCAGAGGGAATGAACAGAACAGGGCAATTTCAAGTGATCCATCCTCTGTGGTCCAGTCCCAGCTTCTGGCATTTGGAGGTTTAAGGACACCCAGAGCATAGGGTTGCATCCCTGACCATTTTGGCTAATAGTCATTGATGGACCTATCCTCCATGAACTTATCTAGCTCTTTTTTTGAACCCTGTTATGGTCTTGGCCTTCACAACATCCTCTGGCAAGGAGTTCCACAGGTTAACTGTGTGTTGTGTGAAGAAATACTTCCTTATGTTTGTGTTAAACTTGCTGCCTATTAATTTCTTTGGGTGACCCCTGGTTCTTGTATTATGTGAAGGGGTAAACACACTTCCCTATTCACTTTCTCCACACCAGCCATGATAAAACCGTAATGAAAGCAAGGGAGTCTGAAATAGAAGTGATGCATAAATGTCTCTTTCTGGCGGAGGGAGTGGGTCTCTGCAGTCTTCATTGCTTTGCTAACGGACAGATGGCGGCTTAGAGCATAGAGCTGATGTGCTGGCTGCAGGCTGGGCTACAGCTCCTGGAATGAAGCATTTCTTGGAGCCTTCTTCCACGAGCAGTCGCTCCTCTTTGGGTATTTGCTGTGTTGCACTAGTAATTAGGACAGTTTTGGAGATAGCGTTAAGTGCTTGGCTGTAGAGTATCCTGGCCTGCCTCTCAATGCCATCCAAACGCAGCTGCTGCTGACACAGCCATTGTGATGTAGGAAAATTGCACGTGCTGTAGAAACATGATCTGCCCAGTTTGATAGGTGCCGCATAGTATTAGCGCAGGAATTGTCTGTCGGGCTATGGTAGCCAAAATCTTACCAGGGAATTGGTTGTGCCTGCCAGGGCCGGCTCCAGGCACCAGCTTAACAAGCAGGTGCTTGGGGCAGCCACTCGGGAGAGGGGCGGCACGTCCAGGTATTCGGCGGCTATTCGGCGGAGGGTCCCTCACTCCCTCTCGGAGCGAAGGACCTCCCGCCGAATTGCCGCCGCAGATCGCGATCGCGGCTTTTTTTTTGTTTTTTTGTTTTTGGCTGCCTGGGGCAGCAAAAACCCTGGAGCCGGCGCTGGTGCCTGCGTTTGGAGAATGGGAAAATAAAGCATGTGGGATTGTTAGCAAAAAAAAAATGTCAAGGACTCTGCCTTTCCCTGGGGATAAAATAAATCCAACGTGTGTTCAAAGTATCACAGCATTGGTAACTTTCTAAGATGTTTGTCTGAGGTTACACTCAGGAAAGCAATGACCTTCTTCTCTTCAACGCAGCTACTCCCTGGGTGTTCAGGTTAGATGCCAGTGCTCGCAATTTGATACTGAGTCTTGCGGTATTTGATGTTTTTCTGAAAGCTGCAGCTTCAGGTCCTGGAAGGAAACTGCAGAGACTGTCGGCTAAGTCTCTAGCCCTCGTGGTTGCAGAGAAAAGCTTGAAAATGTGACTCTCAAAGGCGCGAGCTGTAGATCTGCTGACTTTACTGACACAACAAGTTTTTACTTCGGTTAGCCCTGCGGAAGCAGTGCGGCTCTGAGTTGGATTCTATCAGCAGCAGCAGACTTGTCAGCTAAGTTCTGCGGGTAGATTCTCCATTACTTCCTGGTGGGGATGTTAAAAGCGGGAAGAATCCAGTTGGATTTTCAGAGTCTCATAATGCTATTTTAAACCTTCGCTTTTCAGGCCTAGATTCCCAGGTCAGCTAGAGCAGTGCTCAGTGCCCTTCTGGGGGCAGTAGATGGCTTTATGCCATCTTTTCATCCTTTCAGATCCTGGAGATACTGAGGTTGAACCAGCCAATAATGCAAATTAGAGCAGCCTCAGGGCTGCTCTAACTTGTCAGTGGAAAATGGTCCTCAAGGTGCCGCTCTCCCAGCCAGGATCACCAAAGCACATTGCACTATCATCTGTGACATCCCCCTTCCAATTCCCTGCCTATCCCTCCATGATGGGGGCAGGCATAGGACTGGCTATCTAGCTCAGGATTCTCCTACATTAGAGGTATCCTCAGCTGATGCCTTAATGCAACTTTAAGTCCTCTTTGTATCACTGGAGCCCATAAAAGCTATAAGAATGATAAAAGAGAGATTTTGATTATTTGCAGTGGTGGTGTGGCTGTGTTGGGTCTAAGATATTAGAGAGACAAGGTGGGTGAGGTTATATCTTTTATTGGACCAAATTCTGTTGGTGAAAGAGACAAGCTTTTGCGCCCCACCGAGCTCTTCTTCAGGTCTGGGAAAGGTGCTCAGAGTGTCCCAGCTGGTGGGACAGATACTTTAGCATAAACATTCAAGGTGAAGTGGCCTGTTAACACCTCTGCAGTCATAGGACAAAAAAGGGAGGGTTAGCGGGTGACAGTTTGCTTTAACAAGCCATAAACCAGTGTCTTCATGAAGACTGTGTGATTTTTAGTGTCTAGCGAAGTTATGAATTTCAGCTCCCAGGCTGGTCTTTTGAGATGTTGGGCAGGTTTCCATTGAGGACGAGGGCTGAGAGGTCAGCTGTAGAGCGATCGCTTTGTGAAACGTGTTCACCCACGGGCGATACGGTGTCTGTCTAGAATGACTGTTGAATGTGCTTTTGGTAGATTGAAGGTATGCTGATGTTGTTTACTGACAAGATTGGATCTCAGTGAGAAAAATATCCCAGTGGTTGTATCTGCTTGTTTGTGGCCTGTTGTGTGTCGCAAAGAGGGAAATGTTGCCACTGGGGTGGAGGTAAACTCTGCACGCCACTGTTCTGAGTAGCCAGACACAACTACCGTTAGAAAAGCTCAATGCAGCGCTATGTGGGTGAGGGAGGCCTTGTAAAGAACACTTTAACAGTCAGCAACAGTAATGTGGTGTGGTGCCCTGTGCTAGTTTGGGGGGCCAGGAAGGGCCCCCACAAGTAGGAATTGTGTGATGTTTGGTGTACATCTACGAATATAACACTATCTGTTAATGCACCTATTAATTTTGTGGTGCTTGCTGTACATTTATAATTATTACACTGTTTGTCATTGAATCTGTGAGTTCTGTCACCCTGTAGTGTAAGAAGTAGTGGGCGCTTTCATTAGCGCTAGGCATTCTGTAGCATATGTTGTGAATAGATTTTTATTGCATACCAAAACCAGTGCAGAAAAACAATATGCAATAAAAAACAAGTACAATAAATACTTCTGAAATAAATTAATGGAACAGAATTTAAAAAGGGGAAAAGAACATTCATGTCCATTTTGGCTACACATACAGCAACCCACAGGTCAGTGTAGGTGAAGCTATGGTTCTCCTTACTGTCCTCTGGTGTTGAGTGGTGGGGGTAGGGATAAGGCCCCTGAAGTGGAATGTTGAGGGAGGTGTAGGGAGCTGCTAAAATTGAGTTCCCTGTTGGTTGCAAAAGGAGGCAAGTCCTGTAGGTCCACAAGAGTCTGCAGCATTTGTGTTTGCTGCCGGAGAAGCCCTATTATTCCTGGTGCACCTGCCTCTCTGACTTCTGCACCTTTCTCCTGTCTGCTCTTTCCCTCTCCCGTACTGTCTGCAATAATCACCCTCACACTCTCTGTTCACAGTCCAATGCAATCCTGGCTTGCAGGATCTCACTGAACACGTCCTTCCGTGTCCTCTTCTTTCTCCTCCTTATCATGGTCGGGTGCTCCCAAGTGTGGAGTGGGGACCCCTCAAGGCCACAAAGGGAGCAGCTACACATAAAGCACACAGAGGTATCATTTGTATTTATAATCACAACGGAAAGTGAAAGTTAAGACTGAGAACTCCCTCCCCTTGCTCCCCAAAAGTTTTAATCAAGACATGCTTATTGACACTTCAGCTTTGGAGTGCCGCAGCCCAGTGCTGCTGTGTGGGCCCAGCCATCGGGAGTATGGCCCAGCAGGCATTGTGGGGAGGGGGAAACGAGGAAATTGTTCGGCTACCTGAAGCACTAAAATTTCAGCCCCTCTTTCCCTGGGTGCGAGTGCAGGGCAGTGGCACTGAGCACTGGCACTGTTTCCCACAAACGGCGGTGGTTTTAGCTGCTATCTTGCTCTTGAGGGTAGCAAAGGCACAGAGTGCTCAGCTGTCCCGAAGCTGCCCAGGCCCACATGCCACTAGCCTGTGTGCTGCAATGGTGCCTGCCGAAGTCACTGCGGACTGGCATGGGAAAGCGCCCTACCGCGGAGGAAGAAAGATGGCTGCCATCCCTAGAAACATTAGGAAGAGGATTGCAGAGAACCTCCATGAAAGTTTAATCAAGATTGCTCAGCAGGATTCAAGGGACATCCCTGTGTACATGAACAAACTGCTCCTCAGGCCCCCCGCTCCCAACCCGAGAGGGGAATGAAAAGCAAATTACAACTTGACCTCTATTGAACCGCTACCTCTTCTAGTACAAGTGAATTCATGAAAAGTTGCTACCGGTGTCCTGCTACACTGGGGTCAGGCGGCACCATCTGTTCATTGAAAGATTGTAATGGGAAATGCATTTATAAATTGGCCGTCGGGAAGTTTAGGCTTGAAATTAGGCGAAGGTTTCTAACCGTCAGAGGAGTGAAATATTGGAACTGCCTGCCGAGGGAAACAGTGGGGGCGAAAGACCTCTCCGGCTTTAAGACTAAGCTTGATAAGTTTATGTAGGGGATGGCTTGATAGGATAACTTGATTTACTCAATAGGTCAATAATGTGCCACCGCTGGTAATTAGTACCGATGGTCAATGTTGGGATATTGAAAGTCTTTTTCCTGAGTGTCTGGCTGGAGAGTCTTGCCCGCATGCTCGGGGCTCAGCTGATCGCCATATTTGGGGTCGGGAAGGAATTTTCCTCCAGGGTAGATTGGCAGAGGCCCTGGAGGTTTTTCGCCTTCCTCCGCAGCATGGGGCAGGGGTCGCTTGCTGGAGGATTCTCTGCTACTTGAAGTTTTTAATCAAGATTTGGGGACTTCAACAGCTGAGTCAAGGGTGAGAATTATTTCAGGAGTGGGTGGGTCGGCTTTTGTGGCCTGCATCATGCGGGAGGTCAGATTAGATGATCATAATGGTCCCTTCTGATCTTAAGTTCTATGATTCTATGATTCTATCATTTCCCTGTGTGAGTTCATTCGAGAGCGTAGTGGTTATCTGGCTTCACCCACGAAGTTGTTGTTGGGGTGTTTATTGCACTGGATGTTGCGATAGGCATGAATAGGACCCACGGATCTTGACAGGTGTGTTGTGGGAGGTGTTGATCATTGCAGCAGTGGCGGGATGTCGGCCGGTTTGGCATCTGTTGTTCTGGTAGGGTCTGGTGCTGCTTTGGGTTGGTGTGTCCTGCTCTGTGAGGAGTTTGCTTCTGATGGTGAGCTTGGTGAGGTTTATTAATCAATTTTCTCCCTCCCTCCTTTGCTTTCCTTCCTCTGGGCTGACTCGTTCTCTCGCTCCTTTTCCTTTTTCCAGTTTGTGAAGTTTGCGAACATTGAAGAGGACACTCCGTCCTACCACAGGAGCTATGACTTCTTTGTGTCGCGCTTCAGTGAGATGTGCCACTCCAGTCACGATGAGCTGGAGATCAGAACAAAGTGAGTATGGAGTAAAACACTTCAGCCCCCACTTCTGACTAGCAAACGAATGACTGAACAAGTGAATGAAACTTTTAAGGCTTGTCAACCTGGGGGTGGTCAGGAAAGTTAAACCGAATTAACTACAGGTTGAAATTTAAAGGGGATGAGTTAAACCTCATTAACCTGTGTGGATGCTCTTATCGAGACTTTAATTTTAATTTGGTTCATCTTAATTCATCTGGAAGTGAATTAAATTAATCTGAATTAAGGCCACTCTAATTGTGAACGAGAATGTCCATGCAGGTTTAATGCAGTTTAACTAATCCGTTTTAAAAATTAATTTGGATTAATTTGCCTGAGTGTCCCCATGTAGACAAGCTGTTACATGATGCTTTTCATCTTGGGATCACTGTGCAATGGAGCCTGTGAACAACCTGCGGAAGCTGAAGCCACTTGTGGAATGGAATCCAGTTGCTCTCCATGCCATCCCACAGCTAGCGCCGGTTGGGAATTTTTCGACAACCCTTTTTTTTTATTTGGAAAATGCCGATGTGTTGGAAGCAAAACTGTTTGAAGAAACGTACCGGGTTTGCCAGAACTTTAATCGAGAGAGGTCTTTTGGGTGCAAGATGGAACTGAAAGAGGCAGACGCCCTGGGGTAACTCACTGGTTAGAGCACAGGACTTGAATCCAGCTCTCCTTCATCCCAAGTGAATGGGTCTCTGCCTGGCTTTTTCTGTTTTGTTCTGATGTGGAACGGGAAAGTTTCTGAACTCTTGAAAATATTTGCAGGAGAGGAAAACAGTTTCCCACCCAGATCTACTCCCAGCCACCTAATAGAGTAAGCCAGTTCTTTTGCCAATGTCTGTTGGGCATAGAGGGTACAAATTCACCCTCTAGGACAACCTCCCAGAGACCACCAGAACTCACTAGAGAGAGGCCATCAAATTGGTAGGGACCCAGTGACTCAGATGAGGGTTGAGGCACACGGGTAGGAAGTGTGCACCTAGTGTGTGGTTCAACATAGGACTTCAGTTTCCAGTGCTGACGATCTGGCTCCTTAGAGCAGCATTAAAATCCACTAATGTGACCGAGTGCTTGATTATAATATTGAAATACGGAAAAGGAGTGTTAATGAGCGACTCGCTTTCCTGTGCTGGGAAGATGCTCCTCGGGAGGATTAATTATGACTAACACAGACAGATTAATGTTGTTTATGGTGATCTCGTCTGCAGTGCATTTAAAAACAACTAGCGTTTAAAATTACCTCCTCTCCATCCCCTGCAAAGCATTCCGTAACTGACTGTGATGCTCTGGGGGGTCACCCAGGCCAGGAAGAGGTTCAGTCAACACCTGTTTGCAGGGGAACTCAATAACCCTTCCAGCCCTGAGTTCTCCTCCCACAACATCTTTCTGCAACTCCCAGCCCCTCTGACTGTAATGCTCACACACCCATTACCAAGGTCACTGCTCCTTTGGAGAGACAATATACAGCTGCCTGTTAGCTTAACTGGGGTTAACACAACCTTCCCTTCAGTCACGGCACTGGGCTGGTTTATAGCAAATGTAAAGCACGTTTGTGGAAAGAGAACCTCGGTGTAAGTGATCCCATAAGGATAGAAATGGTTACAAACAAACAAAAGTGAAAACACGCTGCTAAGCCTGAAATTCAACAAATGAGAGTCTTTTGTTCAGAGACGACGTCTCGCCGCAGTCATTCTTCCAGCTTGGCTGGCTAGTCCTTAGCCAGGATCCCAACACAGAGTTCAAAGCGCCTGGTTTCTTTGGCCTGGTCTACATTAAAAAGTTAGGTCGACCCAGCCACATCGCTCAGGGGTGTGAAGAATCCACACCCCTGAGCAACGTAGTAAAGCTGACTTAAGCCCGGGTGTAGACAGCGCTAGGTGGATGGAAGAATTCTTCTGTCGACCTAGCTACTGCCTCTCGGGGAGGTGGATGACCTACACCGACAGGAGAACCCCTAGAGTAGTGTCTACACTGTAGCGTTTCAAGAGTAGACAAGCCCTTTGTCTCCTCAGGTGAAGGGCCACTTATGGGTTTTCTTCCCCTCTCTTTATAGACACTAAACCTTTGAAATGTGTTCTTCTGAAGTGACTCCCCACATAAAGTTCCTTTCCATGCTGGGTGGAGACGCCATCCTGGCTTCTACCCCGCTTGTGATTTTCGCAATGCAAATGATCTTCCTGCAAAGTCCAGTACGAAAGAATAGACCCCTGTCCTTGGCCACATCTGGCTTCAGGTGTCCGCCCCTTTCCTTCGTCTGGAAAAACCCGTTGATCAACCTCCCCTGGCATGCCTGCGTTAAACATGTTTTAATCGCTTTCCAGCACGTCTGTATAATTCTCTGTAGGGTAACTGTCCCCACATCCCGCAAGGACCACGAATGAGCAGTGAGTTAGTAGTTTTCCAAAGATATATTACGTGCCATCTTTTGGAGCAATACCACGGCAGCAGTGTGTGAAACACACTGAGCTGGCCAGCCAGCTGAGACCCATTGCTACGTGCAGGAGCATCGCCAGCTTTTCCGGCGCCCTAGGCGGCAGAAGGTCCCTCCCTCGAAATGCCGCCCCCAACAGCGGCGGCGGAAGGTCCCGCCCCCAAAATTCCACGGACGGCCGGGGCGCCAGCGCCCCCCAAATAGTAGCACCCTAGGCAACCGCCTAGGTCGCCTAATGGGTTGCGCTGGCCCTGGCTACGTGTCAAGGGGCTCCAGGCCCTCTGGCGCTGCGGTTCTCTTAGTGTCACCCCGACTGGGTGCCGTTTCAGTAATGCCCTGCTGTTCTCGTAACTATATTTTGCCCGTGGTTAGGCTGCAGTCTGTTGAGTTTGAATTGCTTCCCCTCATCTCGTAGTGAGATTAGGCGTTCTAGAAAGCCTTTCAAAGGCCGAGGAATAACAAGCAGGGAGAGGCCAGGGACAGCACAGAGTAATAACCCAGTGCTTCAGAGTGGCATCAGGAAGAGGTGATCGTTTGGTCTCTGGTCTTGGAGTCTGGAACCTTAGAACAGCCAATGCTCAGACTATGCACAAACCCAGAGCTAAGGGCATGAAGTTTTGCTGTCAATGCAGCTGGCCACACTATTAATAGCTTTATGGTAGCCCTAGGTACTCCAGCCAGAATCTGGACCTACATTGTCATGGGCGCTATGCAGTCATATGGTAAGAGACAATCCCTGCCCTAGATTGTAGAGCTAACAATCTAAACAGACTAATGGTGGGAACAGACACACAGAGAAGGGACATGACCCAGGGTGGGTCACTGGCAGAGCTGGGAGTAGATCCTATGATCCAGAGCTCCCTCCGTTGGACCACCCGGCCTTTCAGATAGTCTAGTGCTCAAATAGTGCAGTGGTGGGTACCAGTGTGAGAACCTGGCTAGAGAAAGCTAAGGTTGCAGTCACTTGTAACTTTCAGGTTTCGCTTCTCGGGGCCTGTTGCTTGAAGGAGACTTTTTTTTTTTTTTTGGAAAGTGGGACTAAAACCACGCCAGCCATTTCCGAGAACAGGGAGAGCGATGGGGAAAATATTTTCCCAGAGGGGGAAAAGTAACATTGGCAGCTTTGTGTTTTGACAGCTGTCTGGCTGAAAGGGCTGGGACTAGGAAGCTGAAATTTGACAAGGAAGTAGCCTTAACTGAGAAGAGATGCCTTGAAGTGTTCTAGTGAAAACTGGATGAGATTTGGCTGAGTTCTAAGGCTTTGAAAATTGCATTTTCACACACGAAGAATCAACTTTTAATATTTGAACAATCACAAGGAAGAAGAATACACTACTCGGCACCCAGGTCACGCTTTTCATCTGGTGTCACAGCTCGATAAGGACTGGGGGCTCCAGGAGCGATTCACATAGTAGAGCTGGGTCCAAGCGACACGTGATGCTTGGAGTGAGATTCAGGCTCGAACAGCCCCAGTGCCGGGAGTGTTTGGATTCAGCTCATTGGCAAGAGAGAGGAGCCATTGCTAAGGCTACGATTTAGTCACGGGCAGTTTTAGTAAAAGTCATGGACAGGTCATGGGCAATAATAAAAAAAAAATTCACGGCCCGTGATCTATCCGCAACTTATACTATAAATACCCCTGACTAAATCTGGGGGGGGGGTCACTGCTGGGGGAGAGGGACACTCCGGGGGGGGGGAGGGCAGTTGGGGGGCTGCTGGGGAGGGCGGGGCCAAGTGGGTTTCAGTTCCCACTGGGATTGCAGATGCCCCAACATCCAGGTGCATTTGGATCTAGAGTCTGGGCCCATCTCTGTTTGCAGTGGGCTAAGTCCTGAGGTTCCCGCTCCGTTTTTACTGATCGAAAGCCTTCACAGACTGCCGCCCCTCTTTACTTCTAGTGACCCAGTGGGGAGTTTGTTTGAGCCCAGGATTAGGGCCTGTGTTTCTTGGGCTCCATGACGTGCTGGTCCACGCACAGCTGCAGTATGTTCGCCGGAAGGGCTTGGTGGTGACTTACCAGGAGAACATTAAAGTTTATAATCGGGGGGGGGGGCTCTTATTCCACTTCCAAACAGTTCATTGAGAAATGAACGCCTAGAAAACGTGGAGAAAATAGCGACTGTCCTGTGACCCTTACTCACAGGGTCACGATTTCCAGTTGCATGGGGCCTCTTTTCCCCCTGACTTGGTTTCAGCCAACCCCTCCATCCGTGACCATCTGCCCTGCCCTGGGATACTAGGAAACGTCCTCTGTATTTCAAACAGTTCTGTCCATGTACTTCACACACCAGTTCCCTTGACACCTCCTGCATCTCTAATGCAAGTGGACGTTTGTTCTCCTGCAGCACAGCTGCTTATTATCCACTTTTTTAACACTGAGCAAAATTCTTCTAGTCTCAGCCCTCGCACACCTGTTTCACCTGATGAAAGTCAACAAGCTGCCTGGGAGCTCAGTCTGTGATTCAGCACCAGGTCCTCAGCTGCTGTAAATCAATGGATTTCACTGATTTTTTTTCCAGCGGCGGGTCTGATCCTTAGTGTTTATTGATAAGTGAGGTTACAGGGCCAAGTTCAGACCTGGGACAATTCCCCTGAAGTTATAATGTATGTTCGCTCTCTAAAAGTAACGGAACACTGCAGGGTTTTTCTCCCCCCCGGAATTGCTGGGAATTCAAACCATGTCTTTAAACAATGCAGTCATTTTCCAGGGAAGAGATGCTGCGTGGGGTGAATCATCCCTTAAGGAGGGTATGTTTTTCTGGGTTATGTCCCTTTAACCACCTTGGGCCTCATATTTTCAGTGGTGAGAGTGAGGATGCCCAGGCACTGCCTGCACAAGCATTGATGGCATGTCAATACACCGCTTCTCCAGCCTGGTCTGTTGGCTTTCTTCAGATTCCCTTGGGGCCTGGGGGGAGGTTAGTGTGTTTGCGTTAGGTCAGAGCTGCTGTATTTGGGGAAAGAGGCGAGCCGTAGGAGCCGCAGAGGAGTGAGAGGCATTTACACCAGATCCTCAGCTGGTGTAAATGGACATAGCTGATTTCCACCAGCGGAGCTCTGGCTCAGAGGTCCTTGTGATCCCATCCAGGGGATGCCACGCGTGTTTAGTGATCACCTCACTATGGAATGCAGGATCGGGACCGTCGTAAACCGTCCAAGGCAGGGATCTTGTTGGCCGGTTTGTCTTGAAGGCACCTCTTGTGGCCCAGTTTAAATAATAAGCATCCCAGCGGCGCGCCCATTCGGATCTGGCGGGGGATTGTCAAAGGCAGAAAAGGTGCCCAACTCTCATGGGAGCCCATTCCAATCTGGAGTATAGTTTAGTGACTGAGGAGAGTCTCGTTGGGCCAATTTGTTCTCTGTAGCTTATTTTCCCCTTACTGTGATCAGGGGACATTTTATTTTCCCTAGTAAAACAATGGTGCAGAAAACTCATTATTTCCCCCTGACCCGTAGAGCACAAATGATCTTGGTTCAATTACGCGATGGATTGCAAGAGAGCTATTCTGCAGCTCCTGCAATCCGGGAGAAGTGTGCTGTGTTTTTCGGCGTTTTAGTTCTATTTAACAGCCCTCCTTTGGGAGTTGCCTCGGGGTCAGAGGAGTGCGCTGGTCAGATCTCAAGTTCCATGAATTGGTTTCACAAAGTGTGTTGGGTTATTTTTATTTTTCTGGCTCTAGGAGACCACTGAGTGTACAGATTGCTGGTCTGAGTGAAGGGGCGGTCTTTCCTTGTCATCACAGCTGAAGAGTTTGGGCTCTGTGCAGAGCGGGGGATTTCTTAGTACAGAGAACATTTTTGTAGTCTGCTAGAATTAAACCTAGGACCTTGGGAACCCAAAGGACAGCACTCACGCTAAAGGAGTACCTCTCTTAGCTGATACAAAGCAGAAATCTCTTCTTGCCGGAGCCAGCCGTTAGAGGGAGATGTGAATGATCATATACCTCTACCGCGATATAACGCGACCCGATATAACACGGGTTCGCATACAACGCGGTAACCCCGGGGCTCCGGCAGCGGGGCTCGGGCGGCGCTTTAAACGGCCCAGGGCTCCGGCTGCTGCGGGGAGCCCCGGGCCCTTTAAATCACCGCCGGAGCCCTGCCCCCGCTACCCGCTATAACACGGTTTCCCCTAGAACGCGGTAGGGATTTTGGGCTCCCGAGGACCGCGGTATATCGGGGTAGAGGTGTATTGTGTTGGACCAGATCTTCAGCGGGTAGAAATTGGCATGCCACCATTAAAGTCAATGGAGCAAAGCTGATTTCCGTTAGCTGCCCCATTGCCTGTTGGGATCTGCTAGGACACACCGAGAAATAACACCACTTGCTTATTTGCTTCTAAGTCAAGATGGGCTTGAACCAAAATCCGGGCTCCAAACACCCTCAGGCTCTGAGGAAGATCAGATCTGGGTCTGAACGTCATGGCTGCCCTTTATCTTTGCATTGGGCTAAACCAGATCCCCAGATCCAACCCCCTCCTACATGCTGTGGAAATTTAGATCTTGATCCAATTCTAAACGCTGCAGCCTGGGCCCATCTTTGCTTCTAAGCAGATTGACCACTCTGTGAAGTGAGGAATAATGTCATGAGTTCACCCCTTGGCCCTGGCTTGCTAAGCACTACTGGTGCTTTGTCCCTCTCTAGCGCCTTTCACCTAAGGCTCTCGGAGCACTTTACAAACTTCAAATTAGTCCTGACAGCAGCCCCTGGGAAAGACAGAAGTAGCGTTATCTCTAGTTTAGAGATGGGGAAACCGAGGCACGGGGAAGTAAATTGACTTGCCATGGATCACTCCATGACACAGCTGGAAGGAGAAGCCAGAGCCTGGACCCTGCCATACCCTGTTCTAACTAGAGCGGGTTGGAAAAATGCCAACAAAACATTATTTTCACTAGAATTTGCCAAACTTGAAATATTCGGTGGAGACGGTTCGATTTGACGGAGTTTTGCTGGGTTTCCTGCCAGCTCGCCCCCGTGGTTCTTCAGCAGCCCGTCATCTGGGCTGACGGGAGCAGAGAGCCTAGAACAGGGGTCGGCAACCTTTCAGAAGTGGTGTGCCGAGTCTTCATTTATTCACTCTAATTTAAGGTTTCGCGTGCCAGTCATACATTTAACGTTTTAGAAGGTCTCTTTCTATAAGTCTATAATATATAACTAAACTATTGTTGTATGTAAAATAAATAAGGTTTTTAAAATGTTTAAGAAGCTTCATTTAAAATTAAATTAAAATGCAGAGCTCTCCCGACCGGTGGCCAGGACTCTGGCAGTGTGAGTGCCACTGAAAATCAGCTCTCGTGCCGCATTCGGCACCCGTGCCATAGGTTGCCTACCCCTGGCCTAGAAGCTCCTTGGCCGTCTGGACTTCCAGGGGCTGCAGCTCTGGGACAGCCCACCAGGCAAACTGCCCTGGAGCTGGGGCTCTGTCCCCTTTTGCAGAGAATTTTTTGCTCTCAATCGGAACAAACCCAGATTTTGAACTCTCGAAATCCTCCACAAAAGGGAATGACCTCCCTCCAAACAGCTCGAGTTCTAACCAACAGGCCGAGCTCCCAGAACTGAGAAAGGAAGCCCAGAGTCAGCGCCGGCTCCAGGGTTTTTGCTGCCCCAGGCAGCAAAAAAAAAAAAAAAAAAAAAAAAAAAAAAAAAAAAAAAAAAAAGCCGCGATCGCGATCTGCGGCGGCAATTCGGCGGGAGGTCCTTCGCTCCGAGCGGGAGTGAGGGACCCTCCGCCGAATTGCCGCCGAATCGCTGGACGTGCCGCCCCTCTCCCGAGGGGCCGCCCCAAGCACCTGCTTGGTCAGCTGGTGCCTGGAGCCGGCCCTGCCCAGAGTCCTGACTCCCTGTCTTAACCACTAGATCACATTCCTCTCGCAGAGTGAGGAAAAGAACCCAGGCGTCCTGAATGGCCAGTCCACTGCTCTCACCTCTGGACGACCATCTCTCCCCTAATGTGCCCAGTGTCACACCTGAGGGACGGGTAATCCCCAGCTGTTCAGAGTCACGGCGTTCAGACGTTCTAATGAATGGGTAGCCCTGTTTCATCCGTGTGGGGTTGTGTTTTTTTAATCCTTTCCTTCAGGATCCGGATGTCCGGCATAAAAGGCCTGCAGGGGGTGGTGAGGAAGACGGTTAATGATGAACTCCAAGCAAACATCTGGGACCCGCAGCATATGGACAAAATTGTGCCTTCGCTGCTCTTCAACCTACAGCACGCAGAGGAGGCTGAGAGGTGGGAGTTCGCTTTTCCCTTCCTGGTAGGGGGTGCAGAGCTGCGGCTAGCGTTTCTGGCGCTGCTTAGACTTCCCCAGTGCTAGAGTCTGGGTAGCAGCAAACTCTTGTTCTGTTCCCCGAGCGGCGAGGAAGGGTTTGAATTCCTGGAGCGCCCTCTGTCCTTGCTGGGTGAGAAATGAGTGGACCCAGCCTTGGGAGGCTGTCTGGTTTCATTCGCAGTGTACACGTTGAAGCAGTTCCTCAGCTGGTACAAATTGATGTCAATGGAGGTACACTGGTTTGCAGAGCTGAGGACCTGACCCGTATTTCCTACTATTGTCACCAAAAAGGGATGGCTAAAACCACAAAACCATCTTCCTTTAAGCTGCACCCCAACCCCCCAGCAGGCTTTCTGCGTACGTCATAAAGAGGTGTAAAAAAAATAAAAAATCCAGACATTTTGTTTCCATTGCAGGTGACCTTTAAGTAGAGCTGGGTGAAAATTTTTTCTTTTGACAAATGGTAAATTCAATGAAACATCCATTTTCCAGGGGACCAAAACTGTTTGCAAATTTAGGTCGAATCTGGTGGAAAGAAAAAGAAGAAAATACATATTTAAAAAGACAAAAATAATTCCAACCATTTAGACACTAAATATTTTGATTTTTCATTTCGAAACAATGGTTTTGTTTTGAAATGTAGCTAGATTTGACAAACCCCCCGAGAATGTTTTTTTTTTAAAAAAACCTACCAAACCTGAAAATGAAACAAAACAAAAAACTCGGGGAGGGGGAGAATCACTTTTGATTTAATCAATTGAAAAGTTTCTGATGGGGAAAAAACCCCAATGTTTTCCCTGGATCAGTGATTCGCTCGGTGCCTTTCTCAAGTTCTGCCGCTAGCTAGTGGCAGAACCACGAGCCCTGGTTCCCCGCCCTCTGCCTTGTAGCCGGCTACCAGCTCTCCGTTTTGCTTATATTCTCTCAAACACACAATATTTAATGGCTGTTACAGTTTGGGGCCTTCGGAAGTTTCCTTAAAACGAGGCAACTTGAGTTTTTGTTTGTGGTGTTTTCTCTCTGCAGGGCTGATATTGCCTGCTGGGAAAGTTCTTCATTATGATGATAGTGCTGAGAGGCCCTGTTGAGTTAGTTGCTGTACAGACGCCTGGAAGGAAGCAGTCCCTTCCCTGAGCAGCTTGCAATCGAAACAGACAAGACAAAGGCAGTGTTGTTATCCCCACTTTGCAGATGGGGAACGTAGGCACAGAGAGATGAAGTGAAGGGAAGCTTGAGGCAGCTCAGCTTGCTTTGAAGAGCTGTCAAGGTGAAGGCACAGACCTGTGCATTTGCCAGATAAGACTTTCAGCTTGTTCTCCTCTCTGACTCCAATTTTAGAGAGGAATAATTGCCCGGTAAACAGCGTGCAGGCTGTGACAGGAGATTAGGTAACATGTCTGCCCTAGCCTGCTGGGTTTTCACAAGCAGACAGGGATTTTTAAGGGAAGTTACTCAGGCAATAATGATATACCTATCTCATAGAGCTGGAAGGGACCCTGAAAGGTCATCGAGTCCAGCCCCCTGCCTTCACTAGCAGGACCAAGTACTGATTTTGCCCCAGATTCCTAAGTGGCCCCCTCAAGGATTGAGCTCACAACCCTGGGTTTAGCAGGCCAATGCTCAAACCACTGAGCTATCCCTCCCCCAGCTCTTCTTTGGATGCTTTTACAGACTGGCGAGAAGGGGACTTATGCATGAATTCTGCCTGGTTTATTTTGAAGGTTAGGAAAGATGCCTCAGAAATCAAGTGTTCAGGCTTAAAACTCTTTCATGGTGTTTGCATAAGCAAACGGTCCAAGCGGAAGGCCAGATCCTGGTGCCAGCGTGTATCTGGAGTAACTCTTGAGTAGGCAGCGAGTTGCTCTGGATTTGCACTGGGTGAAGCGAGGGCAGGTTCTGGCTCTAGGGGGGGGTCTGATTTTTGAATGAGCGCCCGAAGCTCCATGTTTCATATGCAAATAGGCATTTGTGGCGTGTAAAACACTGCAGTCTCCTGGCTTTGGGTGTCTACCACAGTCCTCTAGTGGCTGGCTCCCAGAAAGAATAAAGGAACCTTTCTGGGTATGCCCATAGTGCCCGAGTCTCCCTTCTGACCACCCACAAATCAGTGTGACTCGGGTCAGCAAGCACTGAGGACCCAGGCCCTAGGACCCTGCTAAGGGGGTGGGTCAGAGCCCAAGTCCTGCTGCCATAGAACCAAGCCCTCTCCTTTTGCAATGTGGACGCAGCTCAGGCTGCAGACCCGCGTGAAATGCTCAGCAGGACGGATGCATTGGCAGGGCTGAGACACCCGGAGCCAGCAATTGTAGTGCAGTGTGGACACTCAAGCCCGGGCTTGGAAACAGCAGGTCCCACAGACCCAGGCTTAGTGTGCAGTGTAGTGCTCCCATCAGAGGGGTTAGCTGAAGGGGTTGAGACCTGTGTATTTGGATGGGGGTTCTAGCCTTGGCTCCCCAGGTGCACGTGTTTAGTTTTTGTAATTACTGAGTCTGTGGCACATGGACAGTCTCCTACAGGTACACACTGCAGACCGAAGGTCCATCTCCTGCCCCGTGGGCCGGGGGTCAGAAGCACAGGGCTGGCTGGGAACAGCGAGCTGTGCGCTTTGCTGCCTCCTTGCCCCTCACTCACTGTCTGGCTGCCTACGCAGGGGTCTGTGTGGCACCCGTTGCCAACTTTCTCTCCCCGCCCCGCCCCAGGGCGATGGCTGTTATTGTCGGGAAACCGAGGCAGATTGGTGTGTGTTTCAGATTGTTCTCAAGGCGCTGGGGTCTCTCCTCACTCTGATCTGAGCTCCGCAGCCACGGGCCAATGGCTAAGGAAGCTCTGACCCCACTCACCCTCGTAGTCCCGTCCATCCTCCGGTGGCACTAATAAGATGAATTGGAAAAGGTACAGAAAAGGGCAACAAAAATGATTAGGGGTATGGAACAGCTTCTGTGTTGTGAGTTCAGGGTTGTGAGTTCAATCCGTGAGGGGGCCACTTAGGGATCTGGGGCAAAATCAGTACTTGGTCCTGCTAGTGAAGGCAGGGGGCTGGACTCATTGACCTTTCAGGGTCCCTTCCAGTTCTATGAGATGGGTATCTCTCTCTCTCTCTCTCTATATATATATATATATTTTGTGTGAGGAGAGATTAATAAGACTGGGACTTTTCAGCTTGGAAAAGAGACGACTAACGGGGGATATGATAGAGGTCTATAAAATCATGACTGGTGTTGAGTAAGTAAATAAGGAAGTGTTATTTATTCCTTCTCATGAGACAAGAACTAGGGGTCACCAAATGAAATTAACAGACAGCAGGTTTAAAACAAACAAAAGGAAGTATTTCTTCCCACAACACACAGTAAACCTGTGGAACGCCTTGTCAGAGGATGTTGTGAAGGCCAAATCTATAACAGGGTTCAAAAAAGAACTAGATAAGTTCCTGGAGGATAGGTCCATCAATGGCTATTAGCCAGGATGGGTAGGGATGGTGTCCCTAGCCTCTGTTTGCCAGAAGCTGGGAATGAGCGACGGGATGGATCACTTGATGGTTACCTGTTCTGTTTGTTCCCTCTGGGGCACCTGGCATTGGCCACTGTCGGAAGACCGGATACTGGGCTAGATGGGCCTTTGGTCTGACCCAGTATGGCCGTTCTTAGGCACGTAGCTGTTGTGGGTGGTGATTTAGAAGGAGATGGTTTCTCAAGCAATCAGGGCCAGCCACCATCACAGCCAAGTCCTTGAGTTTGACGCTGTGCTTTCCGGGCGGGAGCGTGGTGGGGGGACAGGATCCCAGTTGGTTTTTGTGTTTTTGAGCGGAGGCTGCTGGGGTCTGAACCCACTGGAGCAGCCTTAGGGCTGGGGGGTTCACTACGAGGTATAATAAATAGCAGCAAGCTAACCTGGAGGTCAGGGCTGGCTGGCTAAGGTATGTGTGTGGCCCCTGTTACTGGGATATCTGAGCATCTCACAATCTTTATTGTATTTACCCGCCCAGCACCCTGTGGGGCAGGGCAGTGCTGTGGTCCCCATGCCACGGAGAATACATGACTTTCCAGCGTCGCGCAGGGCGTCACCGGCAGAGCAGAGAATTAACCCCAGGGTCCCAATTCTGAGTCTAGCACTGACCACTGTGCCATCCTACCTCCCAGAGTGAGTGTGGCCAGCTCAGAGTCGGCTGGCACAGAGCGCAGCGTTCTGGCCAGCGGGAGATGGGACGGGGGCGTTGTGGCCGCCCTTGCTGTTGGGGTTCATCAGGAGCTTGGATCTTCGATTCCAACGTGTTACTCCCAGCAGAGTGTATAAGGCCCAAAGCATGTTGTTTTGGTGGGGAAGGGGAGAGTCGGAGCTCCCCCTACTGGCTTGTTGCAGAATAAACTAGGCACCTCTTAAACTCCCAACCAAATTCGCTCTTTTACTTGGAGCCCTAATTTGTCGGAAAAGAGCAATTTCCCACTGGCTGCCTCCATTCCATGGTACATCTGAGCTGCGCCGCGTGGGTAAAGGTTAGGATCCGCGTGGGCGGGGTCCGATAGTCAGCACCCTTCTGTTTATAGATCACCTCTCATATCAAAGGAGCCCAGACTTTTCAACAGGCTCATTGCGCACAGGGGATCCCTTCGCTGAGCACTGAAACGCAGCCGCCCTGGAGCAGAGCACAGCAGTTCTATTCTGCATGGTCAGAGCCATACCCGGAAGGAGATGCGAGGAGCCACTAACGTAGCTGGAGTTTAGGGAGGCAGAATGACTCTCATCGTAGGCCCAGATTTCCAGTTCCAAAGGGCGGTTTTTATATTCTGGATGCCGGCGTCCTTCGCAGCGGAGGAGTGGCAGTGCTGGTAGCGTGGTGTTGGAAAGAGAACGAGAGCGTTGCGTTGTGGGACAGGAGAATGAGGGTGTGAAAATCGGTCTCCTTGATTGCTGCTGTACTGAGTGGTTCTACAGATGAGGCTTAATCTCTCTCTCGCTCTCTCTCAGCCGCTCTCCATCTCCCCTGCAAGCAACTGAAAAGGAGAAAGAGAGTCCCACTGAGCTGGCAGAAAGGTGCCTGCGGGAGTTACTGGGGCGAGCGGCTTATGGTAACATTAAGAACGCCATCAAACCTGTTCTCATGTAAGTCACTTGATCAGGTGATTGTCCCTCCACCCTGCCCGCATCTCTCCTGTGCTGGACCCTCTGGCTCTGTGTTCTCTTTTCCTCATCCCCTTTTGTCCCAGAGTGGGACCCTTTTGTATTATTGATCATAAGGAACAATAATGTTGCTGTGAATTAGTGAGGCTTGGTCTACGCTACAGAGTTAGGTCGACATAAGGCAGGTTATGGCGACCTAACTATGTCAGAGTCTACACTACAGGGTTGCTCCCGCCAATGTAAGCGCCCTCCTACACCGACATCATAACTCCATCTCCAGGAGAGGCGTAGGGCTTATGTTGGTATAGTTGGGGCAAGGCAGTATCTGTATAAACACTGTGTTCCTTACATGGCTGTTGGCGGTCTTGTCAATTTCATGGCTCAGCTGGAGCCGTGAAATTGACGAGAAAGTTGGCTCCTGGCTCCCCAGCCGGGTTGCTGCCGGGTCTCTACTCCAAGCCGAGCTGCCACCCAGGCTTCTGGCTTGGGCTGCCGCCGGGGCTCCCTGCTCCCCACTGGGAACCCTGCTGCCCCCTGGGGTCCTGGCTCCCCGCTCCCCACGGCGAGTATGGCAGCTGACCGGACTCCGGGCGCAGACCTCCTCGCCGGAAGTGAGAAGCCCTGTGCCTGTACCCCAGCACCTGGCTGGGAGTGGGGAGGTGAGAAGCCCGGGGGGCAGCTGGGCTCCTGGCGAGGAGCTGCGCGGAGCTGAGAGCCCTGGCTCTCAGGCCCCCATACTGCCCCTCTTCAGTCGATGGAAGCGCCCCGGTGAGGACACGCACCACCAACAGAAGGAGGGTAATGTGGACATCAGCCACCGCAGTAATTACTGCAATAGCTGTAAGTTGGCCTAACATAGGTCGACTTAAGATTGTAGGGTAGACCTACCCCTAGTGTCTCTTTGTATGTAATGGAATCATAAGAACATCAGAACGGCCATCTTGGGTCAGACCAAAGGTCCATCTAGCCCGGTGTCCTGTCTTCCGACAGTGGCCAGTGCCAGGTGCTTCAGAAGGAACGAACGGAACAGGTAATCATCAAGTGATCAGATCTACTCAGCTGTGTGTCATAAACCTTAGACTGCTCATGGGTTCTGGAGAGTCTCCTTTAGCTCAAGTGGCAGTGGGGCCTGCGTTTCCGGATCAGGACGAGCCGAGTTCCATCTCTGCTGCTGCTTTGAAGTTCGTGGCCGCAGCATGGAACAGAATGACAGCTCTGATGTCCTGGGGGCTGTGGATTTGTTCCAATACCTAGGGCATTGCACTTTTCCAAGTGCTGTATACGTGTTAGGTAATGTCCTCCTCCCAACAACTACTTCCCCTGGTGGGCGGGTAACTACTATAAGCCCCAGTCTGGTGAGGAGGGAAACTGAGGCACAGAAAAGCTGAACGACTTGCCCACGGTTACAGAGGGACTGAATGGCAGAGCTGGGATAAAGACCTAGCAGTTCCTAGGTCCCAGTCCCAGCCATACAGGGGCAAAGTCAGTGAGCACAAGCTGTGGACTAACCCCTAAAAGTGAGCAACTCCTGAGCCTGGGAGGGAATTGGGAAAATGGCAGACAAATTAGCTCTTTACAGGGTTTGATCCTTAGCTGGCAGTTTGCAATTCTACGTCGGCTCCCCCTTCCAGATCTTTGCTCTTCCGCCTCCTTTCGCTCCCTGCTCTGACTGTTTCTGTGTCACCTGCCTCCCACGCTGTTTGTTTGCTGTTCTCTCTGAGCAAAGGGAAAAGATGCCTTTGCTTGTCGTACCAGCAAGCCGACAAGCCTCTGTAATTGCTAAATTCACTCTTCTCTCTCCTTCTTTTTTTTTTTTTTTCTTTCCCTGAAGCCATCTAGACAACCACTCGCTCTGGGAGCCAAAGACGTTTGCCATTCGCTGCTTTAAGATCATCATGTACTCCATTCAGGTGAGCCGCTGGAGAGGTGGCGTTTTGTGTCGCTTCAGTACTGTAATGAATTGTGAGTGCTCCCTGCTAGAAGGAATCCGAACTGCCCCACTTGTGTGTCAGTGGCCCGGTGCTGCTAACTGTGGTGAAGGCCTGTGCTTTTGGAGGAGAAGGATCTGGCTTCTGTCCCTGTTGTCGCTGTGAAAGTCTGAGTAACCACTGCATGCAGTGCTCTGGCAATGAGGGACAGATTTGTTGCACTCTATATAAAACGGTGTGGGTAATTCCCGGGAACTAATCTGTATGTATCAACACAGAGACTTGCTATCAGATGGTTCTTTGCAAATTACATCAACATATAAATACTAGGAGTACTTGTGGCACCTTAGAGACTAACAAATTTATGTGAGCATAACAAATTTATTTATACCTTGCCCTTACATGGCACCTTGCAAAGATGGGGAGGCTTGTTACCGCCATGCTACAGATGGGGAAATTGAGGCACGGAGGGTAAGTGACTTGCCCAAGGCCATAGGCTGAGGATTAGTAGCCAGAACTCCCGAGTCCCAGTCCTGTGCTCTAACCGCTAGCTCATACTACTTCCGTGATTTACCTGTGGCACTAGTGACTGAACCTAAACCCGTTATTCAGTCAGTGAGAGTTTGCCTGAGTCGGGATTGTAGGATCGGGGAGTACGTGGAATCCTTGTCCTGTTGTTGCTGCCTTTGTCTTTCCCTTCCCTCGTTCATTAGACATGCTCGCAGCCCAGTGCGGTAAATAATGAGAGCCCCTCGCTGTGCTGTGTGTCCGGATCCTGCCCTGCATGCTGGAGAAGGACTAAGGCCTATCATGAGGCTGGAGCTCCCAGGAGGAATTCAGGCTGACACAGCCAGTACTCCTGGGGCGCTCATGCTGGAGTGGTAGTTAGTTCAGTGTGCTCCCAGCCGTGCTAGCCGGTTCGGGCAACAGGACCATGGCCCTGCCCTCTTCAGGGAGCTGGTGCATGTGAAGTGGCTAGCAGAGACTATGCTTCCTAATGGGATTCTGGCCAAAGCCTGGCAATCAACTCCTGGAGCCCTTCCTTGTGCACCCACTTGGGGCTAGCCAGAATTTGGCCCCAAGATTTCCTGTCTTGGACAGCCTGGGCTTTGCAGCTATAGGAAGAAGTAATGCTTTAGGCTGGGGGTCCTATCTACAATTGCTATATCAGGGGAGGTGTTACCTAGGCAGAGGTCAATTGCCTGCCTTGGAATTTGGCCAGGGCTAACAACCCTCTTCTGCAAGCGAATAAAACGCCGCTCTAGAGGACCGTGTGCGTGGGGGAACCAGAATACAGCCTGTCTCTCTCCCTTGGGAGCCGTTCTTTCCCTGTTTGTTAGTGCAAAGCGAGCTCCCATTGAGTTAGGTGGCATGGCAATAGGGTGGAAAACCTTGTCACGGGAGCCATTGGGAGCTACCCGTTCCCAGCTTGCTGCCGTTCCATCAGAGCACGTCGCCTGTCTCCGCAGAAAGAGAAAGGAGCCGCCCGAGGCTAAGCACAAACTGTGCAGACAGGAGAAAACGATACAGGTTAAATTCTGCGCTCAGCCACTCCCGCGGAGCCCCAGCGGCTTAGCAAGATGTTGCATGGAGATAAGTGAGGGGAGAATTTGACCCTCGTGTGTAGGATACTGGAAAGATACCGGAACAAATTGTGTTTGTCAGCCCCTGGAGGAGAATAGGGTTAGCATAGGGGTGGCCAACCTGAACCTGAGAAGGAGCCAGAATTTACCAATGTACATTGTCAAAGAGCCACAGTAATACATCAACAGCCCCCCCATCAGCTCCCCCACCCCGCTCCCAGCACCTCCTGCCCACCGGCAGCCCCGCCGATCAGCGCCTCCCCCTCCCTCCCAATCAGCTGTTTCGTGGCCTGCGGGAGGCTCTGGAGGGGAGCGAGGGCCCGGCAGGCTGAGGGGAGGGGGCGGGAAGGGGTGGAGTGGGGGCAGGGCCTGTGGCAGAGCCAGGGGCTGAGCAGTGAGCACCCCCTGGCACATTGGAAAGTTGGCGCCTGTAGCTCCAGCCCCGGAGTCGGTGCCTGTACAAGGAGCCGCATATTAACTTCTGAAGAGCCGCATGTGGCTCCGGAGCCCCAGGTTGGCCCCCCCCGGGTTAGCAGGAATAGCCAGCGTGGCTTTGTCAGGAACAGATCATGGCAAACCAACTGAATTTCCTTCTTTGGCAGGGTCACTGGCCTAGTGGCTGGGGGGAAGCTTTAGACGTGAGATACCTTGATTTCAGGGAGGCTTTTGACACAGTCCCACGTGACAGTCTCATCATCAAACCCACATTTCCCTAGTTTGCTTAAGTTACTGTAAGGTGGATTCACAACCGGTTGAAAGATCCTCCTCAAGCAGTAGTTGTCACGGGTTTGCTATCGAACGGGGAAGGTGTATCCAGTACGGCCCTACGGGGTGTGTTCAGTGTTTTGGAGAACGGAATGGAGAGTATTCACATGACGCCACGCTGGGAGGGGTTGCCAGCACTTTGGCGGCCAGGATTAGAATTCAAAACCGCCTTGACAAATTGGAGAGTTGGTCTGAAATCCAAAAGATGAAATTCAGTAAAGACAAGTGCAACGTACTTCACTTCGGAGGGAGCTATCAAAAGCCCAACGACTTTTGTGGGTCGTACAGCTGGGAAGGATCTGGGGGTTACAGTGGGTCACAAATTGAATATGAGCCAACAGTGCGATGCAGTTGCGAAAAAGGCTAATCTCATCCTGGGGTGTATTAACAGGAGTGTTGTATGTGAGAGACAGGAGGTAATTGTCCTGCTCTGCTTGATGCTGCTGAAGTACTGGAGTAGGAGCACTGTGTCCAGTTCTGGGTGCCACCGGCTAGGAAAGATGTGGACAAATTCGAGAGAGTTCAGAGGAGAGCAACAAAAATGATCAAAGGACCAATGAGGAAAAGTTAAAAAAACTGGGCATGTTTAGTCTTGAGAAAAGAAGCCTGTCGGGGGACCGGATAACAGTCTTCAAATATGTTAAGGGCCGTTATAAGGAGGATAATGATCAATTGTTCTCCATGTCCACAGACAGCTTTATCTGCAGCAAGGGAGAGTTAGGTTAGATATTAAGTGAAAACTTTCTACCTCTCGGGGGAGTTAAGCTCTGGAACAGGCTTCCAAGGGAGGTTATGGAATCCCCGTCATTGGAGGTTTTTAACAACAGGTTGGCCAAACACCTGTCAGGGATGGTCCAGGTTTACTTGGTTCTGCCACAGTGCAGGGGGCTGGACTTGATGACTTTTTGAGATCCCTTCCAGCCTGACATTTCTATGACTCTGGGCTTTATCTTTTCCCCTTCTTGCTCTGAAGCCAGCCCCTCTAAAGTGACGCCGTTAGAATCATAGCATATCAGGGTTGGAAGGGACCTCAGGAGGTCCTGAGTTAGGATTGAGGTTGGATTGAGTTAGGCCCCAGATTTAGGTTTTGTTAGGATTTCTAGAACCCTGTTTTCGAAGGTAATTAGAAATGTTTCCATGATCTCTTTGTTTGAATCCTAATGAAAATCTATTTCTGTCTGGATTGTCGTCTCCCTTCCCTTCTTTGTCGTCACTTAGCCCATGTACTTTTCACCCAGCGCATTGGTTATTTATCCTTTTTTCCACTCTGCACAGCTGGGCGAACGGAGAGGAAGGGCAGCTTGGCGGTTAGGGAACTAGCTGCGGAGACCAGGTTTCAATTCCCAGCTCAGCCACTGGCTTCCTGTGGGACCATGTACAAGTCCCTTAGCCTCCCCGTGCCTCAGTTTCCCATCTGTACAATGGCAATCGTAGCACTGCCCTGCCTCACAGTGATCTTGTCAGGATAAATCTATTAGATACTACAGTGATAGGGCACCTAACATGTCACTGTCACTTTTGTTTCTAGTTAATTTTGATTTATGGCGCTCTCCTGCCAGCTCAGCCCTGCTGTCCTTGGGGAATGCTTACATATAAAAAAGGCCCCTGTTTTCATTGCATGTTTTATCTTGTAAACTGCCCGGTGCCAATTATCTTTAGATTAGGTTTTATAAATCCTTTTTTTTTTTTTTACAAAATCTGAATGCTGGGCGTAAGTAACTCACCAGGGCCCGTTGGAAGGATACACAATCAATACATTCTCCCTTCATAAATACCCGGGATCAATCACTTATTGGACCAACTCCTGTTGGTGAGAGAGACAAACTTTCGAGCCACGCAGAGCTCTTCTTTAGGTCTGGGAGCGATACTCAGAGTGTCACAGCGAAATACAAGGTCAAACAGATAGTGAAGCACACGTAGGAAGCACATATTGTAAGGGACCAATGCTAAGCTATTTGACCTTGTATTTAGCTGTGACGCTCTCAGTACCTCTCCCAGACCTGAACAAGAGCTTTGTGAGGCTCGAAAGTTTCTCTCTCACCAAGAGAAGTTGGTCCACTAAAAGATATGACCTCATCTCTCAAATATAGAATCAGAGACTATCAGGGTTGGAAGGGACCTCAGGAGGTATCTAGTCCAACCCCCTGCTCAAAGCAGGACCAATCCCCAACTAAATCATCCCAGCCAGGGCTTTGTCAAGCCTGACCTTAAAAACCTCTAAGGAAGGAGATTCCACCACCTCCCTAGGGAACCCATTCCAGGGACTGACCCGATTACAACCACCCCGCATACAGGATTAATCATGACAGTGGCTTTGATACATATGTAAACCCTGTAAATCATTTCCCCCATAAGAACATCTCCCGACTAAAGTTCTGTGCGCTAGACTTTCGTAAGTATGGTTCCATTCTGCACGTCCATGTCTAACTCTAAGCCCGAAAAGTCATCCAGTGTATTCCTGGGTCAGTGAAGCTTGTTCTCTACACAGTATATTTCCCTGCGCCTCTTTCCATAAATATACAGGTGCAGTCTGTGTGAGCACATATTCTTCTACTGGCTGGCCCCAGCCTCATCCTTGCCCCTCAGATCGAGTGGCAGAGACCAGTGCTTTTGGTGCTGAAGGTCCCTGACTCTGTCCTCCCAGGCGACCTGTCATACCTGCATGTCTGTGGCCGTGCTCATGCATGGAACGATCCGCTGAGCTCGAGGTAGTGGGTGCCGTTAGGAGTGACACGTTTATCACTCACTGGTGTTCAATTGATCTCAGCGCTTGCGGGATGGGCCACAGAATTCTTCCCTGACTCACCTTCCTGCTGCCCTCTCCCTGGCGTCAGTGGTATTACACGGGCTGCAGGCGGGCACAGAATTTGGCCTGGTCTGGAAGATTCCACAAACATAGGTTAGTAGTTCAGTGCTGTGTGTGTCTGTATTTCATGACAACCATTGTGCGGTCAGGAAAGGCTCTGTGCAGAAGTGACCCCACTCCGTGTGTGCCTTCCGGTTAGCTCCGCTGCCTTCCTTGCTGTTGCCTTTGCAGAGCTGGCACTGCTATGGGAACGCTGGATTCTGCCCTCGCGTGGGCGTCATCCGCCAGGTGCTGACTGCCAGGCCTTCCGTTCTTGCGCTGATATACTGGCACTAGAAAAGGTTCAGAAAAGGGCAACTAAAATGATTAGGGGTTTGGAACGGGTCCCATATGAGGAGAGATTAAAGAGGCTAGGACTCTTCAGCTTGGAAAAGAGGAGACTAAGGGGGGATATGATAGAGGTCTATAAAATCATGAGTGATGTGGAGAAAATGGATAAGGAAAAGTTATTTACTTATTCCCATAATACAAGAACTAGGGGGCACCAAATGAAATTAATAGGCAGCAGGTTTAAAACAAATAAGGGACCAATGCTAAGCTATTTGACCTTGTATTTAGCTGTGACGCTCTCAGTACCTCTCCCAGACCTGAACAAGAGCATGCGTCTGACGAAGCAGGTATTCACCNTGTCCAAGGCAGGAATTGCCCCCAGACCGCTACGGTCGGCCTGGCTCAGCTGCCGTCTCAGCGTGGCTCACTCTCCGCTTTCCTTCCAGCCTCAGCATTCCCACTTAGTGATCCAGCAACTCCTGGGACACCTGGATGCCAACAGCAAGAGCGCGGCCGCGGTGCGGGCTGGGATCGTGGAGGTCCTGTCGGAGGCAGCTGTCATCGCGGCCTCGGGATCAGTGGGTAAGGAAGGGATCCAGTCCAGTGAGCCTCCCATCGTGGCTGGAGGGCGCTCCCATGGCTTTCCCCTTCTCTCCAGCGCCTGAGCCTGCTTCTGCCTCTCCGGGCTGGAGTGATTCCCTGCAGGCACGGTGGGAGCTTGGTTCTCAGGAGCCGGAAATGGCAGCCCCGGGAGCCATGGTGAAAGCTTGGCCCAGCGCAGGCCTCTGCACTGTAGTGACTGGAAGCATTTCGGTCAGTTTCCTTTCGAGACCCATTAGACGGGATGGGGCACTGCAGAGCTGCCAGCTGGGGATAAAACCCCTACGCAACTGGGAAGGAAATGAGGCAGGCGGACACGGGGCTGATGGATTGTTGGTGCCGGCAGTGCTGTGTGTCATCAGGGAACGGTTCAGCCTGGCTCGTTGCTTCCCTTTGCACTGCCAGCAGCTGGCACCGTGGGCACCAGGTCAGAGAGCAGGAAGTGTCCAAGCTTCAGGGGGCGAGTGGTTTGATTTAGGTTTGTTCTGACTCCCGGCTGGAAAGATCTGAGAGCGGCCAGTGGTGTGTTTGGAGAGGCGGACTCCCCGGAAGGCTTTTACACCCGGGGTCTGCCTCTGCTCCCACCCCAGGCAGCAGCCGCACTCCATTGACCCGGGTGGGCCGAGGGAGGTGTCCCTACTGTTGCCTGAGCCCAGCTGGCCTTATGAACTGGTGGACTGGCTGGTTATACGGGGTGAACTGAGCGCATGCAAACTGGGATTATGGGCTTTACAGGAGAGCTGCTGGCATTTGGACAGCGCAGCCGCCTGTGGATTCCCTTGTGCTCAGCGCTCCTGCTTCGAGCGGTAGAATCGCAGAATCCTGGGCGGGGGGTTCCTCCTGCTTAGCACTGGGGGGCAGAGACCCAGGAGTCCTGTGCTCCGTACCCCTTGCACTCCTGGCCTCCTGGCGCACAGCGGGACAAAAACGCAGATGAATTAGTTCTGTCCGTTTATCAGACTCTCTTAAATCCTGGATTCCCTGGGGCTGTGGGTTTCCCACCTCTGAGCTTCAGTGTCTCAAGCCCAGCAGGCCAGGGAGCGTTGGCTAGTGTCTGTTGCAGGGGACTGGGAGTTGAACTCCTAGGTTCAGTTCCTGGCTCTGGCACTGTCCCACTGTGTGGCCAAGGGTAGGTTTCTTAACCAGTCTGGGCCTGTTTCCCCATTTGCAAAAAGCAGCTAATGAGACAGGGTCAGTAGAACAAGGAGCTGAGCAGGCAGGTAGTTAGAGAAGGAGGTTCACATCATCAGGATTTTACCGGGCTTTGCTTTTGCATACATTTCCTGCCTCCCCCCATCTTTTCTGTGTCTTTTTCTTTCTCGTATTTATATTCCTTAAAAGTATGTGGTCACATGTATTCTGGCCAGAGGTGCACCAGAAACACACCTTGGAGAAACCAGGTAGTTGTTATTGGCATTACAGGATCTCTTTGTGCTAGGCGCTTCACCAACACGCAGTGAGAGATGGTCTCAGCCCCAAAGAGCCGGCAATCGAAATAGACGAGAAAGGATGGGAGGGGAAACTGAGGCACAGAGCAGTGAAGTGAGTTGCCCAAGATGACACAGCAGGTAGAGGGCAGAGCTGGGAATGGAGCCTAGGTGTCCTGAGTCCCAGCATGTTCTGCACCTCGAAGACTGGACAACTCTGTGCGGCTGAGTGCATCTCCATAGCAAAATTGCCGGGTTCTCTTTCGTAGGCAGTGTAGTTGGAGTCGTGTCAGTCCCAGGATATTAGAGAGACGGTGACCCGTAGAAGAGCTCGGGGTGGCTCAAAAGTTTGTCTCTCCCCAACAGAAGTTGGTCCTATAAAAGTGGTGGCCAAACTCCCCGTTGAGTTGAGTTGGGTTTAACAAGGGCTTTACCGCAGATTGCTAACAAATCGATAGCCCCGTTCGGTCCCGTCTGTGCTGGCAAACCCCAGGCTGAGCTCTCGGAAATGATCCTCGGATGTGGGATCTTTGCTAGTGTAGAAGTGTGAGGTTCATACTGGTGGGAGGGTGGAGGGTTGAGTTGTGGCGCTCTCCACCGTGGCCCGGTGTCTCTGCTGGGGGTCTGAAGAGCAGGGGCCATAAGCCTGGGATGTCCTCTTCTTTGTCAGGTTACATCCGCGTGTGACCAGCCCCCTCTCGCTTACAGTGGGGCTGCATGTCCTAGCAGGGTGGGCTGAATGGGAGCAACGTGGTGTAGTGGCTAGACCGCTGGCCTGGGTCTCCATTCCTGGCTCGGCCCTTGGCCTGCTGGGTGACTTTGGGCAAGTCCCTTCCCCTCTCTTTGCCTCAGTTTCCCCATCTGTAAATTGGGGCTAATGATACTGACCTTTAAGCGCTCTCAGAGCTAGGTGGTGTTCTTGATTAATGCCTCTGCCTGCCCTCTCTGCCCTTCTCAGGACCGACTGTGCTGGAAGTGTTCAACACCCTGCTGAGGCAGCTCCGGCTGAGCATCGACTATGAGCTGACGGGCAGCTATGACTGTGCCGTCGTCAGTACCAAGATCATCAAGGAGCATGAAGAGAGGATGTTCCAAGAGGCCGTTATCAAGACCACAGGTATGCAGGTCGCGCGTCGGGAGGGCATCGCGTCCTCCGTTGGCCGGAGGGGCCTGCTCTGCTAACCGGGATGTGTTCGGATAAGGGCGTAGTCGTTTGCTGCTGTCGGTCGGTCGGGTTGGACAAGGGTGATCTGATGGTCGCGAAAACCAGACCCATAAAACAGGAAACGATCCAAATCGAGGAGCAAAATCAGCTAGTCGAGTAGGAGCCAGCCCTACAGGTGGGTTCTAGTTACAGGGCAGGTCAGTCGGGATCTAATTGGCTGATGTTCCCACGTACTGAGGCAGATTCTTTCTAACACTAGGGAACACCAGGAAAACGTAAGTCCAGCCTGACTTGTGAGTCTGCGTCGAAGCCCACAGGCTTGGCTTGGGGTCAGGCCCTCCAGACAAAGGGGGAAGTGCAGCAGTGGCGTTGGGAAAAGGCTCGGGGAAAGTGACATCTGAGCCCTATAACTGAACGATCATTACGAGCAGCGACGGCTGGAACCAGATCCCAGTCGAGTTCTTTTAAAACAGCTTGGTTTCCCCAGTCAGCTCGATGGAAAACACAAACCCAGGAGTTACTTAGACCTGTCACCCACTTCTTTATCCTGCCCTTTATTTCACTTCTGTCTCATTTGTAAATTTCCCAGAGGGGCGAATTGGCTTCCTGTAGGAAATCGATACTTTGGCAGAAGATTGGATCCAGTTTAGCTCATAAGTGGCTGTGACATAAGGGGTGCACGGTCAGGAGGGGCTGCAAATCGGGACCGAGGTGCAGAACAAACAAATGATTGAAAAGTTGTTGTCCTTAGCTTGGCGGTATAGATTAATTGAGGAATAGCAGCGGCACTTGTCTTGCAATGACAGTGAAATACCAGCGGAGGGCAGTATCCACCCAAGAATTCCCAAACACAACCTCATCTCCGAGGCTGAACCCAGGGAATTGCAGAGAGATTCTGGCTATAGGCGGAGATTTCCCTTTGCCCTTGTGCGGTTTGGGAGCGGTGTAAAGGAGTTCAGAATTTAGGCCCAGCCTTGCAATGAGGCGGGGAGGGGCAGTGGAGAGGAAGAAGAGATAGTGGGCATGAGCGAACTACGAGCTACCAGCCTCCCTGCAGTTCTAGGTTCGTGCAGCTGCCTTTACACGGCTGGAATAGGATCGTTTTGTCTCCAGGTGCCCAGGTGGAGGGGCAGGATGCTTCTGATCCAGGCCTGCCCGTCACAGAGGCCTCTGGTCTGAGCAGTGAATCAGAGGCGCACCAGCAGGGGTAGTCCATTGCCTGCTGGGCTCGGCCGTCTGCCTGAGGAGTCCTTGTTCTTGGTGGATCTGGGCCCTGTTCACCTTACCCCTCCCTCAAGGAGGGGTGTGTGTGTGTCGGGCAGGGACACGGGGGGGAGACGGAGTAATCCGTGTGAGGAAGCTGCTACAGGCCACTGCCTAAGCTCCTCAGGACTTGTTCTCTACGCCGTGAATGGCCCTACAGCCAGCCTGCCTGCTGCTTAGCCCCAGTAGCCAAGCTGTGCCGCCCTCCCGGGGCGGATTCTCCACTCACGGCGCTGAGCAAACCCAGCGGGAGGAGGAGAGGGAACGGCACCGGCTGGGCAGGCCCTGACACTCCCTACCCCTGACCTGGTGACCCTGTGTGCTGCTAAGCCTGTGGCTGAGCGGAGCAGGATGTGCCGGAGCCTACTGCTCTGAAGGCCACTTCTGCTGCCTGGGGCGCTGATTAAGGTGGGCCTTTCCCCTGATTTTTGGCTTTCTGAGTGGCTAAAGGGTCCCGCTTGATGCCTGTCAAGACCAAATGCTAATCGCCTGAGCTGTGTGCTGGTGACGAGTTACCGAGCCTCTGCTACTACCGTGAAATAAACCCCTCCCATGAATGCCGGTGGGCCGCTCCACTGCTCCCGCTCGCTGGAATCAGAGGAGGAAGCCCCCTTGGTGCTGTTCCTGAGATTCAGCCTGGGGACTCGCTCTGGCCAGGCGTGTTGTGGGGTAGATAAACGGACGTGCAGGGCTCAGCTCTGCCCCCCACCCCGGCATCTGCGTGGGACTCCCGCTGACCGCCCAGGGCAGAGATCGGCGTGTGCGCGCGGGCGTCCGCCGTGGAAACGGGCACTGGGCGTGTGTTCCTCCTGCGACTTGGCCTCGACTGTCTTGCATGGTCTTAGTGCTGTCTGTCTTCTCAGGTTCCTTTGCCAGCACCCTCCCCACCTATCAGAGGTCAGAGGTCATGCTCTTTATAATGAGCAAGGTCCCGCTGCCTTCTCTGCACCACGCTATAGACGCTGGAAAAGCTGGGTGAGGACAGATTTACTTCTCTTCGCTCCCTGCCCCTCCTGCGAAAAGGGAACCTTTCTCGGGTGACACACTGGAAGCTGCTCAAGAATTGGGTTTGGATTTGCTCCAGCAGGGATCCCCGGGGAAGTGTCCCCTGCCTCCCCGGCCATGCACCGGGCCAGACTTTAGTTCCTATCCAGGACCAGTTTTCAGGAAGGCCTTTGACTCTTGGGGCCGCGCCTCTGATTTATTGTGCAGTAGAAGACGCCTTTCACCTCTAGGTCCCCGGTTCAAATCCAGCCTCCGATGGTGGTAGGCAGTGTCCATCCGTGACCTTTATAAAATGAGCGGTGGAGCTCAGTCCAGCTTTTATCCCTTAGTAACAGAGACGCCAAGGAGCAAGTGGGCCGTGGAGACTCACGCCAGCCCCCTCGGTCGGTGCTTGGTGCATTGGTAGGGCCGTGGCGAGGAAGCTTGCACGGCCATTTCTGGGACAATAGAGGACTGCAGACTGCCATGCTGTCCATCTGCATTCACCCTCCAAATTCCCTTTCAAAGCCTCTTTACGGTGCAGTTAGAGAGGCATGTGAATCCAGTGTGTCCCGAGCAAAGGGTTTCCCTCTTCCTTCTCGCGCTTTGCTGTCTGTTCAGAATGTAGCTGCTGTATGTCACTGAAATCATTCTCCTGGGGCAAGAGAGCTTTGGGAGAGCAGAGCTTTAATAAGAGCGGCCACGCTGGGTCCGACCAACGGTCCGTCTAGCCCAGTGTCCTGTTTTCCGACAGTAGCCAATGCCAGGTGCTTCAGAGGGAATGAACAGAACAGGGCAATTATTGAGTGACCTGTCCCCTGCTGTCCACTCCCAGCATCTGGCACTCAGAGCCTAAAAACACCCAGAGCATGAGGTTGCATCCCTGACCATCTTGGCTAATAACCATTGATGGACCTATCCTCCATGAATGTATCTAGTTCTTTTTTGGACCCTATTATAGTCTTGGCCTTCACAACATCCCCTGGCAAAGAGTTGCACAGGTTGACTGTACGTTGTGTGAAGAAATACTTCCTTTTGTTTGTTTTAAACCTGCTGCTTATTAAATGCTTTAATGCTGCATCTCCATCCTTTCAGGCAGATGTGGCCACAGGAGACTAGTAGCGTCATCAGAATTAGCCATGTGGGTTTGCTTGACTGTTCTGCTAGAGGCTGGAAGTGTGCGGAGGGCTAGGGCTTCGGGCAGGAGACTGAGTCGGGAATCCTGGCCGGTATTCCCCACCCCGCCACTGACTCACTGAATGACCTGGAGCAAGTCACTTATGGCCTGACGTTCGGGGTGTTGAGCACTCACAGCTCCCATTGAAGACAGTTTTCCCTGTCTCAACCCTGGGGAATGATACCATGGTCGCTAGCATCAGCTTGGCGATTAGAGACCGCTCTCCGGCCCGAGTGCAGGCGGCCGACCGCTTGAAGTAACTGACTCCAAAGGGGAGTGTCCATATACGTACACGTCCTACTGTAAATTCTGTGCTCTGATTTATGGGCCTGGCTCCTGGGGAAGTAAAGGGGCTGAATTTGGCCCTCAGAACCTAGTGCTAGAAGTCTGTAGTTCTGGTTCTAGAGAAGTCTGTCCTTCCCAGGAGGGAACGTCTGTGCTGAGAGGGGGAGGCGTTATAGCTGGAGATAAGACAATGTCCCCATAAGTCAGGTCACGACTTCAGCCTTGGCCAGTGACCAGAGCCGGGTACGAGTAAATTTGGGAAAGGGAATAAAAACCAGGGATGCGACCTAAATCCAGAGATCAGGCAAGAATAGCAGCCGCTCACTGCGGAGTGCAAATGGAGCTCCCCGAAGGGCCGTCAGTGCTAGATGTCAGTCAGGCCCAGACAGTGCAGGAACTGCCTGTTCTCCTTTTAGTGATGAATGCCCTGCTTCTTCTAACTTGTCTCGTGGCTTAATTAGAAGAGCTTAAGGGAGCTAGAAGGACAAAGCCATGAAAGCAGGTCATAGATCTCTCTGTAGCTTTCCAGACAGGTGGGCCAAGCTCTTGTGGTTCTCATTGTAGAAGGGGGCATCTTAAAGCACCACCGATAGCTGTGTGGTATTTAATGAAGCACCAGCCCATTTGTGTTAACACAACAGCCCAGAGAGCAGCATTCAAGCTCGTGGCTAGTTTGTGTGAAAAGCTTTTACCCCCAGCGAGTAGAATAATGCTAGTTAGTTCTTTGCTATGGAAAAAAAATAGGAGACTAAGGGAGATGAGGAACAAAATAGAAGAAACTGCTATTTGGAGCCAGGATAATGGCAGCAAAGATGATATAGATGCTAGGCAAAGAAGTTTGGAGCGTGGTGCTAGATTCATACCGCGACTAGACTGTTAGCATTTGGGGTGTAACAGGATTCGTATGGACAGCCGCATTTACACCGGTGTAACTCCCTTGACTTCAGCGGAGACACTCCTGATTTGCACCAGTGCAAGATCAGAATCAGGCCCGCTAACTTCAGGGCTGCCCCTGCTGTGAGGTCAGAATCAGGCCGGCGGCCCCTTGCGGGTGAAAGCCAGGCCTTGCCACACTCAGTGACTGTGACGGCAGACTGGAGTCACAGAAGCCATTTAGCGCAGCTCCGCTATCAGCTGATCGGCTTCATCCCCGAGAGTTTTTACATCTTACTCGACGCTGCGGGAAAGATGAAGCTGACTCCGTGCGTGGCTGCGAACTGGCCCTTTACCCCGAGGGTTGCTCTTGCTCCTATGGAAGTCACAGCTCACCACTGAGCCTTGTGGGACGCGGCTTCCTGCTGTGTGATTTAGCCTCGGAGTTCAGAGATAGAGGGCGCGGAGAGAAGTGTTGTAAATGGCTGAAGGACGATAGCGTTTTCCTGCAAACTCCCCGTGATGTTAATTAACCCAGTGAGCACGGACGGAGTTAAAACTCCAGCTGTGTCTACACTTAAAATGCGACAGTGGTACACCTGCAGCTGCACTGCTGTAGTATTTCCGTGTAGCCACTCGCTGCTGTTAATCCACCTCCCCGAGAGGCGGTAGCTAGGTGGACAGAAGACCTGGCGCTGTCTACAGGGTGGTTAGGCTGGCTGAATTACATCCAGGTGTGTGGATTTTTCACATCCCTGAGAGACTTCGCTATGCCGATGTCCGCTCCCAGTGGAGACCAGCCCCCGGTAGGGACCTCAGGATTTGTCTTATTTACCTCGAAAAATGAAATGATGGAAACCTGGGTTGGTGCTTCATTACAGAACAGAGGGATAGGATACAGAGGGACCTAGACAAATTAGAGGATTGGGCCAAAAGAAACCTGATGAGGTTCAACAAGGACAAGTGCAGAGTCCTGCACTTAGGACGGAAGAATCCCATTCACTGTTACAGACTAGGGACCGAGTGGCTAGGCAGCAGTTCTGCAGAAAAGGACCTAGGGGTTACGGTGGACGAGAAGCTGGATATGAGTCGACAGTGTGCCCTTGTTGCCAAGAAGGCTAACGGCATTTTGGGCTGTATAAGTAGGGGCATTGCCAGCAGATCGAGGGACGTGATCGTTCCCCTCTATTCGACATTGGTGAGGCCTCACCTGGAGTACTGTGTCCAGTTTTGGGCCCCACACTACAAGAAGGATGTGGAAAAATTGGAAAGAGTCCAGCGGAGGGCAACAAAAATGATTAGGGGGCTGGAGCACATGAGTTATGAGGAGAGGCTGAGGGAACTGGGATTGTTTAGTCTGCAGAAGAGAAGAATGAGGGGGGATTTGATAGCTGCTTTCAACTACCTGAAAGGGGGTTCCAAAGAGGATGGATCTAGACTGTTCACAGTGGTACCAGATGACAGAACAAGGAGTAATGGTCTCAAGTTGCAGTGGGGGAGGTTTAGATTGGATATTAGGAAAAACTTTTTCACTAGGAGGGTGGTGAAGCACTGGAATGGGTTACCTAGGGAGGTGGTGGAATCTCCTTCCTTAGAGGTTTTTAAGGTCAGGCTTGACAAAGCCCTGGCTGGGATGATTTAGTTGGGATTGGTCCTGCTTTGAGCAGGGGGTTGGACTAGATGACCTCCTGAGGTCCCTTCCAACCCTGATATTCTATGATTCTATGATTCAATGAATGCGTTACACCCAGGTGACTAGTGAAAAGCCGGCGTGTCTCCACGGCACTCAGTCGTGTTGCACTGGTACAAGACTAAAGTGATGTTGGATTGAAGCCTGCAATCTGGAGAGCTTGACTGTGCAGTAACCGGGGGTGATTGCAAATAGGAGGGTGTGAATGCTAAGGAGGGAGAGGAATTACGTCTGGTGGCCTGCAGAGGTCTGACTAGGAGCCAAGGGCAATGACATCTGTTGAGCAGCGAATGCCCCAGTGTTAAGGTTAGTGCTGTGGCCACCGTTGCTTGAGCTGTTAAAACTCGCCTGGCCGAGACACTAGGAAATATCCCCTAGGGAACACTCCTGCCCCGGCCCTGGCGCGGGGAATAGACTGATTGCTTTGGGTTTGTGTAAGTCTCTGTTCCATGCAGAGTTCAACGTTGGTTTTTGTCCCCCGCAGGGAGAATCGGAATCGGCTGACTCAGATAATGCTGCTGAAATCCCTCCTGCAGGTACGAACGGGGTCCCTTAGCAGGTGTGGCTGGTTTGGGAGCGATTGCCCATGTAGTCTCAGCACAGGCCTTGCCCCGGGGCAGCCGGGGGCTGGCGGGCAGGCGGGCAGGCACCTGCCCGTCCTCAGGAAGGTTTGACTGCTCACCCTCATGCGAAGAACAGTACCCACGTTCGAACCCAATGTACCAAAGCAAGGACTGGCTGGGTGGCTCTGTGGCTAGTACCCTGCTGTGCCACATGGGTTTGATTTCCAGTCCCTCTTTCTGGCTTTTCGAAGCTAGGGACGTGGTGTAGGTTGCAGGTGCAGCCCCGGCCTGCGGGCTGGACTAGTGGTCACTGCCCTTCATGACTCCCCATGCAGCCTGTCTCTGTGCCAGCCCAGCCCATAGCCTGTTTGGGGCTGCCTGGAAGCTCCCATGCCAAGCTGCTCCCTGTGCCACGAGGGGTTAAAAGGAAGCTCGGGCAGATCCTCTGCAGGCCAGCGACTCTCTTCCGCCCATCCCCCAGCTTTAGTAAATGCTTTTCTATCCATGGGACGTTTCTCCCACTGGCTAATATCCCCCTTCTGCTCTCCCTCCACCTTGTGCAACCTGCAGGTCTCCACAGGCTTCCAGTGCAGTAACATGCTCACGGCCCTGCCCAGCTCTTTCCTGGACAGGCTGCTCTCGGCCGCATTGATGGAAGATGCCGACCTGCGTCTCTTTGTCCTCGAGATACTGATCAGCTTCATTGACCGCCATGGAAACAGGCCCAAGTTTTCAACTATCAGGTGCGTTGGCGTGTTTCACGCGGAAGGGTTGTGGCTGGGATCAGACTCTGGTTTTACATCAGGCACCTATGAGTAGTGGTAGCACCTACACGTGTTCCAACAGGCATATACGCGCCCTTTAATGCACGTTTCCTGAAATTAGTATAGTCCTTTTTCAAAAAATTAAGTTTTAATGTTCGTAAAGAAATGTCAAGAGGCATAATCTGGGGGTGTAATCCCAGGACTGGGAACCAGCAGCTACTGGCTACTGATCCTGCTGCTGATTTCCTCTGGGATGCTGAGCATTAATCTTCCTGTGCCTCAGTTTCCCTTTCTGTAAAATGGGGATTGATACTTGCTGTCCTCACAGGGGCTGTTGTGAGGATTATTAATTAATACCTGTAAAACCCTTTAAAGATTAAACCTATCTAGTACTCCTCCTCCTGCCTGTGTTCATGTCACAGAGCCTAGATGCCCAACATAATACCACATTGATTAGGAGCCTTACAGAACATAGAGACCGGACATTCGGTCAGGGAGTTTACAGTTGAGATGATGCTGTTACATACAAGTGAAGGTAACTGCAAACAGAAGCGCAGGGGCGGGAATAGGACAGGGCTACTGCAGATGACTATGGTCAGGCGATAGCTTAGGCCTGGTCCACACTAGGGGGAGCTATCGAAATAAGATACGCGACTTCAGCTACAGGAATAGCGTAGCTGAAGTCGAAGTATCTTATTTCGAATTACCTGGCACTTACCTCGCGTCCTCGCAGCGCGGGATCGACGGCCGCGGCTCCCCCATCGACTCCGCTACCTCCGCTCGCCCTGCTGGAGTTCCGGAGTCGATGGGAGCGCGTTTGGGGATCGATATATCGCGTCCAGACGAGACGTGATATATCGATCACCGATATATCGATTGCTACCTGCTGATCTGGGCGGGTAGTCTGGACGTACCCTTAGTCTTTTACATCTCTTAATAGCTCCGTTTTCTTTAAAAACATGCCACAGGCCTCCAGCATCAGTTCTTGCCAGACTAGTTTACTCCCTGTAGGTGGGCGAGTGGAGGAGGGGATTTGTATTGTACCAAGAAGGCTAAGGAAGGGCAGTTCTCTTCCTCCGACAATATGCCGCCGCATCTGGGTCCTAGATTTCCCTTCCCCTTGTCTCTTTAACTGCAGCACCATCAGTGACATCTCTGTCCTGAAGCTGAAAGTGGACAAGTGTTCCCGCCAAGATACCGTCTTCATGAAGAAGGTAGGTGCTGGGGCTTGTTTGATGGTAGCAGCTGGCCGGCTCTTGTGCCAGCTCACTCTCCCACAAAATGCATATGCCACGGAGAAGGGGTGTGGCCCAGTTCCCCGTGTCACAGAGCAGGGTGGCTGCGAAGAGAGGCAAGATCTCAGTCCACCCATGCCTGGGAGCACCCGGTGACCCTGTGAGATATGCTGACTGGATTCTAATAGCTGATCTCCACTTCTTGCCCTGCAAATGTTCTTTTGCATCCCCAGACTATCCATTGTTTTCTCCCCAGAATCCTTTGTGCTGTTTCACAAAATGCTGTAGTACCTAACCATGTGCGCAGTATTGAGCAGTAGATTGTCAGAGGCAGCATTTACCTTGGATAATTTCACAGCTACAAATAATCTTACAATGATCATTGACGCAATGTCCTGCCCTGCATATTCCCCATTGCTATAGAAGTAAATGAACCTACTTTTACCCGCCCATTCAATCATTGCAACTACCACAGAATCCCAAGGATCTGAAAACTCTCTCTAGTAAGTTACACATGTGCCTTCTGTTCATTGATGCTCTGGTCCCCTCATTTGTATAACAGGGATTCTACCCTGGTTATATGCACAAGATTTCCTTTGCAACTAGAAAAGCGAGTTCAAGTTGATAATGAAATCTTAGGACTGGAGAAACTCTCTGGATTCCTCCGACATGATGCTGAGGTTGTGATCCTGAGGTTGAAACCCACGGTTTCTGGCAGGAGGAGAATAAGCTTCCAAATCCCTGCTGATCTGCCCTGGGGGTGGGGGAATAGGCAGAAAGGACTCACCGCAGTTTTATAGCATCCGTCTCTTAACGTAAATCTGCACAGGCAGCTGCCTAGTGGAGCCAGGATTTGGTGGCGAGGTTTTGTACGGACCGTTGGGGAAATCCATGGGTTGTAGACCCAGCGTGACGGGGGGCCCTCAGGAGCGACCCCAGAACACAACCAATAAGGAACCTAGTTTGAAACATTGGCTAGGAAGCTGGAGGAAAGCCGGACGGCAAAGGGCATACAGCTTCACGTATGGGAGTGCTTGCATCCCTTCAGTGGGCCTGGTGTCCTTGGACTGGGGATGTATTTTGGAATCAGGAGCCGGGCTCTGAGATGTGCTGAGTTGAGGGGTCTCAGCTCCTTACAGAAGGTGCTCGGCCTCTCGCCGTATCAGACTCCAATGGCAGAACTGCTCCCCCTTGAATGTCAGTGGGCCAGATTCTTTTTTTTTTTTTTTTTTTTTTTTTTTTTGAGATATACCGTATTGTTCCGAGTATAGGCCGCTCCTGATTATAAGCCGCACCCTTAAAGTTTGGTGCTATTTTAAAAAAAATTAAATTTTTAACTTTTTTTAACAAAGAAAATATACACATTAGTAGAACAGTAAAACAGTATTTTATTTAATGAATAGGAAGACATGTACCAGTATTTTTAACACTTTTGGTAGTCCTGCTTCTCTCTCCCCACCCCCGCTCCCCCTGGCCGCCTCCCTCTCCCTCCCCCCAACTAGACCAGGCGTGCACTCTGTAGCACAGGGAGTCCCCCGGCACCCTGGGTCTGGCCGCCCTGTAGGGTTTTTTGTTTGTTTTTTTACCCCTGCTTTGCCAGCCGCGCTGTTGTCCCCCTCGTCCCCCTCTTTGCCGCTCCAGCCGTGTTTTTTTTTTCTCCCCCCTGCTTTACCGCTCTGGCTGTGCTGCAGGGTTTTTTTCTTCCCTGCTTTGCCGTTCCACACCGGTTTTTTGTCCCCCCCACCCCGCTTTACCGCTCCAGCCGTGCTGCCGGTTTTTTTTTTAAACACCTCCTTTCCCGCTTCAGCTGCGCCGTTTTTGTTCCCCCCGGCCACCGCCGCCGCTTTACTGCTCCCGCTGCACCTAGTTTTTTTGTTGTTCTTTTTCCCCGCTTTGCAGTTTCATCGTCCCCCCCCCCCTCCCCCCCTCTAGCCGCGCTGTGTTTTTTATTTTTTTCCCTGCTTTGCCGCTCTGGGATTTAAAGGGCTCTGGGCTCCCCGCCGCGGGGGCAGCCCAGAGCCTTTTGATTCCTGACCAGGGCTGGGATTTAAAGGGCTCTGGGCTCCCCGCCGCGGCGGGCAGCCCAGAGCCCTCTGATTCCCCGCCGCGGCTGGGATTTAAAGGGCTCTGGGCTCCCCGCCGCGGCGGCAGCCCAGAGCCCTCTGATTCCCCGCCGCGGCTGGGATTTAAAGGGCTCCCCGCCGCAGCGGCAGCCCAGAGCCCTCTGATTCCCCGCCGCGGCTGGGATTTAAAGGGCTCCCCGCCGCAGGGGCAGCCCAGAGCCCTCTGATTCCCCGCCGCGGCTGGGATTTAAAGGGCTCTGGGCTCCCCGCCGCAGCTGGGGATCCCGATTATAGGCCGCACCCCTAATTTAAAGATTTAAATTAGGGGAAAAAAGTGCGGCCTATACTCGGGACAATACGGTACCTATCTCATAGAGCTGGAAGGGACCCCGAAGGGTCATCGAGTCCAGCCCCCTGCCTTCACTAGCAGGACCAATTTTTGCCCCAATTTTGCCCCAGATCCCTAAGTGGCCCCCTCAAGGATTGAACTCGCAACCCTGGGTTTAGCAGGCCAATGCTCAAACCACTGAGCTATCCCTCCCCCCCAAAGCTTCTGCCCCTGGGAGCTGTAGATGCAACCGAAGGCAGAGCGCAGCCAGGCAGTGGCTCCCCTAGAGCAGAGTTGTCATAGGACTAATGTCTCTAGTACTTAGCGAAGGCTGGCTGGGAGCACCTGCCACTGTGACTTGTGCCGTGCTGGGCTGGCTCCTGTTACGCCTCTCGAACGAGAACCCGTATTTCCCCTGGGCTCCGTTTACGTGGTGCCGTGCTCTCTTCTCTCCGGCAGCATTCCCAGCAGCTCTACAGACACATCTACCTGACGAGCAAAGAGGAGAGCAACGTGCAGCCGCACTACGAGGCGCTGTACAGCATGCTGGCACTCATTAGCATTGAGCTGGCTAACGAAGAGGTGGTGGTGGACCTGATCCGCCTGGTGCTGGCAGTGCAGGTAGGATCGTGTGAGCAGTGCAGGGGCCTGGGGGTGGGGCCCACAGTGTAGAGGGCTCCTCTCCTCTCGGTGCAAAGAGGGGATCATGCAGGGACCTCAGCTAGGCGTGGAGCAGACAGACCAAAGTGGTGTAAATTCCACATTGGCTAGTGGGTGAAAAGAAATTTACCAGGGCTGGATTCTGGGCTCTATTATGTTGCTTGACTTAATGGAGTTTTACACTGGCCCAGTGGAGATCATGTCTGTAATGCTTACCTTCCCCAGATGGATGCTGTGATATTGAATTAGGGAAGACCCCCTGGGTTACTCCAGATTTTTATCCGTGCAAATGAGATCCAGGTTTGGCTCAGTGCGGCGAGGTTGGTACAGTTCACGTTCTGAGGGGCTGCAGGAGAGAAGTGTGATGTGGGACTCCTGGGGGCATTCTGCACCACTGCGCATGCGCAGAAATATCCCCCTCCGCTGCAGATTCTCTTTGCTTCCCCACAGAAAAATGGTTTTTTGTGTGGAAACAAAGAGAAGCTGCACCAGTGCGCACTCCCCCGCCCCCCCGGCAGCGTGAGCGCGTCTGTTCAGGCAGCCGGGAGAGAGAGAAGTCAGTCAATGCGAGGGGAAATGTGAGGATCTGGGGATGCCCCGGCTGCCCAGGGACATTAGTCCTGGCTGGACGGGGGAAGAGAGGGGGAGGAGGACGATGACAGAGTCAGAGTTCCCTCTCCCCTGCACGGGGCAGCTGGGGCTGGGTCAGATCAACCCCCAGAAACCTCTCCTAGCTGCAGGAAGCTCTGCACTGTGGGGGGAGGGAAGAGGAGGCTCTGAGGGGGGGTCTGGGTGAGGCTCGGTGGGGCGGGGGGGTTGGTGTGGGGAGGGGGGGGTCTGGATGCACAGGGGTTGGGTGGACAGGGGGAGCAGCCTCCCATACAGTGACCCCTCCCCCCACTTCCTGACCCCATCGCTCCTCAGCCACAGGGAAGGAGTCACTGTGCGGGGAGCTGCTCCCCCTGTGTGCCCAACCCCCCCACATCTGGACCCCCGCCAAGCCTCACACACATCCACACCCGAAACCCCCCCTACTGAGCCCTCTGCCTGCATCGGGAACCCCCCCCACTGAGCCCCCCCCCACCCAAACCCTCACACCCCTGAGCCTCACCCCCTGCATTGGGAGCCCCTCAACCTGGACCCCTACCCCACTGAGCCCAACCAGCTGTACCCTGACCCCCCCCAACCCACTCCCCCAACACCCAGATTCTTTCCCCCCCCGAAGCCTAACTACCTTCACCTGAACTCCCCTGCAGAGTCCCATTCCCCCTGACCCAGAACCCCACAATGAGCCCCTGTGCATCCAGATCCCCCCTGCACCCTGTAACCACCCCCTCCCCCCCACCGAGCTGCCTGCATCCAGCTTGCGCCACACAGTACTCTTGAGGGAATTCTGTACCAAAACTTAAAATTTTTAGAATTCTGCAAAATTCTGCATGTTTTATTTGTCAAAATAACCCAGTAACACTATAACCGCACCCTTTTCAATTATTTTGGTAATTTATTTCAAAATACTGTACTTGTCAGCAAATAATTGAAAAGGGTGTGATTATATTGTGTTATTTTGGCAAATAAAATATGCAGAATTCTAAAACTTGCGCAGAATTTTTTTAAAATTTTGGCACAGAATTTCTTCGGGAGTCATATGGGAATTACAGCAGCACTTTCATTCTGCCCCCTTGGTTTGTAAGTTCCACCATCTTAGCCTTGAACACAGTCAAGTTTCAAAATCTGAATGAATATTTGAGAACCGTTTCTCTTCCATGTTCGCCCAGGCAGTACCAAACTCTCTTCTCTTTTAGCCTTTCACTGCGATTAACATTATAATCTTCTTTTATATCTCCGCATCAGGGACCCAGAAGCCTTTGGGTACCTTAAAACAATGGAATAAATAGCAATACAAAAATGAACCAGTAAATGCAACGTAGCCAGTAAACCCAGACGGGAAAACAAAACACTAACATGACAGCGGCCCTGCCCTGCCACTCCCCTATCACACATGCAAATGGCAGTGAGCAAAGCCACCAGGTAATAAGCTGGAAACATAATGCCATATCGGCAAATGCAGACGAACTTAGCTACTACCTTTCTGTGATGGTTTGGTTTCAATGGAACATCTACTTAATAGTAGACTGAGAAGATGCATGAAGGAGGGTGTTGTCCTGAGGTGAAGTGGTTAAAGGGACATCCGGCTTCTGAGCCTAAATCAATGTCGACATCTCGGCATTTGCCCACACTGGGCTAGCACTGAGGTGGAGAAGCAGCTATATGGGCTCTCCCCCGCCCCACTCAATTCACATGGTTTTGGACCACCCACTAGGCTGTTCATATCCCATCCATGTTGTAGGCTGCTGGCCTGGCTGCCCAGAAAGGAACCAGCGTCACACCGGAGTCTATTTCAGGCCCTGAGCTTTATTTCTTCCGTGTAAATTCAGCACATCAGTCATCTCTTCCTGGCTAACCAGGGGTCTTCTGTAGGGGCCTCTCCATTGCCTTCAGCTTTCCACCATCCGACTTCCCTGCCACAGAAACCAATCTTGCGCCAGTAGCTCTCCATCCCAACTGAGCCGCTTGCTGGCTTGTAGGGACCTGATGGCTGGCTGGGAGGCAGCTGATCAGTCACAGGCATAGGCGCCGACTCTGTGGGTGCTCTGGGGCTGGAGCACCCATGGCAAAAAAAACAGTGGGTGCTCAGCACCCACCAGACACAGCTGATCCGCGGGGCTGCGGATCTGCAGTTTGGCAGCTGGGGGAGGGACTTGGGGGAGGGCAGCGAGCAGGGACCTTGGGGGAGGGCGCGGTGCGGGGGCAGGAAGAGGCGGAGCGATGGTGAGGCCTTGAGGGAGGGGGCAGAGTGGGGGCAGGAAGAGGCGGAGCGAGGGTGAGGCCTTGAGGGAGGGGGCAGAGTGGGGGCAGGAGGAGGCGGCGCGAGGGTGAGGCCTTGGAGAGGTGGGGGCAGGGCCTCAGGGTGGAGCATCCTTGGGGGAAAATAACAATCAGTGCCTATGGTCACAGGTGAGACTGGGCCGAACTCCCCTTAAAGCGCCAGCCGTCCTGTGACACCTTTTTTTTTGGTCCCAACCCCCTGCCAGTTAGTTTGCTGTCTCCCCATCCGCCTGTCATTGCTTGGCTAACAAACTGGCCCATGCTGACGGGTCTCTCCCTGTCCGTGGGCTTTGCAGGAGATCGCCCAGATCAACGAGGATAACCTGCCTGTGTACAACCGCTGCGCCCTCTATGCCCTCGGCGCCGCCTACTTGAATCTGATCAGCCAGCTCACCACGGTGCCCGCCTTCTGCCAGCACATCCACGAGGTCAGTGCGGCTTGGCCCCCCCTCGGCTCTTAGCTGTACGCTGTGGGGGGTGGAGGGGACTCGCTCTCAGTGGGAGACATGCTTCCAGTGGCACAGTTACCTAGCCAAATCCGTGGCTGGTGGAACTCCCCCAAGGTCTGTAGTGTTACACCAGACACTGACCTGGCCCTAGGTCACCAGGTCAAATCCAGCCCAGGTTGGAAGCCACTGAAAATCATGCCTGTTGGCTGGGCTGTGTGCAATTAATTTGGAGGGTCTCGGTCAACTGTGACCAGAGAGAACATAAGAACGGCCATACTGGGTCAGACCAAAGGTCCATCCTGCCCAGTGTCCTGTCTACCGACAGTGGCCAATGCCAGGTGCCCCAGAGGGAGTGAACCTAACAGGCAATGATCAGTGATCTCTCTCCTGCCATCCATCTCCATCCTCTGACAAACAGAGGCTAGGGACACCATTCCTTACCCATCCTGGCTAATAGCCATTAATGGACTTAACCTCCATGCATTTATCCAGTAATCTTTTAAACGCTGTTATAGTCCTAGCCTTCACAACCTCCTCAGGTAAGGAGTTCCACAAGTTGACTGTGCGCTGTGTGAAGAAGAACTTCCTTTTATTTGTTTTAAACCTGCTGCCTATTAATTTCATTTGGTGGCCCCTAGTTCTCATATTATGGGAACAAGTAAATAACTTTTCCTTATTCACTTTCTCCACACCACTCATGATTTTATAGACCTCTATCATATCCCACCTTAGTCTCCTCTTTTCCAAGCTGGAAAGTCCTCCATCAGGAAATCCACCCCCACAGGTAGCACTTACTGGCCCCTTCGCTGATTGTCTCAGCGGGGAAGCCGAAGACTGAATTCCCCTCCGAGAGGGGGTCGCTCCAGGGCAGGGTGGAGGCAGGCCTGGTGGTGAGGTAGGGTGTGTGTGTGTCGGAGGGGGGGGGTGTGTTGTGCTGCCTCTGCCCACGCAGCGCCTGTTCTGGGGGCAGCTAGAGGATTGTTGTCTCCAGGGCTGTTCGTCAGGCCCCTGCCCCCAGCACTAAACAGGCCTCAACGAAGAAGTCTGAACGTTCGGTTCCCATGGATGTTTGCTAAGTTGGTTAACTTGCTGCATGGAGGACAAGCCACTGACGGGTTCTCTTCCCTCCCCTCCCCGCTAGGTCCTCGAGACGAGGCAGAAGGAAGCGCCGTACCTACTCCCAGAAGACGTGTTTGTGGAGACGCCCCGGTAAGCACCCCTGCTGTAAAAGGCCCTTGTCACCCTTGGTTTGAGCTCAGAGCGGCGGCAGAAATCCTGCTGCACCTGTCAGAACCGTCGCCTGCAGTTGTGCGCCGACCAACTGTGGCCCTTTATAATTCTCCATTAGCAGCCTTTGTGTGGGTTCGAATTGCCAGATGAGTTGAAGGAGGAATCCTGGAGAAGCAGCTGCCAGGGAAACCTCCCAGCAGAGTCATTTCCTTTCCCTTGGGTCCTTCGCTGAGTCAAGAGAACGTGCATCAGCTCTCTCCCCGGGTGGTGGCATCTCCTCCTCCAGGCAGAAATGCCGAGGGGCCTGGTTCTGATCTTGCTCAGACCAGGGTGACTCTGCTGTTGCTGGTGTGAATCAGAGGAGGATCCTGGTCAGAGTCTTCTGTGCCCACCTGAACTGAGCTGTCTGTCTGGGAGGGAGGTAGAGCAGTCCCAGTCATAGAATCATCGACTATCAGGGTTGGAAGGGACCTCAGGAGGGATCTAGTCCCACCCCCTGCTCAAAGCAGGACCAACACCAATTGTTCACCTGGAAACCCTACAAGCCTCTGAAAAGCAAGGGCCCAGGTAACCCAAACTGCAACGTGCCAGTGTCATCTCCTGTTTTCCTCCCTGTTCAATCACGCAGGCTGACGAAGAGCCTGGATCACTTAGTGCCCGAGGTCTTCTTCCGACAGAGCAAGATCAGCGAGGTGCTGGGAGGCAGCGGTTATAATTCAGACCGGCTCAGCACCCCCTACATCCCCCAGCTGACAGGTATGGTACAGAGCGTCTCTGCGTGCTGCGGCCTTTTCCGTTGCAGTGCCCTGCCATGCAAGCGGCATGGCTCAGTTGCTAGCTTCCGAGATTCGAGTCCTTGCTTTGCCGTAGACTCCCCGCCTGACCTTGGTCAAGTCACTTAGTCTCTGTGCGCCACCTGTACCATGGGGATAACTGCACTGGCCTGCCTCACAGGGGGCTGTGAGCAGGAATGCATTGTGAGCAGCTCCGATGCTACGGCAGCGGGGGCCAAATAACTACAGGAGAGAGAGAAGTAGAACCGTAGGGTCAGAAGGGACCGCAAGGGTCACCTAGTCTACTCCCTGCCGGGACACAGGATTTGTTGGGTCTAAAGCAGGGGTAGGCAACCTATGGCACGGGTGCCGAAGGCGGCACACGAGCTGATTTTCAGTGGCACTCACACTGCCCGGGTCCTGGCCACCGGTCCGGGGGGCTCTGCATTTTAATTTAATTTTAAATGAAACTTCTTAAACAGTTTAAAAACCTTATTTACTTTACATACAACAATAGTTGACTTGCATCCGAAGAAGTGGGTATTCACCCACGAAAGCTCATGCTGCAAAACGTCTGTTAGTCTATAAGGTGCCACAGGATTCTTTGCTGCTTTTACAGATCCAGACTAACACGGCTACCCCTCTGATACTTAACAATAGTTGAGTTATATATTATAGACCTATAGAAAGAAACCTTCTAAAAACGTTAAAATGTATTACTGGCACGCGAAACCTTAAATTAGAGTGAATAAACGAAGACTCGGCACACCCCTTCTGAAAGGTTGCTGACCCCTGGTCTAAACCATCCCGGTCAGATGGCTCCAGCCTCCTTCTGAAAACCTCCAGCAAAGGAGCTTCCACAACCTCTGCATCTTTCCCTCTTCTGACCCAGACAGCCCCCCTCCCAAACGGTGTCTCCCCTCTCTGCCTTCCTGACGGGTTGGCTCCCCCTGTTTTCCAGACGAAGATCGGTTGTCCAAGCGGAAGAGCATCGGCGAGACCATTTCTCTTCAGGTCGAAGTTGAATCGAGGAACAGTCCCGAGAAAGAGGAGGTACCGTGGGCTGCCCGTTGGCCGCCTGCTCAGGCCAGCCTGAGAACTGTCCTTGTCATTACACCATGTCACCAGCAGGAGGGGTGGTTTTTGTGGCTTGCCTAGACAGCTCCTCTGCCGGTGCCCAATGTCCTGAGCCGGCTGGATCGGCAGGGGGGCGCTTGCTTGGGACAGCCATTTTCCTATCAAATCTAGGGATGGCAGAGCCCTATTAGATCATGCAGGGTGAACCAACAGGGAGATGATTTCCTGCCTGGGAAGCTTTTCCTGCGGACGTTTCCCTGAGCCCATTACTTCTAGCCCCATCCAGAACATTCTCTCTCTTCCCCCCCCCCCCCCCCCCCCCCCCCCCCCCCCCCCCCCCCCCCCCCCCCCCCCCCCNTGTGTGGGTAGCTCTTTCATCTCCCCTCATGGGTCACTTCCGCCGTCCCCTGGATTGTTTTCCCTCTTCTTTCCACTGGGTTGAGATCATGGCGAAGACCCGCTCCCATACGCCCCTCCCTACTCGCCTGGCATCTGAGATTCGCTGTTCACCAGCCGGGGACTTGACTCCATGTTGCACTTGTGGTTAGAGACAGCGCCGGCTCCAGGGTTTTTGCTGCCCCAGGCAGCAAAAAAAAAAAAAAAAAAAAAAAAAAGCCGCAATTGCGATCTGCGGCGGCAATTCGGCGGGAGGTCCTTCGCTCCGAGCGGGAGTGAGGGACCCTCCGCCGAATTGCCGCCGAATAGCTGGACGTGCCGCCCCTCTCCCGAGTGGCCGCCCCAAGCACCTGCTTGTTCAGCTGGTGCCTGGAGCCGGCCCTGGTTAGAGAGAGACTCAGGGCTTGGCTACACTTGCGAGTTAGAGCGCATTAAAGCAGCCCCAGGCGCCCTAACCCACGACCCGTCCACGCTGGCAAGGCACGTAGAGCGCCTGGACTCTGCAGCTGGAGTGCTCCTGGTAATCCACCTCCACGAGAAGCATCACGCTTGGTGCGCCTCGGCTGAAATGCCCGGGCGTCAGTGTGAACGAGGTGTTGCATTACTGCGCTCTGATCGGCTTCCGGAAATGTCCCATAATCCCCAGAAGTCAAGTGGCCACTCTTGTCATTGTTTTGGAATCGCTGCAGGAATGCGGATATCCCCTTTCAAGCTCCATTTCTGACTGCCGGCTGCTTATCTGCTCCGGGACAAAGCATCCATTACTGTGGAACGCTGTGTGTGAGAGAGAGAGGCAGGGGGAGGGGGGTCTGCTGCTGTCTGATCTTACCAGACAGCGTGCTGACACACTCTCAGCCCCCCCAAAAACCCACTCTCTCTCCCCCCACATACACACAACACACTCCCTGTCACACTCCACCCCACCCACCATTTGAAAAGCACGTTGCAGCCACTTGCATGCTGGGATAGCTACCACAATGCACTGCTCTCTGTGGCGTTGCAAGAGCTGCTAATGTGGCCATGCCAGTGCGCTTGAATCTGAGAGTGTGGACACACTGCAGCGCTTTCCGTACTGCGCTCTCCAAGGGCTGGTTTAACTCCCAGCGCTCTACATCTGCAAGTGTAGCCAAGCCCTCAGACTAAAACCTCCCTGAAGCCCCAGGATCTTCAGAGAATTTGGTCTTAATACAGATCCTTGCTGTGGTTCCAGCTACGTTGAATTCACAGGATCTGTGGGAGCGAAATACCTATAAAAGACAAGCCCGAGCCTTCCCCCTGGTGCTAAACATTCCCATCTCCTGACCTGCCTTCTCTCCCCATAAGCTCCTGTTTTACCAGGATAATGCGACATTCTTAAGCACCGTATAATTTTTCATTAGTATGCCCGGCCGAGCAGTCTGTGTCTGCGTCTGGGTGCTGCAGGCCGTGAGCGACGGGGTAATAATTCACTCCTCATGTGTTCAGCAGGGTGAGGTGAACAGGCCTTGTGCCCACCAGCATCCTACGCACGAATTATTACAGCCTGACACCCCTGCTGGTGGCCAGGGCTGGGTAATCAAGGCTCATGTCCCATCCTCGGCGGGGAGGAAGAGCTCCCACGTGGCGGTTCTCTCCCGCATTTACCTTCCAAGAGCGTGTTTGGTTGATTGCTTCGCTCTCTGAAAGCCACTGCTTGGGCAGCCGTTTCTTGTTTATCCTTTTCCATAGACTCTGGGCTTCCTACCTGTCGGCCCTAGGGTGACCACCCGTCCCGAAATGGGCAGGACAGCCCCGAATGTACATTTCATGTCCCGGTCCCAGATTCCCTGTGGTGCCCCTGCGCCTGCCCAAGGTTCAGGGGCGGTGCCAGCCTCTTCCCGTGTTGGGCGGCTGAGGTGGGCCTTAGCCCCCCCTTGCCACACGGCCCTGCCCCTCCTTTCTCACCCCCACCTCCCGAGGCTCCACCCCTGGCCAGGCTATAAGCTGGAGCCAGGCCATGGTAAGAGCCACCCAGAGAGCCCAGGCCATCTGGGGAGTCCCGCACCCATCACCTGCCCTAGGCAGTGCGCCCCAGGGGGTGGGATATCCAGGGGCTGCTCTCAGGCACTCCATCCCCCTGCCCAGGGCAGGTGGAGGGTCTGGGGCTCCCCACAATGGTCCGGGCTCCCTGGGCAGCAGCTCTTACCATGGCCTGACTCTGGCTTCTGGCCTGGCCAGGGAGCTGGGACTTGGGGGGAAGAGGAGGAGAAGGGGGTGGGGCCTCTGGGGAAGAGGAGGAGCAGGGGGTGGGGCCACGGAAGGGGCGGGGCTCCTGCATGTGTCCCGCTTTTGCCTTTTGAAAAGGTGGTTGCCCTAGTCGGCACCTTCATAGATTCATAGAGTTTAAGGCCAGAAGGAACCATTGGACCATGTAGGCCGACCTCCTGTAAGGTGCAGGCCATTCAATTTCACCCAGGTACCCCTGTCTTGAGCCCCGAAAGTTATCGCCTCCTAGTGGTAAGCCACACTACTGGAGGGATCAAGACCCTAGAACCACATGGTCCGTTACTGAAATGAAATAGCCCTGTCCCCTTTCTTTCTTCTGCTCTCAAAGACAAGCTGCCCTGGAGGTATAATCTTTGTTTTCTTGCCCTACCCCTAGAGAGCCCCCGCTGAAGAGATCACATACGAAACCCTGAAGAAAGCAATTGGTAAGTAACTGAGCGATCTTTCAGAGTGCCACAGAGTTTAAGGCCAGACCGGGACCATTAGATCATCTTGTCTGTCCCTCGGCATGCCACAGGCTGTACATTATCACCCAGGTGCTGCTATGTTAAGCCTAAGTTAGTCTGCACACAGAGAAGAGCTAGCTGTGTCGGTCACTGTGTGTGTGTGTGTGTGTCCCCGTCCAGGGGGCGTAAAACGTCCCCTTTCTGCTGTTCTGCTCCATGAACATGACTGGAAGTGTCAGGGCACAAATTCTGCCCCAGGCCCACCGCACTGCCTGGCCAGCGAGTCTCACACAGCGAGCCCCGCTTTAGGGCTGGAGAGATGGCCAGCTACTGGTCTGAGCACAGGCCTGGGAGCCAGGAACTGCTGCCACTGCCTCTCTTTCTGACCTTGGGCATGTTGCTTAAGCCAGAGTTTTCAAATGTGTCCTTTGATTTTTGGGGTGCGTCGGTGTCTGGGTGCCCAGATTTTGGGGTGTGTCGGTGCCCAGAATGAGACACGTGGGGCCTGATTTTCCAAGGGTGCTGAGCCCCCAGAAATCCAAATACAGTAGCTGTGCAGTGTGGCGCTCAGGCTGCTCTCACCACCTGGCATGCAGGGGAGATGAGGGGTGGGGAAGGCACCGCTCTCCGGGTATTCTCTGCACACAGCATGCGTTCCCCTGGGGGCGGGGCAGGATCTGTGCATGGCCCCAGAACCCATGAACAGAACGACTGAGACTCTGGGCCTGTGTGCCTGGCGCTGCGCAGAGCTTTTTCACCATTGCTTTGTTCCCACCCCCCCGTGGGTGCTTTAGTAGACAGCGTCGCTGTGGAGGAGCAGGAGCGGGAGAGGAGGCGGCTGGTGGTGGAGAAGTTCCAGAAAGCTCCTTTTGAAGAGATTGCGGCTCACTGCGGTGCCCGGGTGAGTCTCTGCTTTTGGCATCTCACCCACCGGCTCTGCAGTGCCGTGGAGATGACATAGGCTGGGAGGACGTGCTGGGCCCGTCCCAATGGGTCATAAAACCAAAGCGTAGCAGACCGCAAAGTGTGGCTCCTACCCCGGCTAATGGCTGATTTGCTAGCAGATAACACCCTACTACTGCTACCCACCAGCTGAGCTATTCCTTTAGCTCACGTGGTGGAGACCGATGTTGTAGTATGTTCCGAGTTCAAACCCTGTTGGCGACGCATGGGAGAGGTTGTTTTGAAAGCACAGGAAGCCGTCAGCTCCCTGAAGCTGTGAGACCTCCGGAATTAGGTGATCTTTGGGAGTGACTGATATTTAGACCTTTCTGCTGTAAATACCCCGAAGTCCCTTATGCATCAGAAATAAGGATCTCATCTGCCACAATTGAAATGCAGCCAGCTCGGGGGTGGAGTGGAGCAGCTCTCAAGCAGCATACAGCACCATTGCACTGCCCTTTGGGACAGGAAGTGGAGAATCCCATATCCAATTAAAACCACAGCGGGGAATTATCCAAGTCTAAATTTGGCCAGGGCACCCTGCTCCTGTGAAACATGTCAGGGAAACATTAATGGCCCCAATTAGTCTGGACTCCAGATCCCAATCTCCTATGAAAGCTGGGATCTCAAAGCACCACTTCACACCATGCTGCAATGTTGGTCAGTACAGACGCAGGAGGGAAGCCTGGTACCTGTGTCACCAGCACGACTTCCGGCTTTCCGTAGCTGTCCTGTGGAGCTGCACAGGAGTGTGTCCCATAGTCGCCTGCCCTGGCGCGCTGCAGCACTATGCACCCTGCTGTGCCCCGCGCCAGGACTTGCAGAACGCAGCCCCGAAGCGATGTGTCCGGGCTCTGCATTGTAACAAGCTCCGCCGGGGCGCGAAGCCTCCGATGAATGGAATTGTTGTTGTTGTTTCTTGCAGGCCTCGCTGCTGCAGAGCAAGCTGAACCAGATCTTTGAGATCACTATCCGGTGAGCGTCAGACTCTTTGGGGAGAGGACAGTCAGGGGAGAGGGCATTCAGCAGTTTGCAAGGCGGGAGAGGCTTGTGAACGACAGTGCTGGATGGCCTGTGCCCTGGGGCACAAGCCCGGGGATGGGTTGAGACATGCATGAGGCAGCTGCAATCTGGAGACGTGCTTGGCTCTATCAGAACGTGGGAGGAAACGGGCCCCCTGCCCGCAAAGAGCTTCAGGCAAGCGGAGTTCACAGGACAGCAGCTGCAGTGGGGGAAGGTGCAGAGATACCACCAGTGGGTGCAGGAAGGTCGGCCTCACCGTCATTCCCTTTGCCTCTGATCTGCTTCGTATGGTTCTCTCCCATGTCCCCAACTCCCCAGAGCTGTCAGTGTCTCCGCTGGGGCTTTAGACCCCGGCACACCCCCTTGTCCTCTCCAGCTTGGCCCTAATGTGGAGTCACTAGGTTGGATTTGTGCCTTCGCATCAGCTGAGTGGTGATCAGTCTTCACCTGCGGGTAACACGGTGACAGGCTCCTGAGTTGGGAGGGGGAAAGCTTTTGCAATCTTCACAGCGAGCCAGAGTTGGGCAGAACGGCCGGGCTGGGTCCTGTTTTTCCGGTTTGATGAAATGTGGGAGTCCACCTGTAACTCTCCTCTCTGTCCCTGACATTCCAGACCACCCCCGAGCCCGTCCGGTACCATCACGGTGGCTTATGGCCAGCCCCAGAACCACTCCATCCCGGTGTATGAGATGAAGTTCCCAGATCTCTGCGTGTACTGAGAGTCGAAGCGCATGCCGAGAGAAGGCCAAGCCCTGATGCAACTGGAGCCAAGGGGGAAACGCACCTTCTGCATGAATGAAAACGAGTCTCTTGAAGAACTCAATAACCCTAAAGGAAAACCCCTCTTGGTGGACTCTTCGGCAGTCTTCCCTCTTCCAGAGCTACGTGGCCCGAGACCACCCCACAATCCTTCAGCCATTTACACAAATCGAATGTACTTTTCTTTGCCACCCTATTTCTTCTCAGCTAGTTTCACCTCCAGGGTTTGACAATGCAATGCATGAGACTCAAGAACTTTCAGGAAACAGTTTCAGAGCCATGACTCCAGCAGCGAGAAGTCGGGGAGGGCACAGGGGTAGCTGGGTTTTGCTTTAGCTTCCCTTTTTAGAAGCGGGTTAGACTTTTGTGGAGGGGGTTAGATCTTACCCCGGAGAGAGTGCGTTTGGCGTGTTGATGTCCCACTGCATAAAGCGGACCTATGCCAGTGACCGGTGTCACTCACGTTTATCTGCCTTTGGTCAGGTTAAGGGAGTTCTTTCTTAGCAAGGAGCTGCTGTCCAAACTTGAGGTCTTCTGTATTTTAAAGCCAGACTAAGGCCTGGTCTAGACTACGGGGGGGATCGATCTAAGATACGCAACTTCAGCTACGAGAATAGCGTAGCTGAAGTCGACGTATCTTAGATCGACTTACTTCACGTCCTCGCGGCGCGGGATCGACGGCCGCCGCTCCCCCGTCGACTCCGCTTCCGCCTCTCGCAGCGGTGGAGTTCCGGAGTCGACCGGGAGCACGTTCAGGGATCGATTTATCGCGTCTAGCTGAGACGTGATAAATCGATCCCCGATAGATCGATCACTACCCGCCGATCCGGCGGGTAGTGTAGACGTACCCTAAGTGTACTTGAACGTAGGACCCGAACTTGTTGCGAAAGGTGAATCCTAGTTGCCTTAAGACAGTGCAAAGCAGCCAAAGAGGCAGGTTGACCCAGGACGTAAAATTAGTCATCACAGTTGGATGCATATTTAAAAAAAAAAAAGGTTATTTTTGTGCCGCTGGGTCCTGTACATCGGATGTGTATTTGCCTTTCCAGTAATGCTGATTTAAGAAGACAAAGGGGCTGATTGACAGAGAGGTACAATCAAGGCAAACACCCTTAACTTTTCCTGCACGTTCTCAACTGAAAGGGAAATGGCTCCTGTCATGAACCAGCTTGTGTGTGTGTCTCCCACTCCATGGAGTGGGAGCCTAGAATCCAAATGGCTCAGCCCTATACTGCTAACAGCTAAAGGAGATTCTCTGTTAGAGCCAAGTGGCAGGGGGTCGTGGGCTTCTGGAGGAGGAGGACCTGCTCTGTGAGCCAATCTAAGTTGCCAGTAGTGCGCAGCCGATGGGGAGACCCTTTAAGTCCTAGGCGGTTACAGATTCGTTGCATACCTGATTTTTAAAATCCATGTTTCAGAGGGGATTGTCCTGTGGAAGACCCGGGCCGCGATCCTACAGGCCGTGGGTGAGGGCTGTACTGACGTGCAGGCAGGACTAAGGGTGGGGCAGCCTTGAGGAACCCAGAAAGAAGCAGCAGCAGGAGTGAAATGGGAATGGAGGGGAAGGCGCATTAACCCTTTGAACTCTGGCATTTCCACTGTGCGTGCTGCGTACAGGCAGTTCAGGGAGTGCATGGAGGCACCTACTCTAGTTAAGATGATTATTACCCCCCATTTTCACATGAGGCCAGTGCTCCTTTGGGGCTGAAATTTCCCACAGTTGGGCTCTGTCTCATTCTTCATCTTTCAGCAAAATCCCTCTGGCAAAGGGACCTAAAATAAAATGAAAAAATTCTGTGTTTTGAACAATTCCAAATGGTTAAAACAGCAACACTAGGCTACAGCAAAAACAGCTGGTGTGTGAAAGTGGTGACTTTGTGCAGGCAGAGGAGGGCCTGTCATCTGCCAGCTTCAAAACAGGAGTTCAAAGGAGTTTCCCATCCTACACCTGCCCCTGGATTCTCCCTCCAATTGTGGCTTTATAATCACATTTTCTTGTTCCCCAAAAATGTTTTCCTTTTCCCTAAAAACGTACACCTAATTTGCCATCTGAATTTGTCTAGCTTCAGCTGTCAGCCTTTGGACCGTGTTAGACTGTTCTTTGCTAGATTGAAGAGCCTGTTTTTAAATATTTGCTCCTCATATAGGTGCTGATAGATTGTGATCAAGTCACGCCTAATCTTCTCACTGTTAAGCTAAATAGATTGAGCTCCCTGCGCCTATCAGGTTTTCCAATCCTTTAATCATTCTCACGGCTCTTCTCTGACCCCTCTCCAATTTATCAACATCTTCTTGAATTGTGGGCACCAGCGCTGGACACAGGATCCCAAATACAGCGGTAAAATAACCTCTCTGCTCCCACTCAAGATTCCTTTGTTTATGCATCCAAGGATTGCATTCATCCTTCTGGCCACAGCGTCACACTGGAAGCCAGTTATCCATGACCCCAAAATCTTTGTCAGAGTCACCGCTTCCTGAATAGAGTCCCCCATCCTGTAAGTATGGCCTGCAGTCTTTGTTCTGAGATGTATGTATCTACTGAGGCCGTGTCTACACAAACTTGCACCAGTTTTATGAAACCATTTTAGTTTCATTGGTGCAAGTGTCTGTGTAGGGACACTCTCTTAGTTTGGTTTGATTGGGCTAGTTCAGTTTAGCCTACATTTGTTCTTGATTGATAAATCAATCAAGGTTTAATTGGTTTAAACTGGCGTAAGAGTGTCCATGCAGCCTTTTGCAGCGGTTTAACTAAATCGGCGTAAAATGGTGTAAAATGCACGCCAAGGATCCGATTCTCCCCTGCCTTGCAACTTGTGCCGTCATTGACACCTGTGCAAAGTGAGAGCTAAGTGGGTGAAAATGCTGCCAGATCCAAAGGGCAGAGTTTTACAGGCACTTTGCACAGATGTGAGTGATCGACGGGACAATCAGACCTGCTCTGCTGCTCAACACACAGAGCAAACAAACTGACCAGGCAGAGATCAACCATTCCGGTCTCTGATCTGTTGGAACCATCGGAGAGAAAAGATTTTCAGACAGAAATGTGATTTATTATGTGGGTGAAAATTCCTCCCTTCTGAACTGCTCAGCCTTCAGTTTCTTGGGATGCGATAATTCCTCTAGTTCTCAGTTGTCCAGCTAGAAAAGAGCTGAGTTTGTAATGTAACAAAAAACCAGTAAGGAACAGAAACCCCTTTTCAAAGAATACCCCATTCAGGCCACCTTCTTTTGTCATAAAGAAACAAAAGGCCACACAGCCACTCTTCCCACCCTTTGCATCGAGGGGAGTGTCTTGTTTTGGTAAGGTTTTGTTTTTAACATACGGCCCTGATAGGGTTTATTTTAATGATTTGCATTAGTTAAACATATCTGTTGCTGTGTCATGTTAGAGAAGGCAGGTCAATGAAACACCCCTTGCGCTTGAAGCAGAAAAATGGTCCTTGGGTCCAGGAGGAGTTCATTGCATGGTCTCGGACCACCCCTGGAGAGGGTTCTGTCCCGGCACAGATCAGCTTTACTGAGTTTAGCCAAGTAAACGCTGTGGAGTGGTGAAAGTCTAGCAGCCCAGGCCGGTATTCAGGACCATTTCCCTTCAGCAGCAGAAAGCCTGAGCGCAAGTCAGAAGGCAGAGAAGAGACTTGGTTCTGGCGCCTTATGGCCCCAAATCTTGTCCTACCCACCTCTGGGCCACACGGTGCCTGCTGGTAGAAGGCAGTGGAGCTGGGGACGGGGGGTTCTGCTGTGAAGCTCACAGAGAGTCTGCCTCGGAGGCCAAGCCTGGGCTCTCTGCAGCACAAGGAGCCCATCTGCCCAGGCATGTTGGGTGCCTCTTGCAGGGTGGGAATCTAGCCAGTAGATCGGGATGGGCACGGGGCTCCTGCCAATGTAGGTGGCGCAGCGGCTGGAGCCCAAAGCCCGTTTCCTCTGGCTTTGCGCCAGGAAGGCAGCCAGGGAGGAGGGAGTGGAAACGTGAGGGCAAATAGTGAAGCCAGGGCTCAGCTACTGGGGCGATGGGCCTCAGGCGAGGTCGGTCAGAGATGGAAAGCAGCAGGCGTTTGTGTCACCAGAACATTACGTAGGAGACCAAATCTAGCCCTCCCTGGCATGGATGGTCAAGGCCCACCAGGCCTGGGGAGCTGCTGTTTCTGGTGCGGGGGCAGAACAACGCTGGGTGGGGAGGTTTTAGCGGAGAGATGTGGGATCAGACAGCTGCTGCCCCCAGATGTTAGCCCACGTTAACAGCCGACACACACACCATGGCTAGCGGCTCAGATCACCTGCCCTCTGAGGAGAAGGGTGAGCTCCCCTGTGGCACCAGCCCCTCCGAGCAGTTTAACCTGATGCGTTGAGCTGCGCCAAGGCATAGACTCAGTGTAGACAAAACCCTGCTTTGAACCTGCCTTCTTCCCTCGGGGACAGGGTCTGGCAGCACTGCCTGCGCCTTGGCACCAGAGCACGAGGTGATGTCTGGCTGTGGAGGGGCCCACGTGCCAGCTGCCATCTCCGAGCAGCAGTTTCTCCTCCAGGACTGCCGCGACCCCGGGCCTTGTCCAGCCTCGGCCTCCCCACTCTGGTGCCAGGCCAGCCTGCAGCCCCCTAGGAGGCAGGAGGTGGAGGGAGTGGTGGGGCTGGGGAGGGGGACAAGGATGGGATAAATGGGGAGGGGGAGACTGAGGGCGGCTTTCCCAAGACCCCCATCTCCCACTGCCCCCTCCCAGAACCTCCTCCCCATGGCACCCCATAGCCCTCCAGTCTCTACCCACAATCCCTTAGGCTTCCTCTGCCACCATCCCAAAACTCCCCCTCCCCACCACGACAACCCTCCAGGTTCTGGCCCCCCCTAATCTCCTGAGGTGCCCTTTGTCCCCCAGGATTCTCCTTCTCAGGCTTTCCGCCCCCATAACCTTCCAGGCTCTATCCCCAAATCCCTCTTCCAAACTCAGACTCTCAGCCTGACTTCCCCGCTGGACCTGAATCCTCCGGTATCCTGGTTACCACAGGCTCCCCCGGCTGCCTCCCCTGACCCCAAAGCCTTCCTTGCTGTGGAAGGGGAGAGTCCATGGGAATCCTGTCATCCCTGCTGCTGTTTGGGGCACCCTGAGATGGGTATTTCTGAGGCATCCCATGTGGAGCTGGATGAACTTGAGCAGCAAGTGGTTTTTGTTTTTTGAGGGGCGGGGTCTTGGGGGAGAAACGGGAGATTGTTTATTGTCCAAGCCAGTGGGCGAGATTTCTGGGGTCCCTGGCAAAGTGCCAAGGTGCAGCCCTTGGCATCCCACGTTTGGATGCCCCTTGCGGTAAAGAGGGAAGTTAAGGCCCAGATGGGAACTCAGAGTGAAGCTCTAATACAGAGAGAGGAAAGGAGAGAGTGTGTGTGTGTGTGTGAGCGGGTGCATCACTGCTGTCTATTGGAAAGAATCAGAATGGCTCAGCTGTGTGTCATAAGCTCCATACTGCAAACAGCGAATGGGGATTCTCCTTTAGCCCAAGGGGCGGGGACCTGTGCTGGTGGAGCAGGCAGTTCTGAGTTTTATCCCTGCTTGCCCCTGTGAAGCTCTGAGCGCAGGCGGTGTGCGGCAGAGTGACAGCTGCGAAGTCCTGAACTGAGCATGGGTTTGTTACAACAGTTACAGCCGCTCATTCTGCCGAAAAATTCCTCTTTCTTTCGTGGCACTTCCCTGGCTGCAGTGAGCCAGTGCTGACCCCTTGGGTCCCCCCTTCAACTTGCCTCAAGGGGGGAGCAGAAGGAGTGGGAAGAAATGAGATGCAGAAGCAGTATTTTGCTTTTTTCCTCAGGGAGAACCCCCTTACTCAGACATTCTGTAAGACGTGCCGGCCTCTCCTCTGATGGCTGCATGTTGGGTGACGTGTCACACTCCATTAGTGACTGTCTGGGACTGTCAGCTCAGGAGCTGAAAGTTTGAGAAAACGGGAGCATCGTGGCCCGACACAGGTACAGCATTTAGCTGGGGGGACGAGGGTTGTTTTATTAGTGAGGCTCCCTGTCCCGAAGTGGGAACAACTGGTGTAAATAACATACATACTTAGAATAACTTAGAAAAATCAGCTGTTAAACAGTAAGTTCCTCTGAATGACTGCCTCCCTGTAATCCCTGGAAATACATACAAAGTAAGTGCTCGGTCTAGAGGACAGGAAAGGCTGGGTGGTGAGACTGCCTTGTTGAAGCAGGTTGCACTCAACGGGAATAGCTGTAGTAGGAGCCTATCCCATTAGAGTGGGTCGAAGGCTGTTCTTGGGACAATGGGGTTTTGTCAAACAAAATTTTTCAAGAAAAAGTTGTTTGAAAAAAATTCTTTTTGTTTAAATTCAAAACAAAAAACGGAAAAAACGCCAACGTTTTTCCTTTCAAAGCTGCGAGAAAATGCCCCCTTTTTGGCTACCCCTCCCTGTCCCACTACAAAATTAAGGGGGGAAAGTTAAAAAGTGAGAGAAAATTACACCTTTGCACCTCAAAACTTGTATTTTCTTTCCACTTTTGGACATCCTGTCTCTTTAGGTGAGAGAAAATAACAGAAAATAACACTGACTTTTTTCCCACAGGAGGGGGAGGAAAAACGGGGAGTTTGTGTTTTTTTTCCCTACCCAAATGAACCAAAACACTTCAAACTGAAATTTCACAAATCCCAAAATTTGTGCAAAAATTCTGAACAAAAATAAAATATGCAATTAAAAATAATTAAACTAAGTAAAAGACTGGCTCCCGTTAGCTCTATATGGTAAATAGGAAGCTAGAGTCGGCCTTTATGATAGTGCTGGTACTGCCCCACCATAATACCATGCACTCCCATGACCATTATTCACAGAGCCCACCTTTTTGTTCAGCGGGAAGGATGAGTGCGTTTGGGACGCAGTCTCCTCATCTAGGCCACGTTGCCCTGAGACTCGCAGGGATTCCATTTCTGATCTCCGTTTCTCCCCACTTCTCAGCCATCTGGGATCACGAGCCTTTTAGAAGCAGGAAGGAGCATCTTGGTTTTCTTCTAACACGCCTAGAATCCAGTGAAAGGAAAGAGTGTGGGGAAGGTATGGAGCAGTGCTTAGTTTGTAAAGAAAGAGGTGCCGGGACTCGAGCAATTTTTTTTACTTTCATAACTGATGCAGCAAGGCCAGAGGTGCCGGAGCTAGGAACTGCCAAGCAGCCCCGGCACAAATCAAGCACTGGCATGGAGACCCAGTAGGGCCTTGCCTACGTGGCTGCAGCTCCACTGGTGACAGCACAGGTATAACCGAGGCTGTTGGATTTTCTAGCAGTCTCATCTGAACTTGCCCTGAATAGGGTTAGACAACACAGGGTTAAAATGTCAGCGGTTGGTGCATACTAGTGCACTCACTGATTGTGTTGCAGTGCTAGTGCAACCGTGGGAGATTTGAATAAAAATGCCGGTGTAGATACAGCCTAGGACTTGTGGTCTACCCAAGGCAAACCGAATCAAGAGCGTCCTTCCCGGTTCACTGTAAAAATCTCATGTGTGGGGGTTACTTGCAATTGGTCAGTTAAATCACATGGTACTGATTCTGTTTCCTGATTGTGTAAATGGACAAGCAAGCACTTCCCGGTGCTGGTATTCGTATGTGCGAATTTAAAATTTCATTCCTGTGACAGTTCATGCTAGTAATGTTTGGTCGCTCAAATGCTCATGGAAAAATTCACCCAGCTCTACCAACAATGGGACAAATCCTGAAGTCCTTACTTGGGTTTGTACTTGGCCAACTTCCCCTTAAAGGCAATGGACGTTTTGCTTCAAGAAGGACTTCATGGTTTTGCCCTTTATTTGGCAAGAGTAACAGGAGCATCCTGCAGAATGGGTTGGATGGTGGGACAAAAAATCAGAGATGGGACATTGGAGTAGGTGGACAATTGGCCATAGGGTGACCAGATAGCAAATGCGAAAAATCAGGACAAGGGGTGGGGGGTAATAGGCGCCTATATAAGACAAAGCCCCAAATTTAGGGACTGTTCCGATAAAATTGAGACATCTGGTCGCCCTCATTGGCCATTATGTCAATTCCTGCATTGGCTTAACTGGCACGGATTGATTCTTGAACTTCCTCTAAAAACATGTGGGGCGGTGTCATAGCTGAGACTGATGGAACCCCCTTTACTGTAGGCTTGCCCCAAACTGCAAGCAAGCATGTCTTGTTTCAGCCTGTGGTGAAACGCTTCCACCCACTCCTCCTTGGAAATAGTTCCCGATAGTTGCACTAAGAGTTGAATTTTGACACATGATCTCCATCTGTAAATGTCTTCAACTGTGCGTTGTGATTGTACGTACCGTTTAGACCTTGGGAGTATAGATAGTGTACATATAATTAGATATAAATATATTTATATAAACCTGTCATAGATGCATGGGCAAGTTTCCATTTCTGTGTTTCAGGAACATTTTTTGTGTGAGTAACCAAGGGCAGGAATACGTTGTCTGAGTTGCTAAAGGTCACATTTTGGTAAGGGGCTTTGTTGATATTTTCAAGTAAGTCATCTCTGCCCTTTTCAAATAAATGTTAATGTTGCTCTGTTATGGTGCTTTGAGATTTTTCGTAATGGGAACGCGTCGTTGAGAGCCAAGAATGTTTACTACCCCTCGACACTGATTTCATGGAGACGACAGGAAAAGCAGCGATGGTTTGTTTGTTTTTCCTTCTGTGGGTCTGGGCAGGAGGGCATGTTAAAGCTGGAGATGAGCATAAACTGGGTTTTTTGGCTCTAATTCGCCTCCCTTACTCTAGATTTACACCAGTGCACCTCCACTCAAGTCAATAGGACAGATCCTTAGCTGGTGTAAATGGACATTGCTCTTTTGACTTCAGTAGAGCTATGCTGACTTACCTGGGTTGAAGTTCTAGTGCAGGAGAGCAAAGAAGTAGAAAAACAGGTCCCTTTATATCCCTCTCAGATATCCTTAAGAACATAAGAACGGCCACACTGGGTCAGACCAATGGTCCAGTGTCCTGTCTTCTGACAGTGGCCAGGGCCAGGTGCTTCAGAAGGAACGAACAGAACAGGGCAATCGTCGAGTGATCCATCCTGTCATCCAGTCCCAGCTTCTGCCAGTTGGAGGTTTAGAGACATCGATGGCATGGGGTTGCATCCCTGACCATCTTAGCTAATAGCCATTGACGGACCTTTCCTCCATGAACCCATATAATTCTTTTTTGAACCCAGTCATATTTCTGGCCTTCACAACATCCCCTGCTAATGAGTTCCACAGGTTGACTGTACATTACGTGATGAAATACTTCCTTTTGTTTGTGTTAAACCTGCTGCCTGTTAATTTCATCAGGTAAGCCCTGGTTCCCGTGTTATGTGAAGGAGTAAATAACACTTTTAATTTAATATTTCTCCACACCAGTCACAATTTTATAGCCCTCTAAGATAGACAGCTGTTTTGAGTGCCACGATCCATCTATGCTAACTGTGGCCTCACTTAGGTTTACCATCCTTTTGGATATGCTGAACTGAGCTGCCCGGAAAAGGCCTATATTACTTTTTAGACAATGAGGATCTTTCTGTAGTACGGAAGAGAATTCTAGCCCTGATATGAAACTCTATAGGATGGGCCAGAAACCAGAGAAAAATGATCTCTATTAAATTGTGTAGATTCTTAACTGGCAAGTAACTCTCTAGGTGGGAATGAACAGCGTGCTAACACTTCATGGAAGGACATTGGAAAGCCCATCTCCTGGTGTGACAGCGGTCGTCTTGGTCGAGTCCAGGACTTTACCCAGGGACCTCCAGATCTAACTGGATGAGTCTCTACAGCTTGAGCACAGGACCCAGGCTCTGTAACCGACGGGCATGCTCTGCGGACTGCGCAGAGAGGGATGCAGAGCACACACAGATACATCTGCACGGGAAGAAACCTCCGATCTGATTTTTATTTATTTCTGAGCTTTATAAAAAGGCCTCCTGTTGCTCTCAGGGCATGTGTACGTTTTTCCTTAGAGCTCACTGAAAATAGCTCCAGCTCTTCCAGAGATGGGCAGAAATAGAGCGAGACCACCCCTCTCCCTCCGACCCGTCTCAGGCACAGAGATTGGGTCTTGCACTGAGCCCAGGCAATCCGCATGCTTGAGCTGTCAAACCAATAGGGACACATGGCAGAGTCCCAGGTTTCCCCTCTTCACACACTGAGAATGCCCTACGGGCAGCCTCCTCCCATTTCAATCTAGGACCTCGGGTGACCTCAACTACTGTGGCAGATCGGGAATTAGGTGGCTCTGCTCACTAAAAAAAATCCTGCCCCCACCCTATCAGCTGCATTTGAGGAGGAGAATGGTGGTGGTGGAGCCCCACTTAGCCACACAAGCACTGTTAGAAACCACAGTGCAGAGGCTGAGGCTACGTCAGCACATTGGCCGCGTTGCAGTGGTGCTGCTGCAGCACTTCAGTGTAGACACTGAGGTCTGGTCTACACTGCAGGGCAGCTTGCATCGACCTAACTCTGGAAGCGACTACACTTAAATGTCGCTCCCACCGATGTCACTGCCCTGCTACACCGACTTAACAACTCCACCTCCACGAGCGGCGGAGAGTCACGGGCGACGTAGTGAGGTCGACACAGGGTCAGCGTTGACACTGCCGTGCTCTCGTTGACTGTTACTGGCTTTCCCACAATGCCCCACATGGACAGTACAATTGACACAAGCGCTCCTGGTGAGCACGTGCACCGCCGACACAAGGAGTGTCGTGTAGACACGCACAAGTGCCATAATTACAGTGGCTGCTAGGTTGACTTAATTGTGTAGTGCAGGGGTCGGCAACCTTTCAGAAGTGATGTGCCGAGTCTTCATTTATTCACTTTAATTTAAGGTTTCGCGTACCGGTAATACATGTTAACGTTTTTTAGAAGGTCTCTCTCTATAAGTCTATATTATATAACAAAATTATTGTTGTATGTAAAGTAAACAAGGTTTTCAAAATGTTTAAGAAGCTTCATTTAAAATTAAATTAAAATGCAGATCTTACGCCGCCAGCCTGCTCAGCCCACTTCCAGCCTGGGGTTCTGTTCACCTAGGCCAGCAGCGGGCTGAGCGGGGCCTGTGGCTGGGACGCCGGCTGGCAAGGGGCCAGCAGCTGGGACCCCAGACCTGGGGGGTTCAGGGGTCAGGGCAGAGGGCTGGGGGGGTGTGGGGGGTGCAGGGCAGAAGGCTGGGTGTGGGGGGGGTTCAGGGGTCAGGGCAGAGGGATGGGGGCTGTGGGGTTGCAGGGCAGAAGGCTGGGTGTGGGGGGGTTCAGGGCAGTGGGGGGGTTCAGGGGTCAGGACAGAGGGGGTGGGAGGTCCGGGGGTCAGGGCAGTGGGGGTTGGGGGGGTTCAGGGCAGAGGGCCGGGTGTGTGTGGAGGTGCAGGGTAGAAGGCTGGGTGTGGGGGGGGAGTTCAGGGGTCAGGGCAGAGGGCTGGGGTGTGTGGGGGGGTTCAGGGGTCAGAGCAGAGGGCTGGGGTGCTCGGCTCGTGGGGGTGCTCCCAGCCCCCTGCCCTGAGTGGCTCATGGCAGGGGGCAAGAAGGGATATGCCCTGTTCCACCCCCTCCCCCAAGGTCCCGTCCCTACCTCTTTTCTGCTGCCTCTACAGAGCAGCGAGCACGCTGCCACTCCTGCCCCTCCCCCTCGCAAGGGCCATCAGCTGATCGGCGGGAGGGAGGGGGACGGGCAGGAAAGCACCACTCTGGGGGAAGAAGCGGGGGAGGGGGGAGCTTGGCTGCCGCAGGACGAAGCTTCTGCCTCCTGCCCCCGCAGGGGAGAGCGGTGGGCGGGGGGGCTGGGTGGGGCTGGGGGCCGGGACCGCAGCAGGCACCGGCGTGACACCCAAAATCGGCTTGCGTGCCGTGTTTGGCACGCGTGCCGTAGGTTGCCGACCCCTGGTGTAGTGTAACCATGGCCTTATTACAGTGCTGGGAGAGGTTCTTCCATCACTGTCTGTAATCCCCCTCCCCGAGAAGTGGTACCTAGATTGATGGAAGGATTCTTCCGTTTTCCTAGCACTGCCTATGCTGGGGGTTAGGTCAGCTTAACCGGGTCTCTCAGGGAGGTGGATTTTTCACACCCCTGAGCGCCGTAGCTGTGCCAATGTAGTTTTTCAGTGTCGACCAGGCCTGACACTCGTGGACAGGGAGGCTGCTTCCACCTTCACGAGTGGCTGGGGAAGGAGAGAGCAATACAGCAAGCCAGGGCCTTTTGCAGCCCTGTTACTGCCAGCAGGCTAGAATGCATCCGAGAGCCCTACCTGACGCACGCGCTGCTGCGGGAGTGAGTGAAGGACACTAGCCCAGGTACTTGTACAGCGCCTGTCGCTTTGGTACCTAAAAGAGAAAACCAGGAAAGCCGGCAACAAGTAGGCTCAGCAAGAACCAACCCCCTCTCCCAGTGCTTCTGGGTGGGAGCGGGGGAAGGAAATTCACTCCCAATTACCATTCAGCACAGACCACGTCATATCTCTGCCCCGCACCTGCCTCAGCGGGGACTTTTCTCTGAGCTGCCCGAGTCCCTCTCCTAAACTCCACCCTCTTCTCTGCCCTTGGTTGCGAACCAGCAAACACTGGCAAACAATTTCTTTTGAAATCCTACTGTGAGAGAGCAGAGGGAGCTGCCTGCAGGCACCTTGAAGCCTGAAGCAGGCTTGCTAAAGGACCTGGCCAGAAACACCTGCTCTGGGGAGGGCCCCTCAAGCACCTGGTTCCTTATAAGATCGCTGAAGCAGTTACCCTGAGCAGGACAGCTGCCAGGCAAACCCCAGAACGGGACACCTCCGAAGGAAGGACCCCTTTTGCTCACCCAAGCTCGGGGGTAAGAGCCAGGCCCTGGGCCACTGCGTTTGACTTCCTGAGTTCCTTTTGTTTGAATGAACCCAGCCCAGTTAAGGGGGCGAATGGGTGAGCGAGCGCGTGAAGGCCGGGGGCCGGGGCCTGGAAGAGGGGGGATAAAGAGCAGGGCAGTGCAGAGGCACCCCGGCCCCAATGGGGTGCATGAGGGCGGCCAGCTTGTTTGCGCATAACAAATGGGCCCCCTACTCCAGGGGAATCCGGACAATCGTGGGCCTCCCTAATTCCCAAACGCTCAGCGGCCTGACACACACCGGGGTGGAGTCGGTCCTCGGGCCAGGCTTTCCCTTGCCTCAATGAAGCTGAGACCGACTCTCCCTCTCACCAAGCAATGAGCCAGCCTTAGCTGAACCTTCCCTTGTCCCAGAGGAGCAGGCCGTGCCCCCTTGCTCCAGCTGGCTTTAGTCCTTGGCCTTCTGTCTTCAACCGGGCTTCTGTTTAGGCCTAGAAGGGATATAGCTTCCCCTAGGCGGCAGCAAACCCCCCCCCTCCAATCTCCTCCTCCCCGTTATGTCCTCTTTCTCTCTGATTATTAGAGCCGGAAGCATGTCCGCTTCTGGCAGGCTGAGCTGGGGCTGCCGTCTTTCTAATGGTTGGTAACTGCACCCTCAAGACCCCGCCCCCTGTCCCGCCTCTTCCCCCAAAGCCCCGCCCCTGTCTCTGCCTCTTCCCCGAAGGCCCCGCCCCTGCTCCACCTCTTCCCCAAAGCCCCGCCCCATCTCTGCCTCTTCCCCGAAGGCCCCGCCCCTGCTCTGCCTCTTTCCCCAAAGGCCCCGCCCCATCTCTGCCTCTTTTCTCCCCACGATCAAAAAAACCCTGGACATCAGGGCTTGTCAAATGGCACCCAGACACACGAGCTGAAACCCGGACAGTCCGGGTGAAAACCCGAGGCTGAGCTACCCTTGTCATGAAGTGTGCGCGCCCCATGATCGACTCCTTACAGAGAAGCAAGTGGGTAACTAGTAGATGGACCTGAGCCTGATTTCAGGGAGTCTGGAGAATTAGGCCTGACGAGGGTGAGCATCCCATTGGATCATGACAAAACTGGCCCCTTTCCTTCCCTTAGATCAGCGGTTCTCGCGACTCCATTTTAATGGGGTCGCTGGGGCTGGCATAGACTTGCTGAGGCCCAGGGCTGGAGCCCAAGCCTGAGCCCCACTTCCCTGCGCCAAAGCTGAAGCTCGAGCCCCACCGCCTGGGGCCAAAGCCGAAGACTGAGGGCTTCAGCCCTGGGCAGCGAGGCTCAGGTTACAGGCCCCCTGCCTGGGTCTGAATCTCAGCTTTGGCCTCCTTGCCCAGGGCGGTGGGGCTCAGGCTTTGGCTTCCCCCCAACTCCCCCCTACCCAGGTGGTGGGGCTCGGGCAGGCTCAGGCTTCAGTCCCCTCTCCTGGGGTCGTGTAGTAGTTTTTGTTGTCAGAAGGGGGTCGCGGTGCAATGAAGCTTGAGAACCCCTGGATCAGATCGATCCTGAGCCAGCTATCGACAGTATTCCTACAGGGCCCGATCCAAAGTCCAGATTTCCATTGATTTCAAAGGCCTTTCTGTGCTCTGGTGAGGGCCCTCATCTAAAGAGCTGAACCTACTGCCCTAAGGATGGCAGGCAATCACTCATCGACTCATAGAAACGTAGGGCCGGAAGCAGGGCCGGCGCAACCCATTAGGCGACCTAGGCGGCATTTCGGGGGCGGGATCTTCCGCCGCCTATGGCGGTGAAAAAGCTGGCGGCGCTCCTGGCCAGAAGGGACCTCAAGAAGCCGTCAAGTCCAGCCCCCTGTGCTGAGACAGGACCAAGTAAACTTAGACCCTCCCTGACAGGGGTTTGTCCAACTTGTTTGTAAAAGCTTCCAAGGATGGGGATGCCACGACCTGCCTTGGAAGCCTGTTCCAGAGCTCAACTAAAACGCCGGCCACTTCCTTGGTACAGCTCATATTCTTCTTCCAACGTCATTTCCCATCCTCCTGGTGGCACTGGCTGAAGGGCGGCACTTTGGCCGATGTGTCTGGTGTCTGTTCGCCCACTGCCCGCATCAGTGTGCTAGAGATAAACACTTAGGTGGGGATAGGGTGACCAGATGTCCTGATTTTAGGGTCTTTTTCATATATATATATATATGTCCTATTACCCCCCCACCCCCGTCCTGATTTTTCACACTTGCTGGCTGGTCACCCTAGGTGGGGATTAGTTTTTGGAACATCTCCTGTCTGAAATGTGATCTGGCAGGAACATGTTGAGAGTTCTAGCCAATCCATCACTGTGATCTTTCGCCGTATGGAGGGACAAGGGGCCCTTAGAACTGATGTCTTTGGAAATATGTGCTCCTTTTTAGTCAGCGTGCAGAGTGGTCCTTTTTCTTATTGTGCTGCGTACGTCATAGAATCATAGATTATTAGGGTTGGACGGGACCTCAGGAGGTCATCTAGTCCAGCCCCCTGCTCAAAGCAGGACCAATCCCCAACTAAATCCCCAAATGGTGCCCTCAAGGATTGAACTCACAACCCTGGGTTTAGCAGGCCAATGCTCAAACCACTGAGCTATCCCTCCCCCCACGTCACTGGAATACAAACCCGCCTTGAGAAGTGGAACCTCTTGACCATAGACTAGTACTCCCCAGCTGGTGGCTGGGAATTATTTGATGTCCACATAGCAGCAATTCTCTTTTAAGAACATAAGAAAGGCCATACTGGGTCAGACCAAAGGTCCATCTAGCCCCGTATCCTGTTTTCTGACAGTTGCCAATGCCAGGTGCCCCACAGGGAATGAACAGAACAGGTAATCATCAAGTGATCCATCCCCTGTCGCCCATTCCCAGCTTCTGGCAAACAGAGGCTAGGGACACCATCCCTGCCCATCCTGGCTAATAGCCATTGATGGACCTATCCTCCATGAATTTATCTAGTTCTTTTCTGAACCCTGTTATAGTCTTGGCCTTCACAAAGTGCCTTTGTTGCAGCTTATACAGTATTCATTCATTCCACCCTTTCTATGTAACCCTCCAACCCCTGTTGTCTTCTGAAGCTACCCACAATCAACTGGTGCTTCAAATGAGTCTCAGGAGGCGGTTTTAGAGAAGCCATGAACAAGAGCATGTTTCAGCAGATGCACGTCAAAGCTAGACATTCGTCTCTCTTCTCATCCTTCACCCCGGGTCATCAAGATGTGTAAACTCGTATCTTCAGCCCTTGAGAAATAAATATAGCCAGAGAACCGTAAGCAGAGCAGGCAATTGTATTCTGTCATTCAGGCTGCTTCGCTGTTAAGTGTGCTGCTCCTCATTCAGATTCTCAGGGTTGCAATTAACCGCTCTTGTGCGGGAAGAAAGACCCCCCCAAGAGTCCAAGGGGCTAACGTGACCCTCTCACGTTGCAACACGAAGTGGCGACACAAGACTGGGGATTGCGAGTACAGAGACGTCAGTCATCTTAGTCCCAACAACCACCGTTTATTAGCAGCGGTGACTGTGACGTTTTGTGAAACTTTGATCACTTTTTAGCAAAGGAGCTTATAGCTGGGGCAGGCCTGCTAGCCCCCAGGTATTTCACCACCACTGCACGCCGTCCTCCGCTGTACCCCGCAGAAGTAACAGGAATGGTTAGAAAGAACATCAGAATTCTTAATAGGCTTCAAGGGCATTTCCTGCTTCGGAAGTGATCACTATTCTGAGCTCATTAAACTCAGAAATCAACAGCACCCGTTGGGAACTGCCGAAGTAGCTTGGACCACATGGGGGTCTGGTTTGTTGTTCGGTTCCTGATTTCCTTCTTCTCTTCTTCCCCTGCTTCCTCCATCCGAGAATACAGTTGTCAAATCACCGTTATGACAACATGAATGTCTAAGACAACAGGGCCCTTCTATTGGCTCCCTTGTCCACCCTATTGACTTCAGCAGGGGCGACACCTGCTTACATCAGAAACTGGTCCAATCTTTAGCTCTTCAGGGCAGGGTCTGCCTGCTACTCGGTGTTTGTACAGCACCTGGCACAATGGAGCTCTCTGCTTCTTTGGTACCCAGGCACTGCCGTAATAAACATGATTAAGAATCCGCCTGAGTCACGAGGCCTTTGATCACCAAGGCGAGAGCGATGTCTCCAGTGAGGCTCATCCCACTTCCAAAACGTACTGACGCGTCCGGCGTTGAGTCTAATTAACGCAAAAGCATCTGGCAGTGCTGGGCAGCAAGGAGAGGGGTGATGAGGCTGCTGTTGGTGGGTCTCATGGTGCAGCTAAGGCAAAAGAGGTATAGCACCCATCCGGCACACAAGCGCTCCAAATATCAGGGGTGCAAATTCCAGGACCTGCCCCCTGAGTTAGGGACCTTGTTCCGGTCCCTGCTCATGTCTCTCTCCCCCTGCTGTAGAAACCCCGGGTCTCCCTCGGCCAGGGAGTCTCCCATCTCTTTTACCCACCCAGTGAATGAGCCAGTTTTTCCTGGAGTTGAGTCTGAGGCAAACTCCCCACGTGCCAGGTCACAGCATCATTTGGCCCGGCCGCCCCTCCACCTGGATGGAGGGGTGGCCGGGCCAAATCTGAGTGGCATGGCCACCAGGTTAGGGTTGCCAGGTGTCCGGTTTTCAACCGGAACACCCAGTCGAAAAGGGATCCTGGCGGCTCCGGTCGGCACCGCTGACCGGGCTGTTAAAAGTCTGGTCAGCGGTGCTGCGGGTCTAAGGCAGGCTAGTCCCTCCCTGTCCTGGCACCGCGCTGCGCCCCAGAAGCAGCCAGCAAGTCCAGCTCCTGGGGGGGCACTGCCTGCGGGTGAAAGTGAGTGAGGGTCGGGGAGAGCGAGCCACTGAGGGAGGGGGCAGGGCCCTGGGGAAGGGGCGGGGCTCGGGTGTTTGATTTTGTGTGATTAGAAAGTTGGCAACCCTACACCCAGAGTGCACTCGGCTGCAATGCCACTTACTGAAATTTGGCCCAAGTGCCCTTCCATCTGTACAGAGGGGCAGCCGGTCTGGTCCCCCCCGCTACCCTCCCTCTTGGTGCCATTGTCAAGTATCCTATTCTCTGCTAGTGTTTGCTGGACTCCCCTCCTGACAGAGGAGGAGATGAGACTGGAAGTTAAACAAGACTTACAGAAGCACCAGAAAAATGTGGTGTAGGAAGCATTCCTGTATTGATCTCTGGGAGGTGGGTTGGGCTGGATGGCTTAACAAAGCTTTGCCTTCTGTGATAAGCAAAGACTGCAGACCCAGTCTAGCCTGGCCCTCCTCGCTCTTAAAACCTGTGGCAGGAGGTGGGATTTGAGAGCTCTCTGCATATCACAGGGTAGTGCTCAGGAATCGGAGCGAGGGACCAAACAATGCTCATTCGAACGTTCATTCAATACATTTGCAATGGTCATAAAACCTCTGTTGCTGTTGCAAAGAGAAAGGTTGTGTGGTCTTGTGGCTGGAGCAAAGGCCTGGGTTCTAGTCTCATCTCTGCCACTGGCTCCCTGGGTGACCTTGACTGAGTCATTTTACCTGTCTTTGCTTTTTGCAAGATGAGCATTGCGCTGATTCTTTACCTCCTGCGGGGTGCTGGGAAGCTCAGTATAGTTACTGTGGCAGTGCTTTGAGATCCGCCGATGGACACTGCCCTATGAAGTCGAGTCATTTTTTAATAATAATGCTTAAGACGTGACCTAGCTGCTGTTGTGTGAACTCTGCCTCTCCCTTCCCTTCCTGATAGCGTCTGGGCTAAAAGCATCGAGCCATTCCTGACCTCAAGTCTCAGCCAAACCCAAGACTTTGGAAGCCCTTTGAAAACACAGCCCTGCCCTATTTGTCTGTGCTTGTCTCTTATGGCATTGTCCTCTCTGACGCACCAGCAATGGCCACCACAGGCACCCATTTGTCTCCCACCTCCACAGACCCCCTTACTCCTGGGACCCCCTCCCCAGAGGAGGCTGTGAACCAATGAGCCCCTCCTCCAGCAGATCTGTCCTCCAGACCATGCCCACTGTGACACCGGCAGGAAACTGCCCAATGAGAATAGCCAGGTAAGAAGACAGTAGTGCCTTCAGCTAGCTATGACATTTACTTCATCTTAGCATTAGACACGCTAATGAATGGGTGCTAAACCATCGACCTGTGCCTGCAGCTGGCCCTAGTAGATTCATAGAATCATAGAATATCAGGGTTGGAAGGGACCTCAGGAGGTATCTAGTCCAACCCCCTGCTCAAAGCAGGACCTAATCCCAACTAAATCATCCCAGCCAGGGCTTTGTCAAGCCTGACCTTAAAAACCTCTAAGCAAGGAGATTCCACCACCTCCCTAGGGAACCCATTCCAGTGCTTCACCACCCTCCTAGTGAAAAAGTTTTTCCTAATATCCAATCTAAACCTCCCCCACTGCAACTTGAGACCATTACTCCTTGTTCTGTCATCTGGTACCACTGTGAACAGTCTAGATCCATCCTCTTTGGAACCCCCTTTCAGGTAGTTGAAAGCAGCTATCAAATCCCCCCTCATTCTTCTCTTCTGCAGACTAAACAATCCCAGTTCCCTCAGCCTCTCCTCATAACTCATGTGCTCCAGCCCCCTAATCATTTTTGTTGCCCTCCGCTGGACTCTTTCCAATTTTTCCACATCCTTCTTGTAGTGTGGGGCCCAAAACTGGACACAGTACTCCAGGTGAGGCCTCACCAATGTCGAATAGAGGGGAACGATCACGTCCCTCGATCTGCTGGCAATGCCCCTACTTATACAGCCCAAAATGCCGTTAGCCTTCTTGGCAACAAGGGCACACTGTTGACTCATATCCAGCTTCTCGTCCACCGTAACCCCTAGGTCCTTTTCTGCAGAACTGCTGCCTAGCCACTCGGTCCCTAGTCTGTAACAGTGCATGGGATTCTTCCGTCCTAAGTGCAGGACTCTGCACTTGTCCTTGTTGAACCTCATCAGGTTTCTTTTGGCCCAATCCTCTAATTTGTCTANTTAATAGATTCATAGATTCTAGGGCTGGAAGGGACCTCGAGAGGTCATCCAGTCCAGTCCCCTGCCCTCATGGCAGGGCCAAATACTGTCTAGACCAGTGGTCCCCAACCTTTTTCGTCTGGCGGGCGCCAAAAAAAAAAACAACAAAACCCCGAGCGCTGCCGGCGGAGCAACAACAAAAAAAAAAGACAATTGCTACGCGGGCGCATATAGACCCCACGGCGGGCGCAATGGCGCCCGTGGGCACTGCGTTGGGGACCCCTGGTCTAGACCATCCCTGATAGACATTTATCTAACCTACTCTTAAATATCTCCAGAGATGGAGATTCCACAACCTCCCTAGGCAGTTTATTCCGGTGTTTATGCACGTTCTAATCCCTGCTTCCCTCGTCCTCCTTCCCTCGTTCCTTGCGATTGTTTCTTACACTCGCTGGTGTCTTGTCTGACTAGGTTATAAGCTCTTCAGGGCAGGGACTGGCTTTTGCTCTGTTTCCGCAACGCCCGGCACAAGGGGCCCTGATCCTGTCTGGGGCCTCCAAGGGCCATCGTGAGGCAATCGTTAATAATAATCATAATGAATAAGAAATGTATTTTCAGCCTATGGCTGCTCTTCAAGGCTGTGCGTTCAGGCTGTGAGGATTGGGCGTAAGCTGCCTGCGTGCCTGATGCAGGGCCGAGCATGCGTGGTGACTCTCTCTGTTTCCCTATCAGCCATGGATGGAGTCACTACCAAGTGAAAGCCCATTGCTCCTCTCCCTCCATTACGAAGCAGGGGGGCCAGTGGTCGAGCAATTCACACCTCAGCAAGGATTCCAGTGGGGTCAGCAATTCTGCCTTTTTTTTCCCGGTGCAGCCTGAAAATTCAATAGAGGCTTTGAAAATGATTCCGGTTCTCACTTTCCTGGTCAAAGTTTGAGCCAGTTGGAGCTGAACTCTCTGACTGGCAGCTGCCGCCGAGACGTGTCCTAGGTTCTTGCTGCAGAAGAGACATGGATAATTGATTTTAATGGACCGGATCTTTTTACCGCAGGTGGTCAGGGAGGGAGCTGTGTTGTTTGCACTGTTGGGCAGACCCTTGACTGGAGCCATCTCACTTGTGCACACGTTTAAGATTTTCCTTTTTTTAGTCTTTTCCTGCTAATCTATCTAGCAATCTAATCTCGACCTCACAATAGCAGCTCTGGGCCTGATTTTGACCTGGCTCATGCCAGCGTCAATCCGGAGCAGCACCCCTGAAGTGAATTTAAACAGAGGTAAAGTCAGCGTAAGTGAGTTCCGGATCAGGCACATCAAGTTCAAGCTGATTTGATACCCAACTGAGAGAGAGATTTCAGCATTGCAAGCTGCTTCTGGAATCTCTGTAAAGGGAGAAACACCGTCTCTTGAGATGGGCCAGGGGTGAGTTCTGAACTATTGGGTGCTTCCCTCTGCAGAATGGTTTAGGGCCCAATCCAGGAAAGCATTTAAACCCCTGTGTAATCTGAAGCATGTGTGTAGTCCCATTGATTTTACAGATTGGGGCTTTATCCATTTTTTAAAACAATCTGTTTTCTTTCAGATTTTGCCAAAAATCATCAAAACTAAAATGGATCCAATGAGACACAAATAGGGTCTCCTCTTTCCAGTCGCTGTACATGTTGACCTTCACAGCCAGGAGAACTAGAAACCTGGTTTTTTTTTTCAGAAGGGGGATGTGACACTACACCCCATATTCTCCATCAATATTATTATGATATGATTATGGCACAATTATAATGCATTTTGTACAAGATGGGTCATGTAAGGTGTCCTTGGAAAAGTTATGATTTGCTGAATAGGACGATCCTATTTGTATGCACGTATCATTTTTGTATCTGAAGTTATGAATATTGACTATGTATCTGTAGTTCACATGTAGTCACACCTGGGTGACACCCACTAGGCAAGATGCTTCCAGTCTAAATAGCTGGTTGTGAAGGGCCCTTTCAGGGTAATGCACCATTAGGGAGAACAATAGGCCTTAGGCGAAGCTTATCTCTCACCGGGTGAGCCTTCCTGAGAACGTTTTGGCCAGCCTGTAAATAATGGCTGCTATGACTAGCAAGGGCATGTGACCAAACCACATGTCTCTGGACTCCATTTTGGGTGCCTGTATTTTTCCACAAGCTGGGCTGGGAACTGTTTTTGGAACAAAGGGTTCCCGCCATCTGCTGTTTGTACTTGAGTGGCTTAGGTAAAGCACTCTCAGGTAGCTCAGTTTGGGTGTGTGATGCCACCTGCTGTCGTGTTGGGTGACAACAGGGCCTGGGTAAGGCTGGTTGTGTCTCCATCCAAAGAAGTAGCGTGAGAAGAGCCAGCGCAACTGAGTGATTAGAGGGGCGCAGCGGTTTCTCACGGCTCCCAGGGGTGACAACCCATCACAGGGGACACTTAGGTTCAGGAGCACAATGTATAACAAAGGATTGATCCCTGCAGCAGATTCTACACATGGTGGCCCTGACTGTAGCTGCGGTAATAGATTCCAAAGCCAGAAGGGACCATTGTGATCATCTGGTCTGACTTCCTGTACAGCACAGGCCAGGGAATTTCCCCCACAATAATTCCTAGAGCGGAGCTTTTAGAAAAACAGCCAGCCTTGATTTAAATATTGCCACTGATGGAGAATCCACCACCACCCTTGGGAAATAGTTCCAATGGTTAATTACCCTCACTGTTAAATTGTACGCCTTAATTCCCATCTGAATGTATCTAGCCTCAACTTCCAGCCCTTGGCTTGTGTTATCTGAAAGACTGAAGAGCCTGTCGTCAAATATTTATTCCCCGTGTAGGCACTTACAAACGGTCACCAAGTCATCTCTTAAGCATGCTGGATCCTTCAGGTGCTGAGGTGCCGTGGAGCTGTAAGTTGTTATGTATTTGAAATACATTTTTTTCAGTCTGGGAGGATTAGCCTTTGATGAGCTAGAGTTGCTTCCCTGTATGGTGACCATTTTGCCAAGGATGCGCTCCGGAGTTCAGACTGAAGAGTCAGTGAGAGAGAACAGATGATGAATTTCATGCATCAGGCCAATGAGTAATATCTCCATTATTATTCAACTGATAACTTTTTTTAGTTCTTTTCTCTTTTATGTTAGTTCATTACATCACTTTCATCCATGCACAGCTCCGCTTCTGCAAGCGATTGCTATTAGTAGTAGTAATTTTCATGCCCTTTAAATGTTCTCAGTGATGCTATAGTTAACAGCCTTGGAGACTGGAGTCCCCCGTCCCCCTCTCTCCACATAGCCTGACATAATCTTTGTCTGCACCCAAAAGATGCACCTAAAAACAGTGTATATAAATTGATTTAAAAAAAAATATATATATATGGAGATATACCTATCTCATAGAACTGGAAGGGACCTTGAAAGGTCATTGAGTCCAGCCCCCTGCCTTTACTAGGAGGACCAATTTTTTGCCCCAGATCCCTAAATGGCCCCCTCAAGGATTGAAGTCACAACCCTGGGTTTAGCGGGCCAATGCTCAAACCACTGAGCTATCCCTCCCCCCCAATTTAGGTTAATTAGAGAGACAATTGGGGGGGGGGGGGGGAAAGGTGATATCTTTTATTGGACCCAGAGCTCTGTGTAAGCTCAAAAGCTTGTTTCTCTCACCAACAGAAGTTGGTCCAGTACAAGGTATTACCTCCCCCACCTTGTCTATCTAATCTCCTGGGACCGACACAGCTACAACAACACTGCATACAACATTCGGTTAATTTGGTCAGATAATGGAGCTAATTTGATATAAACTGGGTGTAAACTGATGTATGGGTGTCTCCATGGGAGTTTGCACTAGTTTAATTAAATAGATTTAAAAACCCATTTCAGGTAAATTGGAGCATCGTTTGCACACAGACCATTTTTTCCAGGTTCAGTGGGACTAATTTTGAGTTCATTTACACGGGTGTATGTCAGGAATAACTCCACTGAAGTCAATAGAGCTTCACCAGGGTGAGATCAGAATCAGACCCATTCACCGGGCTCTGCGGATGCCTCCTTCAGGGTGGCGTTGCAGGAGCAGGTGCGGGAGGAGTGCTGATTTCTCCTGCAAGGGAATTTTGCTGAAGAGTTTTACCACCTTGCAGCCTGCTCCCGAGCTGGATCTGCCGGTCTAGAATGGGACAATTTCTTGAGCTCCCCGTTAGTGCTGAGACTGGAACGTCTCAGATGAGGCCTCGCATGCTAGTTCGCAGGCGCTGGATTGGTCACATGAGGCCTTGCGGCACACCATGGCTCAGTGTTCTGTTTCTGAAGGACAGAGCAGTGAGCTGAGCCTTTCCAAAGAGGAATCATAAAATATCAGGGTTGGAAGGGACCTCAGGAGGTCATCTAGTCCAACCCCCTGCTCAAAGCAGGACCAACACCAACTAAATCATCCCAGCCAGGGCTTTGTCAAGCCTGACCTTAAAAACCTCTAAGGATGGAGATTCCACCACCTCCCTAGGTAACCCATTCCAGTACTTCACCACCCTCCTAGTGAAGACGTTTTTCCTAATATCCAACCTAGACCTCCCCCACTGCAACTTGAGACTATTACTCCTTGTTCTGTCATCTGCTACCACTGAGAACAGTCTAGATCAGGGGTCGGCAACCTTTCAGAAGTGGTTGCCGAGTCTTCATTTATTCACTCTAATTTAAGGTTTCGTGTACCAGTAATACATTTTAACGTTTTTAGAAGCTCTCTTTCTATAAGTCTATAATATATAACTAAATTATTGTTGTATGTAAAGTAAATAAGGTTTTAAAAATGTTTAAGAAGCTTCATTTAAAATTAAATTAAAATGCAGAGCCCCCCGGACCGGTGGCCAGGACCCTGGCAGTATGAGTGCCATTGAAAATCAGCTCGCGTGCCGCAGGTTGCCTACCCCTGGTCTAGTTCCATCCTCTTTGAAACCCCCTTTCAGGTAGTTGAAAGCAGCTATCAAATCCCCCCTCACTCTTCTCGTCTGCAGACTAAATAATCCCAGTTCCCTCAGCTCAGCATCAAGACTGCCTGTTAGCTATTCTGTCTCTGGTTCTGAAGGACATAGATTATGCACTCCTATCATTGTGCTGCTCGCAGGAAGCTACATACTAGGGACATTAAAGAAATCATCTAGTCACACGCTGAAGGTGTCCCTAATGCATAGGGTTGGGATCTCATTTTGGTTGGGCAAACCTGATGTCTCCTCTCATTCTAAAGATCTTCCAGACAGAAAGCAAAAGTTGAAACCCACATTGCATTTCTAGAGTGCTTCTGTCCGTGGATCTCAAAGCATATAACTGACATTCACAACTTCAGCTGTGCACTGCCCTGCCCCTAGGAATTATTTAGTATTCTGATTTATTTATTTGTGCTTTGTATTCATGGTCAAAAGTAAAATGACCTTTGCAGCAGCATTCTGAATGGATATCCGTGGGGCAAGATTGCATTTGTCAAGTCGGAGACAAGGACGTTGCAATATTCGAGATGCAAGATGAGAACCTGGGCGAGAGTTTTAGCTCTGTGGATGGATAGACATGGCTGTGTCTTAAGACTTAAGTAACATGCATAAGGTCACTGAAGACGTCTGTGCCAGAGCTGGGAACAGAAGCCGGAATTCTTGACTGCCAATGTCCATTTCACTGAGGCAGTGAAAAACAAAGTGCTGCGTATGATGGTGTGAATGGTGCCTTACTGACATGGTAATTCGGGGCCTGAACCAAAGCCCACTGAAGACATGTGACAGACTCCCCCTGACTTCGGTAGGTTTTGGATCAGGCCTTGCTAGCGTACTAAATACTACGTCTGTGCGGTATTTAGAGAGTGGCTGCAGAATGCTTTGCTGCCTCCGGTTGGTGGTGTCTGCTGCTTTTACCCTGTGCTGGATCCCCCCCAGGTCTCTATCCTCCAAAGTCGCCATTCTGGATCCTAGCTGTCCTGTCATCCCATTTGGGGCCCACTCTATCAAACTGCCCAGACACGGACGCTTGCCTGCTCTCCTTTGGTCCAACACTGTTACTCCTGGATCATTGTTCGGACCCTAATTGCTCCCACCAAACAGCAAGTTGGAATGATTCAGGTTGTGGAATAAAGATGCTAATTATTTGGCTTTGTAGGCCGGAGCCTCGTGTGGATTTGGAACGTTCCCGCCAGCCTCCTTGCACACCAATTAACTGAGGTTTACCTCTGCGACCTGACCAAGATCTCACAGTACAAGCAGACTCATTAGATCCCAGCTGCGTGTTGTCCTCCGAGTCCAGTTTAACCGTCAGTGCACTTTTCTGTATGACTTCCACCTCAAGCAATCCAGGCACCAGTGGATCCCAGGCCACAGTTAGCCAAGTATTTATCACAGCAAGAATTAAGCTTCCTGTCTACATCCACTAGGCCAAGTCCATAAGACCCAAAGACCAAAAGGTTCAGAAGTAGGTACTTAAATCTAAGCACCTAAATAAATAGAAGTCCTGAAAATGGAGGTAGCTAGAGAGCGATCTGGGTTGTGTTTGGTCTGCAAGAAGGCTATGTCTTGATGATGGTGAAAATCAGGCCAATTACATAGACGCCTAAAGACGGATTTAGGTCCCAAGCTTAAGGCATCTGAATTTGAACATTTTGGCCTAAGTGACTTTTCCAAGGTCTCACTAATAATCGGCCTACTTATTGTTACTCTCTGCGGTCAAGTGCCGTCTTCAGTTCAAACCTCTAGAGCAGGGGTAGGCAACCTATGGCACGCGTGCCGAAGGCGGCACACAAGCTGATTTTCAGCGGCACTCACACTGCCCGGGTCCTGGCCACTGGTCCGGGGGGCTCTGCATTTTAATTTAATTTTAAATGAAGCTTCTTAAACATTTAAAAAATCTTATTTACTTGACATACAACAATAGTCTAGTTATATATTATAGACTTATAGAAAGAAACCTTCTAAAAATGTTAAAATGTATTACTGGCACACGACACCTTAAATTAGAGTGAATAAATGAAGACTCGGCACAGCACTTCTGAAAGGTTGCCGACCCCTGGTCTAGAGCTACCTCCTAGCTTTTCTCTGTAGGTCATTCACTTACTGCTGCGATGGGGGTGGGGTGGGGAAGGGGGATGGTATAGTCCAGTTTGGTGCAGTTGTATGTGAATTACTTCTCCAATCTGCTAGCACATAACACGGACTGCCACCGTCCTTTTTTAATAAACTATTGGCTACCAGTGGCAGCTCCAGCTTTTAAGCAAAGCCGTAACAACTCCAGTTTCCATTCGCTCTGGCATTGTCCACTGAAGTCCACGGGAATCTTTCCAGTGACTTCAGTGGGATTTGCCTCAGACTGTGTACACCACTGGTTCATCGTTCATTGCATCATAGGGCTGGCCTTTGAAGTAGGCCTGGCACTCCTGGGGTGACTGAGCGTGTCATGCTGGCCGGCCAGGTGTCAGCTCATGCCAAGGTCCCCAGGCCTCAGTTGAACGCTGACAAATACCGATGAAGTGGGTTTTAGCACACGAAAGCTTATGCTCAAATACATTTGTTAGTCTCTAAGGTGCCACAAGGACTCCTGTTCTTTTTGGGGATACAGACTAACACAGCTGCTACTCTGAAACCTAGCTAGAATCAGTCCTGCTCACCCGGTGTTAGTATTGTAGCCCGTATTGTAAGGTAATGTTTAAGCATTTGTATTGTGAGTCTCTGCAACTGTGTAAATCACCAACCAGGAGATGGATATTAACTAGTGTGAAATGCTGGTCTCCAACCGAAGGTGTTAAATCCTGCCCAACAGGGATGGCCCATGGACACCAGGTGGACTATTGTGGAACATTAAAGAGGATAAAAGACTTTGTTTTCTCTTTTCCCTCATGAAAATGAGTCATGCAAATGGATTCTTCCCTGCAGCTCTGATCAGAAGGTGTGTGTGGGGGGATAAAACCCCCCTAACAAGAAGGAACTGGATCTCTTTGCTGCTTGGACTCTGTGGCGCAAGGTTGTCCAGGTATAAGCAAGAGAATACCAGTGCTTAGCCTGGGTTAGCCCTAAAGGACATATAGAGCTTGCTTATCATAGAAGTGTCTGTTACCTTCTGAAACTTAAGATTGTAACTCATTGTGTGCGTATGTTCACCTGCTTTAACCTTGTAAACAGCTCTCTCGTTTCCTTTTCCTGTGTAAGAAATATATAGATAGTTTGTTATAGGATTGGCCACAAGCATTGTCTTTGGTGTGAGATCTAAAATGCAATTGACCTTGGGAAAGTGACTGGTCCTTTGGGACTGAGTGTAGCCTGAATATAGCTGTGATTCTTGGCATAAGGGACCATCTATCACAAAAGCAGGCTCACCTGGCTGGCGAGACAGATTGGAGTACCCACGGGCACTGTCTGTGACTCCATGGTTAGGCTGTTACAGTGCCTGAGCAGTTTACACATGATAATTGCTTGGTGAAATCTAAATATACAACTCACCGCCAATTCGGAATTTGTGCCCTGGTTCCTAACAGTCTGTCCTGAGGTTGGTAATCATGCTCTTGAGCTGCTGCAGGACAACTTGACAGAGTGTTCTGGGTCCATCTCACCCAACCCCTTCCACCAACATCTTCCCCTCCACATCTCCAGCCTGTCTTCCAGAATCACGTTCCTGACTAGCTGTGCGTGAAGTTTTAAAGGTTTCTAGTGGGCAGGTTGCGTTTCAGTCCCTCTGGACTCATTGGGTATGTCTACACTGCAATCCGGAGGGGTGATAGCAGCCTGCCTTGGCCATACCCCTGCTAGTTTTGATCTAACTAAATCAAAGTTAGCTCGAGTAACAATAACAGCGAAGGTGTGGGTGGCTGCACAGGCTAGCTCGGCCTGCCCAGGAACCGGGGTACATACTTGAGCGGCTGCTGCCCATGCTGCCATGGCTTCGCTGCTATCGTTACTCAAGCTAGATTTGACCTGATTCTAGCTAGATCAATGCTAGCTTGGCCACGTCTACACATACTGCAGCCACACAGTGTCTGCAGACCTTTCGTCAGTGTCTCCTTCCGTGAAGTCAATAAATGTTCACCTGAGTAAGGAGCGACTGAAAGCTGGCCAGGGGCTTCAGGGTTTGACCTGGTGCCTTCATTGGCTCTACTGCTTGAGCAAGGAGTCAGAGGGTCTAGAACTTACTTAGACGTAGGGTGACCAGATGTCCCGATTTTATAGGGACAGTCCCGATTTTGGGGTCTTTTTCTTATATTGGCTCCTATTATCCCCCACCCCCATCCCTATTTTTCACATGTGCTGTCTGGTCACCCTGCTCAGATGGCAAGTTCTTTGAAGCAGTGACTGTCTTTCCATTATATTTGTGTACAGTGCCTGGCACCGTGGGGCCCTTACGAGCTACTGCATTAGGAGTAACAATCCTGGTGATAAACTCCCATGGGCTCAGTGGCTATCTGAGTAATGGCAGTACAAAGATTTAGCTCTTTGGTTTTTGGCTTCTGCCTGTTCGATTTGCCTAACTTGAGTGGCACTTCCCAACTTTGCTGGATTTATAGTGCTGTCCACCCAGGAGTTCTTTTAAGCAGCAGGTATGTGTTTATTCCGCCTTGGGCGTTTGGAACTGCTGCCCTTCCTGCAGCAACGCTGGGCTTGACTCTGGAAGATTAAAAACGTAGACAGCGGAGGAGTGAAAAGAGAGTGGTCCCATGCTAGCAAACCGGCTAATGAAGATACAGGTCTGTCGCATCTTACGCGCATTTAACATGCGCAATTTCGGCTTTGCGCGGTCGGCAAAAACACACCAAAAAAAAGAGAAAAAAAGCAATTTACGTACTGTGTCTGTAGTGCGGGCAATTCCGCCCGCCATTAAAGTCAATGGGATTTTGGCTATACGCGGTTTTCGTTTTACGCGCTGACCGCGGAACGTAACCCCAGCGTAAGATGCGAGAGACCTGTAATCAATCCTCAGCAGTAGCGGCGCCAGCTTTGCTGGCGCCCTAGGCAGCGGACGGTCCCGCCCCCGAAATCCCGCCCCCAACAGCGGCGGCGGAAGGTCCCGCCCCCAAATTTTTACGGGCGGCGGGGGCGCAGGCGCCCCCAAAATAGCAGCACCCTAGGCGACCGCCTAGGTCGCCTAATGGGAGCGCCGGCCCTGATCCTCAGGCTTCAGGACATCAGCTGCTGGCCCACGCAGCTCAGGAAGGAAATTTCCCCTCTGATTTGCAGCCTTGCGCGATGGGCCATGTGCATTCTGAGGGCCTTTGCCTTCCGCACGTCACTCCTGGAGCCAAGCTAGATTGGCCGCAGGTGTGCTCTGGAGGGAGAATACAGGACTAAATGATCAGCGCGTCAGCTGGTGTGGTGGGAAGCAGGATACTGGACCTGTAATCCAGGGCTAGATTCTCACTTGATGTACATTGGGGGAGGTCTTTTGAGGTCAACAAAGCTATGGTGAATGACAGCATCTGAGGTCTGGCCAAAGAGCTAGTATGGCATGTTCCCTGTCGCTCTGAGGGTCAGGCCTTGCATTCCTTCAACCTGCTGCATCGTTAGATTTGTATTCACCACCGAAACGGGAGTAGACTGAGCCTGGATGGGGGGTGGTAGAGGATTCAACGCTAGCAGCTGTTTCCAGTAAGAAGTTCTGGGCTGAGCTCCTCCGGCTCGAGGCAGTGGTTGGTAGAAGGATGGTGCACTGAGGACTGAGATGCATTGGCAGAACTGCTGGGGAGCAGAGGGGAGGAGCTGAAATATAGAATCATAGGACTGGAAGGGACCTCGAGAGGTCATCTAGTCCAGTCCCCTGCACTCATGGCAGGACTAAGTATTATCTAGACCATCCCTGACAGGTGTTTGTCTAACCTGCTCTTAAAAATCTCCAATGATGGAGATTCCACAACCTCCCTGGGCAATTTATTCCAGTGCTTAACCACCCTGACAGATAGGAAGTTTTTCCTAATGTCCAACTTAAATCTCCCTTACTGCTATTTAAGCCCATTGCTTCCTATCCTGTCCTCATTGAATAAGGAGAACAATTGCTCATCCTCCTCTTTATAACAAACTTATGTACTTGAAGACTGTTATCATGTTCCCCCTCTCAGTCTTGTCTTCTCCAGACTAAACAAACCCAATTTTTTCAATTTTCCCTTGTAGGTCTTGTTTTCAAGACCTTTAATCATTTTTGTTGCTCTCCAATTTGTCCACATCTTTCCTAAAGTGGGGTGTCCAGAACGGGACACACTACTCCAGTTGAGGCCTTATCAATGCTGAGTAGGGCGGAAGAATTACTTCTTGTGTCTTACTTACAACACTCCTGCTAATACATCCCAGAATGGTGTTAGCTTTTTTTGGAATAGTATTACATTGTTGACCCATATTTTGTTTGTGATCAACTATAGCCCCCAACTCCTTTTCTGCAGTACTCCTTCCTAGGCAGCCCTTTCCCATTTTGTAGGTGTGCAAATGATTGTTCCTTCCTAAGTGTAGTATTTTGCATTTGTCTTTGTTGAATTTCATCCTATTTCATTCAGACTATTTCTCCAGTTTATTTTTAATATTTTTAATTTCAAGATTATTTTTAATTCTTATCCTGTCCTTCACAGTGCTTGCAACCCCTCCCAGCTTTTTATCATCCACAAACTTTATGAGTGTGCTCTATGCCATTATCCAAATCATTTATAAAGATATTGTATAGACCCGGACCCAGGACAGATTCCTGTGGGACCCCACTTGATTTACCCTTCCAGCTTGACCTGTGAACCATTGATAACTACTTTCTGAGTACAATTTTCTAACAAGGTGTGTAGGTTCGTCTAGGCTATATGTCCCTAGCTTGCTTATGAGAAGGACATGTGAGACATTATCAACAGCCTTACTAAAGTCCAGATATATCTACTGCTTTCCTCCTATCCACAAGTCCTGTTACCCTGTCAAAGAAGAATACTAGGTTGGTTTGACAGGATTTGTTCTTGACAAATCCATGGTGACTTATCACCTTATTATCTTTAGTTGTTTACAATTTGTTTGATTTATTATTTGCTCCATTATCTTTCTGGGTACCAAAGTGAAGCTGACTGGTCTGTAATTCCCTGGGGTGTCCTTATTCTCCTCTTTTATAGATAGGTACTTATATTTGCCCTTTTCCAGTCCTCTGGGATCTCTCCCACCCTCCACGAGTTCTCAGGAGATCATGATTGAGGTGCACTGGCAGAGCTGGGAGTGGGAAACCCAGGACTAGAACATCAAAGGATTTGTTGCAAGTCTGGACTGATGTTTGTGAGATGTGGTGGAAATTAGCACAGTGCCTGCCCACTCTGTCCCTATTCACTGTTCTTACGTTGCGAAGGATTTAATACATTCACCAGTCCTGTCTATCTGCTTCCAAGTGTTGACTTTCAGGCTGTAGCTTGTCTCATCCACTTGAAAGGCACAAGAACCTTTGCCAAAGAAAGCAGCTCACACCAGACAGAGCCAGAGACACTGCAGAGACCTGCTTAGCTTGCAAAACTGTATTATTATTTGAATCCATCATTTACAGTATTGTACAGCATGTTTCAAATATGAAAATAATCTGGCAGGGCAAAACTAGATATGCACTCATCAAAGCATCTCTTTCCTCATATGTACAGTACGGATGTTTTTATTTCAATGGATTGATTTTTAATCTGTGCACATTCAAAGTCAGAATAAGAACATGAAATCATTTCCTAACAGCAAACTGCTTAATAATAATAATAATAATAATTAATCATTAGTAACAACATAATAAGTGATCGTTGTAACTGTATCTAAGTGAAACACATGCCAGTGGGATCTTGAAGCTAACTTGGGTCTCCTTGGGGATCTATTTGCAAGTTACATCCCCACCCTCCACTCCCTCCCTCACCTTACTGGCCTTTCTTGTAGGCATTTTTGATTATGGCATTCTTAAAAAGAGTCATTAAAGGGGTCTGGCTGTTCTCCGATGTCATGAAGCCCCCGTATCGCTTGTCTTTGGGTGGGGTGTTCCATCGGAAATGGTGCATCTTGTAGGACTCTCCATCTTTCTTCTCTTCCTCCTCTGAGACCATCTCTTCCTCGTTCTCTGGGCTTTCCAGGGACTCGAACTCGGGGTAGTCCAGTTCCTTAGAGAGGTCTCTTCTGAACTCCAGTGGGTAGCTCTCGGCGGACTCCTCTTCCACCCCATTGGGATAGACCTTGATGGGTCTCCTCTTCCTGCCTACTGGCTTCCCCCATCGGAAATGCTCCATTGAGTAGGATCGTTTGCTGTCTTGCCTTTCGAGGGCAGCTCCTTCTTCTTCTTTGTCTCCTTTTTGGGGTGGGGAAGCATCAGGGAAGAAGCCAAAGAGGAGATTGCTGGGGATCTCTTCTCGCTTGTGGCCAGCGATGCTGCTGCTGTTCTTCCTGCCGAACTTGTTCCAGCGGAAGTGGCTCATGACGTACTTCCGGATGTTCTCAGACAGAGGCTGCAGGTGGCCGTTACCTGGGTACACAGGTGACTCCGCAGACAGGTCCAGTTTGCAGGCTTTGATGCACTCCTGGGTGAGGAGAAAGGAAATGCTTCAACTAGACACACATTTGCGATGTGGGGCTCATGTCATATAATGTCCTATGGGCCTTTCTAGTTCTCTCTGTGAGTAACTGTACCTAGAAGTGTTTTCAGTGTCAGCACAGCTCTGTTTATTAATAGCACTAATACTCTGCAAGCCCCTCTCAGGAGCTAAAGCAGTCTACAAACAGTGATCCAGGTCCTCAGCTGGTGTGAACTGCTCTTACTCTGCTGAAACCATTGGAACCAGGCTGATTTACACCAGCTGAGGATCTGGCCATTCAGTCTCCCCTTGGGAGGCAGGTGTGTGCTTTTATTTTCATTTGACAGAAGGGGAAACTGGGGCACAGAGAGGGGCGGTGACTTGCCCACGATCACACAGGGAGTCCTTAGCAGAGCTGGGCATAGAAGCCACGTCTCTTAACTCCCAGTCCGAAGTGCTAACCGCCCGGCCGTGCGTTGCGTGGTATAAAGTAGACCCCTGAAGGGGAGAGAGCTGGGCAGGTTGCTCGCCAGGGCCAGGGAAAGAAACTCGCAAGCCCGCTCCTTTTTCCTTGACTCTGTTTGTTTGCTCCGTCACTTGCAACCAAGCCCTCCCCAGAGGCCAGAGCATCTTATAACCATTGTGCCACTTCCTGTGGCAGGGGAGCCCTTGCAAAGGGTTAGCTGAGGAGGAACCGGGGCTAAGAAACGTGTGGTCTTAAATAGGCTGCTGCAGCCTCCTTCCTGCTTCCTGCAGCTGGCTGCACTAGACGATCCAGGGCTAATGGGACCTCCTATCAGCTACGACCCAGCGTCTGTCCTGAGTCACATGTGCACAATTCCCACTGCTGGCAACAGGAGCTGCGCATGTGGGAGGGCTGGGGTTGGCCCTGTGGTTCTGCTAAGTAAAGATCGATTCAGATTTGAACTATAAACTGTTGCCTTCAGGAGTTCATAACCCAGCTCCCATGGTAGCACGGGGCCCTGAAGGTTTCAAACGCAGATGGAAATGTCCAAGTTGCAGTGGGGGAGGTTTAGGTTGGATATTAGGAAAAACTTTTTCACTAGGAATGTGGTGAAGCACTGGAATGGGTTACCTAGGGAGGTGGTGGAATCTCCTTCCTTAGAGGTTTTTAAGGTCAGGCTTGACAAAGCCCTGGCTGGGATGATTTAGTTGGTGTTGGTCCTGCTTTGAGCAGGGGGTTGGACTAGATACCTCCTGAGGTCCCTTCCAACCCTGATATTCTATGATTCTATGAACCCAGCCATGGTGTTCCCTAGTTTCATCACTTGTAACAGGGTGTGCAGGGTCAGGAGCTTTGTGCACCCTGTCACTCGAATACCCACCAGGCTATATTAACTGGGGCCTAACTGGAAGGCAGGTTGTTGACAGAGGGTGTCCATTAACTGAGAAGAGCTACAGCTGAAGGGCTAATTGAAGGGAAAGCAACCCCAGCAGGTGCGATTATATAGATTGGCAGGAAGGAAGTGCTGGAGAGGAGGGAGCCTGGAGGAAGACAGAGGTAGGCCGAACGGGCTGCTGCTGGGTACTGTACCCTTCCCTGGAAGCACATGAGGATACTGGCTGTGGCCTGTAGATATGATGTAAATAAGGCTGTGACCTGCTGGCAGAATACAATGAAACATGGTGGTGGTGCAGGAGACCTGGAGCGGTTGTGGTCCGTGATTAAGGCCTGACAGGACTCTCAGGGGGTGACCCCGTGACGCTTTGGCAGGTTGTCTGGGATCAGTGTCCCGCGTCTGTGTGGGAAGCCGAAAAGGGAGCCGGCGCGAGGGTGGGTTGTCCGGGGGAAAATGGAAGAACAACGAAAGGAGCTGCCACGGACCATGCAGCTCCTTCAACGATCCCAGCAAGCCGAGCAGTGGTCCAGGAGGGTGTGGCCGGCAGAGCATCAGCCGGCTCTGCAGGAATTTATTACGGCGCGGACGGCACCACAGCACCAGATGCTGCAGAGCCTGAGAATCCTGTGACCAGGGGGGCAGCAGAGCCCAGGGAATCGGACTGTGAAAAATGGCTCTGGCAGACGTCCCAGGGGCCTTTCTCTGAACTGTTGAGCTGGAGGTTATGGCTGGGATAAGGCATCGTGGGCTTTGCGAGTGGCTTCTTCCCTGACGGGCAAAGCGCAAGCAACCCACAAGCCCCGACGCGAAGAACACGCCAGGGACTATGATACAGTCAAGGCAGCATCACTGATAGGCTGGGTCTGTTGTGGGAGGGATATCGGCAGAGATTTAGGGCTGTGAATTGGACAGAGGGAATAAGGCCCAGAGCTTCCACACAGAGACTGGCTGACTAGGCTACCGGACTGAGGCTGGAAAGGCTGGATACGGTGGTTTTAGAGCAGTTTTTGCAGTCTCCCCAAGGTGTCAGGTGTCTGCGTGTGCTGGCACTGACCCTTGACCTTGGGCAGTGCAGTGACGCTCGCTGAACAGTTCTTAGAGGCTGACGTACCAGGAGAACAGTCTGTCCCCTGAGGGGACAGGAGATGGGGAAGGAGACTGTCGATGCCCAGGCGGGAAGAGTCTAAGGGGTCGTCCTCCTCCGCTAGCAGGAGAGGTAGTTCGTTACTGATGCGGGCACTCAGGACATATAAAGAGACTGTCGGTGTATGGACTGCGGGTGGACTGGGGTGCCCAGGGGAAAACGAGTGTCTACCCGTAGGGTCAAAGTCGTCAGGAAGCGGGTGAAGGGGTTAATGGATTCGGCAGCCAGAGTGTTTGCTTGTCCGGGTAGATCTGGTGAAACCCCATTGGATGCTGCCTGGGAGGGGATTGAAACTGGAATGCGTACGTGAGGAAAGGAAACGCTGCCCCTTGGCGAAAATCCCCGTCGAGGTCAAGGGAAGGTTTAAATAGAAACAGGTGGGGATGGTGAAGGCTCGTTTTGGGAACTGACTGGAAACCCTTCACTTTGACGGAAGGAGGAAACTCCCGGAGACCACAGACTTGGTTATGGGCTGTGAAACAAGAGACCGAAGAAGGGGCTGATCAAAAAGAAAGAGCAGAACCTAGCTAGGAAGATACAAGCCGGGAAGTTCGGCAAGAGGAAAAAGAGTCTGGAGCAGAGAGAGAGCTGGTAGAGAAGGAAGAGGAAATGGAGGTGAACAGAGGCTGGTGACTGAGACCTGTATGGGTTTAGCTGCTGAAGAAGGGGTCCCCCAGGCAGCCCCAGGAGCAGACCAGCAGGAGAAAGAGCCTTTGGCCAAACAGGGGCCAGAACAAAATGTCATGGAGGGTGAAAGGAGAACCGAACCAGTGGAGCCACGACAGAGTACAGAGGAAGGTCAGCCCGTGGTGTGAGGATGGAGGGGCGGAGACGGCCTCCGCCCACAGATTGTTCTTTCTGGGGGTGGAAAGCAGAGAACACCCTTCCAGGGGCTGGAAAGAGCTCGGCCCAAGAGACAATAGAGCATCGGGGGAAAGAGAGGGAGGTGTGTCGAATCAGTAGCTAACTGCAGGTCCTGTCGCTCTAATACCCACCAGCATGTATGAACTGGACCTAACTGGAAGGCAGGCGTTGACAGAGGGTGTCCATTACCTGAGCAGAGCTGCAGCTGAAGGGGCAGCAGTCCCAGCAGGTGGGATTATGTAGCTGGACAAGAAGGAAGTGCAGGAGAGGCAGGCGCCTGAAGGAAGACAGTGGTAGGCAGGACGGACGGCTGCTAGGACTACTCCCGTCCCTGGAAGCACGTGGGAAGCTGGCTGTGGACTGTAGATATATGTTAATAATGCTATAGGCTGGGGCCTGCTGGAAGAATGCAACCAAACATGGTGGTGGTGAAGGAGACCTGGAGTGGTTGTGGTCTGTGATTCAGGCCTGAAAGGATTCTCAGGGGACAGCCCCACAGCCAGCAGCTATTGCAAAAATGATATTGGTTAATGAGAGGTCAAATCCTGACATCCTCGCTCAGGTCGTTGACTTCAGCCAGCCGTATCCTACACCTACTGAGCTGAGTGGGAGCTGTGACGGCTCAGCACCTCTGTACGTCAGGCCGTGTGTACTCAGGTGCCAAACTAAAGCAGACGTAGGCACCCGACTTTTGGCACCCCGGTGTGACAGTGTTGGTGTAAATGACTAGCCCAAGGCCAAAGAGGGGAGTCAGTACCAGAGCTGGGGTTAAACCCTCTCCTGGCTTCCTAGCCCACGCTGCCACTAGATGTGGGTCCAGCCCCTTTCTTACCAGCTTTTGGCAAAGGGGGCAAACCTTCAAATGGCTGAGGTTGTAACCTGGAGAAGTGTCCACTTCGCCTGCTCAATAGACATCTCCTTGCACGTCTAGTGCCAGGTAACTCTCCCTTCCTCCATGGGGGTGGGGGAGAAATGAAATCCTGCCCTTCCAGCAGATGGAGTCAGTCTCTTCCATCTCTAGCTGCGATGTGAGCACTCAGTTACCAATGGGCCGTCTGCAGCTTAAGAACCTAAAAGCTAGCTAGCTGGGGAGAGCGCCTAACCTGGTGGCAGGCAGACGGCCAAGGCTGTCTTGTCGCCCTGTATGTGCAATGCAGAATGAGCAGGCAGGGAGTGGAAAAGTCCCCTGCAAGCGTTGCAAACCCCCTCACTGCAGGAGGCGATTGCTCTGACAGGGCCAGCTCCTCTCAGCTGCTGGGACTCCGCATTGCTCGATTGCCTTCCCTGGAGCCATGCCCACTTACACCAGCTGGCGATCTGGCTTAAAGGAGAGATGGACAGATTGCTCTGAGCAGCCGTGTAGCACTTCTATGGCATACAGAGTGACCCCAGGGACTCTCCCTATGTCCTCCCATGGCCCGCATCGCTGCAGCCACCAAGAACTTTACAAGCTTTCCTGACTCTGCATCCACAGCACCTCTGCAGGGTAAGGGAACAGAATCACCTGCATTTTACCACTGGGCGTGTCATAAACAGATAGTTAAGGGTTAATGCCTCTTTTACCTGTAAAGGGTTAAGAAGTTCACCTAGCCTAGCTAACACCTGACCAAAGGAACCAATGGGGGGACAAGATGCTTAAAAAAGTAAGGAGGGAAGTTCCCTTTGTTTTGGGTCAGTTTCAGTTCTGGCCCGAGAGGAAAAGGAATCAGGAATCAAACAGGGTAGTGAGTATTTAGTGAAGGAATTAGCTTATGTTTATTTTCTTTTTTGTAACTTGTCTTGGGTATTAGGAATAATCAAATTGGCTATTTCTTAATGTACTAAGAGTTTTGCCCAGGGGAACATCCTCTGTGTTTTAAATCTGTTGTCTGTGAGATCAGCTTGTATGCTATCTCCCAGAGGTTTTTCTTTTACCTTTCTTTTCTTTAATTAAAAGCCTTCTTTTTAGAGACCTGATTGATTTTTTCCTTGTTTTAAGATCCAAAGGGGTTGGATCTGGGCTCACCAGGAATTGGTGGGGGAAAGGAGGGGGGATGGTTAATTTCTCCTTGTTTTAAGATCCAAGGGTTTTGGGCAGTGTTCACCAGGGAATTGGTGGAGGAGTCTCTCAAAACTACCCAGGGAAGGGTTACAGTACTTGGGAGGGAAAGGTTTTTGGGGGAGAAGACAGAGTTTCCCAAATGACTCCAATATTTGGGTGGTGGCAGCATACTGATCTAAGCTGGTAATTAAGCTTATGAGTTCCCATGCAGGTCCCCACATTTGTACCCTAAAGTTCAGAGTGGGGGTGAAACCTATGACGGGGCGACTGAAGCCCATGGCAATGAAGTGAACTGCCCAAGGTCTGCGACCGATCTGGGAATCTCCCAACTCCCAGTCCTGCACCTTCGCTGAAAACACTCCTTCCTGCCCGGTCGGGAACAGTGCTTGGGCGGCTGGGCGTGGGGAAGCTGTTTTACCGGGGCTTTCCCAGAGCTGATTTCTGATTTGCTTCCAGAAAGAGATGTCAAGGAGTGGTTTGGTTTTTTAACATATTTAATTCTGAGCATGGCTCAGACGTTAGCAATGGGAAATGTCTATTGTGCCTCCATCTACCTGGTTTAGTGCAGGACACGATATCTTGTTCCTCTGCCACTCTCTCCTCAGAGCCTGAGTCCCATGTTAGAGGCCTGACCGAGTCCCTCCCTCATGTTCCCGCTGAGCACCCGGGGCCGGAGCCACTCACCAGAAGGCCAGCTTCCGTGCTGAGCTCCCGACACCTGCTGCTCTGCCAGCACGGGCTGTTCACTCCGCCGGCCGCCTGAAAGAGCAGCACGCCCAGAATCGCCAGCAGGCCGCTCCGGACGGGTTTCAGCATCTTCGGGATGGAGCTCGGAGTCCTGAGGAAACAGAACAGGTGGGGGGTGATGCCAAGTGTAATCGCTGCGACGCTTGTCGGCCGTGCTGGCGGCTGTTAGCCGGCACCTCGACAGCAAGGTGAGTCCATCGCGGATGCACAAGACAGAAAGAGAGGGTTACGCACAGGGAGCTCGCCAAACAGGTCCATTCAAATGTCGCTCCTGCACCGGGAGCGGGGGTGTGTGTGTGTCTCCTGGGAAGATGTTTGTCTCTGTTAGACCTGGGCCCAACTGCCAAATGAAAGCCGCCAGACTGAGGGGATGGAGGCTTTCCGAATTTGAACCTGGGCCTGGGTGTGAATTTCAAAGTTTGGCTCCTGTCTCTCTCTGCTCGGCCTAGGCAAAATCACGAACATGACCCTCAACGTCCGGGGGAGGGGCTGGCATTCAAACCCAGAACTGGAGTCCAATTCCACATATGGTCTCTCTCTCTCGCTCTCTCTCTCTCTCTCTCTAATGCAGTGGTCCCCAAACTTTTTACCTCATGCCCCCCCTTACTGCTGTCTGCGCCCCCCCTTGGGAGCCGGGAGTGGGGCTGCAGCTGGGGGCGGGGCCGGGAGCGGCGCTAGATGGTGCTTCTTCCCTGCCTCCTGTGGGGGCTGGCCCAGGCCCCAGCCGCGCCCCCCCGAACGGCCTTCCGGGACCCCTGAGGGCGGGGGCGTGCGCCCCACAGTTTGGAGACCTCTGCTCTAATCAGTCCAATTGCCGATCTGAATATGGGCCGACTTTGGAAGGGTGGGAGTTGGGTCTCCAGCCCTGCTATAGAGCTTAGGGCCGCAGAAGGATGCTGGAGCGGAGTCCGAGCCCTGCCCAGCCAGCAGGAGCACATGGGATGCGCCCATGTGCCACAATGTCATGCATGGCATAAATACCGGGATGGATGGGCAGTGCGCCCCCCAGCACAGCTCCCAGGTACGGCAGGCGCTCACAGCAGCTGAGTTCCAGCTCAGCAGACAGGGATCCCATCCCGATGCACTGCAGGGAGGGATGCTATTCTGAATAGTATCCCTGAAACTTCGGAGGTTTACAGGTCACGAGTCATTGCTCAGACTCACTACAGGCAACGTCTGTTTGTAATAGAATGTTTTGATTGGGCGGGTATGTAGATAATGCAAAAAGCCCTGGTTCCAGCCATGGCATTTTTAAATGCTCCTTTCGATACATTTCCCCCACCCTGTTCCCTTTATCTCTTAAATCATGTAAAAAGAATTGGGGTGAAATAATGTATTCTGTCGGGGTTTACTGGTTCCACTGCCTCTGAGGCTTGGATCCGTTACAAAGCGGGCTGGGTCCTCAGCTGGGGTACATTACCGCTGCCTCACTGAAGCTGTGTTGTGTTGTACAAATACCCGGGGGGGCGGGGGGACTTCAATAGAGAGATGCCTGTTGACACCAGCTGAAGATCTGGCCCTGTATTTTTAGGTAGTATCCATCTTAAGGGAGGTTAATCACAGACACCGGGTCTGGAGAAACTTCCCTTCTGCAGAGAGCAGCTTTTATAGGGAGGTGTAATGAGTTTAGCTCGTCCTCTGTGCTCTGGGTCAGATTGCCTTAGTTCGGTGAAAGATGCAGTTCCCCTCCTGTCATTTCTGCAGAACCATTGTAGCTAAATGAGAAGCAGGCTCCATTCTAATCTAATCAGCATAATTACCAGCTACCGCCCTGGCTTTGTAAAATTCCTGCACAAAAGCAATGTATATTCTTAAAGGAAAGCAGTCCTCTCACCCTGCAGGGCAGGCAGCATATTAAAGGGTTAGCACCATCCATTGTGATTCCAGTACCTTTACCAATGCTAGTGGTGTAGGAAGCAGAGAGAACACAACTTGGGTTTCGGATGCACTGGAAGTGCCAGCCAGTAGGAAAATCTTGGGATGTGAAAGTTACAGAGGGTAAATACGGATCCAGACTCAGATTTCTTGCCTTAAGAAGCAATTGACGTGCATAGGAAATAACCCCCATTCTCTGTGTCTGGAGTTCTCGCTTTGTTGTATAACACCAAGTTATAGCTTTTACTTGAACGTTATTGCTGAAGTAATTAGCAACGCTCGCTGGACCTGTTTCTAATACTTTCATCTGAGGAACTAAAAGCATGTTGCAGACACTAATGCATTCAGCCTGTGAATTATGCAAGTATCACCCTCACAATTCTGCAGAAAGGGGAACACACACAGAAGGAATGTGTCCAAAGTCGCTCAGGGAGTGTTCAGGAGATTCAGAAATAGAACTGAGGAGACTGGATGCCCAGTCTCTTGCATTAACCACTAGAGAACTGTCTTTATTAACAGATTAGAGTTTCAGAATCTGCAATTATATCCACAGCCGCATACAGATCACACTATCCCCAGTCAAAATGCAGCTTGGCTTTTGTTCTGCTGAATACAAGGCAATATGGTTATCCAATGTTATCTCTTTCATTCCTAATTAAAAAGCTTCTCTTTTGGGAAGGGACCCAGCTCCTTTAATTTGATTCTATGTGGGGGGAAAAAGCGAGACTTTCTTGGATGGCATTTGCTACCTAAAGGTCCATCTAAGGATAGATAAATGCAAGTAGGGTTGCTAATTGAAAAATATTAGCATTGCATTCTTCAGGACTTAAGCCCCTCTGATAGACTCACTTCTACTCTGCTACATTTTACAGTGAACCGAGCTGCCTTATATAGAAATTGCTTATTGTTGTTCCCATTCTCCTAACCTCTATCAGCCTAGACTTAGATGGCAAGGCTCTTGACCAGGGACCGTCCTTGCCGGCTTAGACAGCGCATATGACAGAGTGGGTGCTTCTGTAAATAATAGATGAAGATTTAGTCATCAGATGCTTGTAGACAGCACTTGGAAGTTGCAGTGCGGGGGATCTGAAGCTGATGGGCTTTGAAAATGCCACTCTAAATCTTGGAGAAGAATACAACTGGAACATCTCTTGGGGGTGTAGAACAGAGGTGCGCAAACTCTTCCAGTCGTGCCCCCCTTTCCATTCACGGAATTTGTCATCCCACCTCCCTCCATTATTTGTAATCTGAAGTAATCCCTTACTTCTGCACTACTGCTGGCTGCAGGGCTGCCTTAAGACCTGGGCAGCCAGAGAGCGGCATTTGCTGGCCAGGCCATTGCCACCCTTACTTCTGCGCTGCTGCTGGCGACGGCGCTGCCTTCAGAGCTGGGTGGCTGGACAGCGGTGCCTGCTGGCCGGGCCATTCATATTGTTTGCGGCACAGGAGGACTATTTTTTTAATCCCACTCCTGTCCCGCCCTGCAATACCCACTCTATTTTTATACCGCTCCCGCTATTATGGCAGCGGGACCTGTAGGATCCGTTTCTTCACCCACCCCCGGGGTGTGCGCCCCCCCAGTTTGTGCACCACTGGTGTAGAAGGTAGGTTTCAGGACCTGGGCTAGCTCTTAGTGCTATAAAAGGCTGAGGAAAAGAACCCTAATTAGCATTCCTCACCCAGGGAGAACTTCAGCTGAGGTCAATGGGATTTGAAGCATTAGAGCCAGTCTTTTCTTAGAAACGTGCTTTTCAACAAAAAAGTGGGCCTTTGTGAGAAAATGTTTGTGTTTGTTGAGGTTTCTCAGGTGTTGTTAAAAACAAAATCAAAAACTACCGCAAACCCAACCAGGCACGCACACGTTTCTTTGTTCTAGAACCACAGCCTGAAATTTGTTGGTTTTCAGTTGAAAGTTCAGAAAAGTGTGGGGGTTTTGTGTTTTTTTTGGTTAAACCCTGAAAAATGCCACAAAAAATTGTGGCGAAAATGAAAAAGGTTAGGGATTTTTTCCCTAAGTATTTTCATGGAAAATAAGATACTCTTTTCGACCTGCTCTTCTTACCACTTTATGGGATTGGGCCTATTGACTTCCCCTTACACCAGGGGTAGGCAACCAATGGCACATGTGCCAAAGGCGGCACACTAGCTGCTTTTCAGTGGCACTCACACTGCCCGGGTCCTGGTCCGGGGGGCTCTGCATTTTAATTTATTTTTAAATGAAGCTTCTTAAACATTTTAAAAACCTTATTTACTTTACATACAACAATAGTTTAGTTATATATTATAGACTTATAGAAAGAGACCTTGTAAAAACGTTAAAATGTATGACTGGCACGCGACACCTTAAATCAGAGTGAATAAATGAAGACTCGGCACACCACTTCTGAAAGGTTGCCGACCCCTGCCTTACACCATGAGTGGTCTCATTGAAGTCAATGGACTAAAGCAGTGGTCTCCAAACTTTTTTGATTGCGCATCCCTATCAGTAAAAAAATTTTGAGCACGCGCTCCCTGCCGCGCCGGCTGTACCATTTTTGCTGAAGCAAAAAAAAAGCCGCTCGGACTCCCGCCCGAACTGACGAAGCCCCCCCCCCCAAAAAACTTTTCCTCCTGCCACGCACCCCCCAAAGATCCTCTTGTGCACCCCCTGGGGTGCGCGCACCCCACTTTGGAGACCATTGGACTAAAGTTCTATTTCATGTGAGTGAGGCAGGTCTGCACAAGGACCCTTTACCAATCCAGTACCAGCAAAGCCCTCCTAGAATGGATGGAGCTAGACCAGCAAGCTGGGCTTTGTGTTGGCAGAGTAAAACCACCTCTATGATTGAAACGTGCTCTGACACCAGCCCGTGTGAGTGAAAGAGCTTTCTTGCTGGTACCGCTGTGTCTACGCGACCAGTTTTTGTCAGCCAAGCTCTGTCAGTCCGGGAACATACATCTTCATACCCCTGTCCGACATGGGCTATGTCTACCCGACAATCTTAAATCGACCTAGGTTAGGTCAGCTTACAGCCACTGCATTAATTACTGCGGTGGCTGATGTCCGCACTGCCCTTCTTCTGTCGGTGGTGCGTGTCCTCCCCAGGAGCACTTCTACCAACTGAAGAGGAGCAGTGTGGGGGACTGAGAGCCAGGGCTCTTAGCCCCACACAGCTCCCCATCGGGAGCCCAGCTGCCCCCCGGGACTTCTCACCTCCCCGCCAGGAGTGGAGGAAAGCCGCCTGGGGCTTCTCAGCTCTGGTGGGGAGATCCACGCCCGGAGTCCGGTTGGCTGCTGTGCTCCCAGTGGGGAACAGGGAGTTGGGACCGCAGGGGGTCAGAAGGGCTTCCAGCAGGGAGTGGGGAGCCCCGGCAGCAGCCCAAGCCGGGAGCCCAGATTGGAGCGGAGACCTGGCAGCAGCCTGGCTGGGGAGCTGAGCTGTGAAACTGACGAGAATGACAGCCAACAGCTGATCTAAGGAACCCAGTGTCTACACAGACACTGCATCACCCTCACTACGCCAACATAAGCCCTACGTCTCTCGTCGAGGTGGTTTTATGATGGCAGTATAGCAGGGGCGTTACATCAGCAGGAGGAGCATTTCAGTGTGTACACCTCCAGTTTTGTGGACAAAAGCTGACTTCTGTCGACAAAATTGTGTAGTGTAGACAAGGCCATAGTTATGCTGGCAGAAGGCTGTAGTGTAGACCTGGTCTAAAGTTCTCTCTCTCTGGCCCTGGTGGGTTTCCCTGAACTTGGGTTTTTTTGTTGGGTATGATTGTTTCCTTAACTCGACTGAACGAACATCACTGCCACGTTATCAGAAACACCGTTCACAGATTCCTCTTGGTTTATACACCACAAGACATTAGTTGGTTGGGAAGCAATGCCTTGCAGCTAGGACACAGGGATGCTTTTAATAAAGCTGGTTATAAAAGAGAACAGATCAAACCCAAAGAAAAAAAGTCCTCTCCTGATCTTTTGTCCGCATGCAACCACCAGTAACTTTTGACATTATTAAGGAGGGTGAGAAAGTACAAAAGGTCTTGGAGCTGTGGACAGAGACAGTGCGGGGGGTTGTAATATATTTAGAAAACAGAACAATCCACAGCAAAATAGAGGAACAATGAAAAAATAAAGGCTCTACGTAAGAATTTATTAAATATTTAGGTCCAAGGAAGAATGGGGAGAGGGGCTTAGTTGGTAGGGTTCTTTTTTGGGGGGGGGGTTGTGTTTACTGGCTTCCTCTTGCAGTTAAATCACTGACCACGAGTAATTTATCTTAGCATGCGAATGAATTGTAACATAGCTCTAATATTAACTGTTTCCCCTTAGAGCAAAGAGGGCTTAGCAGTCAAGTGCCATTCCTTCGAGACTCACATAACAAATTGGACAATCAATCCTGAGTTGATCCCATTCTAAAATATGCCATCAAAAGAAGAAGGCTAGTGGGAATACAGGGTTATGTCCTCTGGTAGCTTTATAGCTCCCTGGTACGGCTGATTCCTTTAAATCACACCTGATGTGAAATATTTCTGCTGGGTTACAGCTAAAGGATAATAGCTTATTCTTTATCAACGCGAGAAACAGAGCCATAAGACAATGCCCCCGTGCTCCTGTCTTAATGGGAGTGGAGAAAAGATCAGAGCAGAGGGAATAAAGAGGAAGAGCCGGAGTCGTTCCGACTTACCTGTTGCTGTGGAGTGTGATCTTGGCTTCTCAGTCTGATGCCTCACTCTCAGTCTCTGTGAGTGACTGTAGCTCCCAGCTCCAGCCCCAGCTCTTTTTATACCAAAGGCTGGGCTTTGTGCAGGGCGTTTCATCCAAGACAACCTTCCGGACAGACCTTTTGAAGCAACCGTAAAACGTCTGGGGGAAGGGGGCGTGTGGGGTGGGGATATGGGCAAAGAAGCCAGTGACGAGGGAATGTTCCAGGTGTGGAACAGAACAAAAGATTAGCAAACAGTGTCTGGAAGTCAAACGTTTGCTGGATCTATCCCCGTGGTAAATGGGGAGAGATTAGCATCTCCCTGTGAGCAGGAACTCCGGGTGGAGCATGGTAAAGTTTTCCAGTCATGCTTGCTAATCACATTTCCAGAGCGGAGATAGCAGGTTTTAATTAAGTCAAACGCCCCTTTGGAGCAGGTATTAGTGAGCAATAAAGGTATCACTTCTGGATCCTGGTGCTGTTTATCACATGCATGTTGGCGTCGTCGTTAGTCACTGTTCAGTCTCAGACGCTGGGCTCTAGGGGGCTTTGCAGATTTTTGTTTGTCTTCAGCAGAAAAAAAATATTGTTCTCCTGCATTTTTAAAAGTGAATATTGTGCTGGTGAAAGGTGGTGGGTCGACAGCTCTGGGCCACATGGAACAGGTCCAACATGGACAGTGGCAGTGCAAACTCCCCCATGTTATCAACCCTAGCTGGAGGCCAGAGGAGAAATTCCATCTCCATGGCCCAATCAATCCTTGGCCCCTCTGCTGAGATTGTCAGCCAGGAGACCAGACAGAGCTAATTGTCGGTTTTGAGGCGTGGACACTGGGAGGTGGACTGGGACCCACCAGACTCATGATACTCTAATAGGGTTGTCCTTGGATGTTGGATATTTAAAATATGTTCTTGTTGGCATTGTGGTAGCGTCTAGGAATCTCCATCAAGGAGAAAGGCCTGTTATCATAGAATCATAGAAGATTAGGGTTGGAAGGGACCTCAGGAGGTCATCTAGTCCAATCCCCTGCTCAAAGCAGGAATAACCCCAACTAAATCATCCCAGCCAGGGCTTTGTCAAGCCGGGCCTTAAAAACCTCTAAGGATAGAGATTCCACCACCTCCCTAGGTAACCCATTCCAGTGCTTCACCACCCTCCTAGTGAAATAGTGTTTCCTAATATCCAACCTAGACCTCCCCCACTGCAACTTGAGACCATTGCTCCTTGTTCTGTTATGGCCAAGCAAAGAGGACAATCCTTCCCCCACGGTGCTTACAGTCAACGTGTCAGGGCTCAAGAGGTGGGCAAACCAGACAAAGGTGGTGGGAGCTATTGGAACTCAATCAAGAAATCTCAACTTGCATCAACTTTTTATGCCCAATGCCTTGTGAGGTAGCGTGATTCTGAGGTGACCTTTCACCTCCGGTGCTTGTGGCCTTGTTTAGATGACCGCTGAGAAGATGGCATCTTGCTGCCGTGCCCCTTTTATGCTCACATTCCACAAACATCCCTGAACAATGGAGTTTGTTTCAGACAGCTTGCCCAGGCAAATAACTGCGCTGCACAAATGTTAAGGGGTGCTTTACAAATGTTACACTCCCGGAGTGGAATGAATGCCATGTGACTTCTCTGGCCAATGCCAAATAACCAACGCAGCCTGAATTTTGACTCTTAAGTACTGGATGCTCCTCGCAAACCATCTGCGACTGATCCACAGAGGGAAAGAAAATTGAAAAAAAAAAATTCATCACATAAATCTGAATATTTAATAAATTGAGGGACACTGATTTCTCCAGCGACAGTCAACCAACAGAAAACGAGGCAAAATGTGACGATTAAATTCTGCCTAGTGCGTTATTTGCATTGCTCTAATATACCATCCTGAGTTCTTTACTCTTTCTTCTTACTTCATTGACTGTGATGGAAATTTGCCTTAGGGACAGACTCTGACGTGTCCTGCACCTCTTTACTTCCCTCTGCTGGCTACCTGCCTTGGTTTTCTCTGAGTCACAGTCTGCTTCTTGGATTGCTCCTGCGGCAGCTTCCCGGTGCCCCGCTCTGTACTGCGGCTCATGGCAAAGCCGTCGCTGATCCCCCAGCAATAACCGGGTAAGGCCTTCGGGAAGCTTTCTGGGTGAAAGCCACTGTCTAAAGCATAGGCTCTCCTGCTCCAGTTTGACCGGCTTTAATTTTAGCTCAGTGCATGCCATCAGCTGACCCTCTCCTTTTAAAATCCAGAAGTCCTGCTTGGAGACATCCCATAGGCAATTCATCTCTATGGCAATGCACATAACGACCTTAGCTGCCTCCACTGTCAGTGCCACGTCCCCTGCTGTGAAATTCTTTTCCTTGACAGAAGAGCAATTCTGAGACATTTTAGGAGCCCAACCAATGGCTAAAAGGTGTCCATGATTTTCACTTTAAAGGATCCTCCATCATCATCATCAAGCCACTCTGAGCTTTTTATTTTTATAGGGAAGCTCGGAAATCAATTTACTAGGTTCCAAAACCTTATTGATTGAGACATTTACAGGGGAAATGCGAAGGTAAAGTACCACATTGCAATAACTTTTCTAGTTTCTGCTGAATGCCTCCAATGCACGCAGCCCAAGGAGGGTACTCACCAGGGCTGAGATTTTCACTTCAGAGCTCACCCTTGCTGGCCAGCCCCCACCCCAGAGTTGAGCCTCCGCTATTACGATTTCATCCCCTTTCGCTTTAGAATAGAGATGGGTTCCAGCGCAAAGTTTGGACTTTAGATCCAAATTCCCGTCGTTCAAAGGCGTTCAGCTGCAGGCCTGTTACAAAAAAGAAAGGAGTCTGATCCCCAGCGCGTGTGACGTGGCATTGCGTCACTGACGTCAAAGTGAGGTGGAAAGAGTTCTGTAAATAATTCACTGTGAATTTTCCCGAACTTGACGTTATTTGCAAACATTTTTTGCCAGTTTTGTGTTTACGCCAAATGTGGAATTTAAGCTGTGTTGTGACTAGGCACAGAAAAGGCATCTGGGGTTGTTTCTGGTCGCTGAAGGCTTGAGTAAAGGCCCTATAATCCAGTTTCTAGTGTGAATTGTCACAGAAAGTGAATGTAAAATTGTCCTTCCACAAGACTTTGAGCGCCGACACTGGAGATCCTCTTCCGTTAAGCATTTCTGTCAGCGAGACCTGACTGCACAAATAGCTGTGGGACATGGATCCAAAGGGGGAGTGGACCCAGATGAAATTAATGTATTAAGAAATGTGAGCAGAGATTCACAGAAACCGGCCAATGGGAGCTGCAGTGACGGCGCTTGTGGGCACGGGCAGCCCGCGGAGCCACCCCCCACCCCCGCCAGGGGCTGCAGAGACATGCCAGCAGCCGGCCGCTTCCGGGAGCGGCGTGGGGCCATGGCATGCAGGCAGCCTGCCTGAGCCCTGCTGCGCCGCTGGCCGGGAGCCACCTGTGGTAAGCGCCTCCCGGCCGGAGCCTTCACCTCACACCCCCTCCTGCACCCCAACCCCCTGCCCCAGGTCAGAACCTCCTGCACCAAACTCCCTCCCAGAACCTGCACCTCTCACCCTCTCCTGCACCCCAACACTCTGCCCCTGCCTGGAGCCCACTCCTGCACCAAACTCCCTCCCAGAACCTGCACCCCTCACCCTCTCCTGCACCCCAACATTTTGCCCCAGCCTGGAGCCCCCTCCTGCACCCAAACTCCCTCCCAGATCCCACACTCCCTCTTGCACCCCAACCCCCAGCCCCAGGTCAGAATCCCCTCCTGCACCAAACTCCCTCCCAGAAAGAAACGAATCTAACAGCTGTTCTAAGGTAAGACGTAGGCTATTTTGAATTAACTTAACTATAGTCTATATGTTTTAAGACTGAAATGTAACCACAAAATGGCTTTATGTTAATTAAAAGGCAAGTTTAGTATAGTGTTAATAGCCTCAATGTCATAATTGTGATCATTTTGTTTTAAATTAGGAAAACTCTTGTATACAGGGACCCCACAAAATCTAATAGCCCTGCGCCCACAGGAGAGTTAATCCGGCCCTGGGTGTGGGGATCCGCAGATCCCCATTTTGTCCCGGATATTTTTAGTAAAAGTCAGGGATAGGTCACGGCTTCCTTGAATTTTTCTTTTTTGCCCGTGACCTGTCCGTGACTTTTACTAAAAATATCCATGACAAAATCTTAGCCTTACCCATTGCCCAGTGGCTGGGGGATGCGCCTACAATGTGGGTAACCTACATTCAAATCCCTTCTCCACCTCAGGCAGAGAGAGGAAGTCAACTAAACCTGCTCAGAGTCCTCTGGTGCCAGGCCTTTTGCAACTGCCCCCCCAATCCATTTGGGGTTGAACGGAACATGTTTTGTTCAACCCGAAACTGATTTTTTTGTTTCACTGAAATGTTTCATGTTTTTTGGATTTGGGTTCACCTGAAATGAAATCGTTTTGGAACTGCCAGTGAATGAAAAAATCCGATATTCACCCAGCTCTACCAAAGAGCCATCGGGTGGTGATTTTTGGTCCCTACCAACATGGGCTGAATTTACACCTGTGATCTAGAGGTAAAGGGTCCTTTCCATTTGCAGCCTGCTGATCCACCTGTCCCATTGTCCCATGCGTCTATACAAGTGGCGGATGAATGATTTTGCCGCCCCTAGGCCCTGAAATAATTGCCGCTCCTGGCCCCGCCCCAACTCCACCCTTTTCCTGCCCCCATTCCAACCCCTTCCCCAAAGTCTCGCCCTAACTCCGCCCCCTCCCTGCCCCTATTGGATCCCTTCCCCAAATCTCCGCCCCGGCCCCGCCTCTTCCCCCAGCGCTCCGCATTCCCCCTCCTCCCCCCTCCCTCCCTGCCCCGCGAAACAGGTGTTTCGCGGCGCAAGCGCTGGGAGGGAGGGGAGAGAAACAGGACGCAGCGGTGCTCACGGAGGAGGCAAGCTGGAGCAGGGGAACTTCTCCGTGGGTGCTCAAATTTGCCCCCCCTGCAAATTTGCCGCCCTAGGCCTAGGCCTTGTCGGCCTAGGCGATAATACGCCGCTGGTCTGTACTCATTATATGTATTCCTTTGGGTGACCCGAGTATCAGAGATGCTGAGCTCCTGCAGCTGCCGTTGACTTGGGACATTGGGAATACTCAGCACCAGGGTTTTAATATGTTAGTTATTTCCTGGTTTCCCATTCCATGCTTCTAAATGCAGTGCCATGCCGTGAGGCTTTTACCAGGCATGCACCTCTACACTTGGGAGTACATGCAAGGTCACGCTAGGCGGAGAACGCCGTTTTGTGGCTGGATGGAATTGTCCTGTGGGCACCGCCTGTCGTGGGGCATGCAATGAATGTCTAAATGGCCCTAGCTCATCCTGCTTTCCGTTTCCTCCTCTGACTTTAATGTGTATTTTTTTCATATCTTGGATAACAGCAGGAAAATCCGGATTTATTTTGATTTCAGAAGATTTTCTTTGAAAGCCACGGCGCGTTTGAGTGATTACCCATTTGGAAATCAACTGGTTCCTAGGCGCATGAGAGCGGTGTAAAAACCAAGATAACCGGACAGGCATCTAGGAGAGGACGGGAGAGCAGAGCAAGTCCCAGCCTGGCCCCCTCCCCACTCAATGGAATATCTCTTCCCTCAGCTTGGTCTCCGTACCCTCGCCGCTGGGTACCTCTGGCTGGGACGGAAGCAGCTGAGGTCCCAGAGCATCTCTGTGCTAGGAGGCAGCGAGTGGCGCTTAGTTCACTGACGTTGGCTGCCATGTTGTGGCACCAAACTGGGAGGCCTCGGGTGATGGCAGAGGGATGAGACCCTGGAGGGAGAGAGAGAGGCATTGTCTGCAGCGGCTTGGTGTTGCTAGGGCTAAAGCAGCCCTTGTCTGGCAGGGCGGATGTGTTAGTGGGTGGTGGTGTCTGCATGGACTCGTGGGCTAATCAGCCATGTAATTTCTGGCCTTTCAGTGAAGGGCATTTTAATTTGGATAACAACTCGCATCTCGGTGTGAATGAGCCCCATGCCAGACGGTGATTCTGACAGCTTTGTTCAAATCCAGCCGGCCTGCGTAGACGCGGGAGATGGGATGATCTGCTACTCAGGGGAACAAATCAAGCCTGTGGTGGAGTCGTAAACAACAGAGGCAGCTGTGCCAGCAACACGCTCCAAAGGCTCTTTGGTTTCTAATAGGAATCACACCGTCCTGGCAGCTGGCCGTTCTCAGGGCAGGGCCCCCCCCGCAGTGCTAATCCAGGCATAGCACTACACGTGGGCTATTGGCAGCACACACTTCCTGGGGGCAGGGGCACCAACATAACACGGGTGTAGCAACCTCCAGGCCCTTTGGCAAAGGCAGGGCAGGCGGGCACAAGCGGATCTGGGGCTGATTGTGGAGGCCTTTGATTGGGGCCATCAGTCAGTGTGTCAACTTCTCTGCAGCTTCTCTAGCATTCTCCCTGGGGGCACGATGAAGGTGGGACAGGTAAAGGGGGCAGGGGTGTGTGTGGATGGATGGATGGATGGTGGTTTCCTGTTTAAAGAGAGGGTGGGTGGGTGGAAACCCTCATGATGTGCTCCAGCCGAGGGAGACGCAGAGCAAGCAGAGATGAAGTTCTCGCCCCGGGGCTCTGCCAGCATGTAGCCCCATCTCACGCCAGGTTGGTGCATGAGCAGCAAACGCCCCACTGGCCTTCTGCAGTGGGACACCCTGACTCAGGGGCTCACTGTGCCTGCAGGTTTGGGGTCACTTTCTCAACTGGCATTGGAGGCAGGGGCAACATTGAGGGATTCCTCAGGATTCCCCTCCATCAGCCATCGCCCTCAGCTCAGAGGCTGGGCAAGGAGCACGTGGGGAAGATTCCCAGTACAGGAGGTGGTAACCCCTGAGAAAAAATACTGAAGAGGACAGGTCACTGATTTAGAGCAACCTGGATCGCTTGACAAACTGGGCTCAAGCAACCAATATGTGTTTTTAAATGGCTAAATTTAAATGTTTACTTCTGGGAACAAAAGATCCAGGCCATACTTACAGGGGAGTTCTATCCTGGGAAGCAGGAACTCTGAAAAAGATTTAGGGGGCATGATGGATAATTGGCAGAACATGTGTTCCCAGCACGATACTGTAGCCAAAAGAGCTAATGTGGGATGCATAAACGGGGGCATTTTGAATAGGAGTACAGAGGTAATTTTACATCTGTGTTTGGCACTGGTGCGACCGCTGCTGGAACAGTGTCCAGTTCTGGTGCCCACAATTCAAGAAGGGTGTTGACAAATTGTAGAGGGTTCAGAGAAGAGCCACGAGAATGATTAAAGGATTAGAAAACCTGTCTGAGAGTGACAGACTTAAAGAGCTCAATCTGTTTAGCTTAACAAAGAGTAGGTTACGGGGTGACTGATCCCAGTCTATAAGTACCTACATGGGGAACAAATATTTAATCATGGACTCTTCAATCTAGCAGAGAAAGGTCTAACACGATCCAACGGCTAGAGGATGAAGCTACACATTGAGACTAGAAATAAGGCGTACATTTTTAACGGTGAAAGTAATTAGTCATTGGTGGATTCTCCATCACTGACCATTTTTAAAATCCCAATTAGATGTTTGTCTAAAAGATCTTCCCTAGGAATTATCGGAGGGCAGTTCTCTGGCCTATGTTATCCAGGCAGTCAGACTAGATCACAATGGTCCCTCTGGGCTTGGAATCTAGGAATTGGAAACCATTAATATTACTATCCTCTCTAGTCCCCAGACGTCAGCCAAACACACAGGGATTATTTCCATGGACTCCCAAGGTTGCCATCTACTGCTGGGTAGAGCTGTACCATGCCCCTAAGGTTTCTCTTTGCAGTAGTTTTGCCTCATTTAATTCCGCAGTCAAACAACCCCCCCAAATTCAGCCAATACCTCCCAAATTTGGGGGGAAGTAGCAACCCTGCGAATCACATGGCTTCTACCAGCTCTCCCCTGCTCCTACATGTGAACCAGAGCTGCTGGTGATGTGTGACCACCCAGAGCCAGGGCCTGCAGGACTTAAACCAGGGTCCATAGGGGTCCTGGGAGTCAGCATGCTCTAATCCTCCATCTGGCAGCTCACACACAGCTGCTGGGACCAGGACCCTATGGGGGGCCAAGGAGGGCACAAGCCCCGCCCATACACTCTGACTGGGAGAGCTCCAAGGCTCCTGATTGGGCTGCAGCCCCTATTTAAGCCAGAAGAGGCAGCTGGCTGACTAGCTGTGTTGCACCCTGCCATGGACTGCTGATCTGGTGTCTTCCTGATCTCCTGGTATCCTGACTTGGCCTGACTCCTGGTTCCTGCCCTCCTCTACTGTCGCCTGGTCCCAGCCTCCTGGCAACCGTCTCTTGATACTGGCATCTGCTTTGTCGCTTGACTCTGATCTCCTGGCGTTCCAACCTGGCCTGGTTCCTGTTACTTGGCTCCTGGATCCTGGGCCCATGCCTGATGCTAACCCTAGGCCAGGCTAGCCCATCATGGACTGTGGGTGAATGTGTCCTTCCCCGCTCTGCCCTAGGCCCCGCCCCTTCTGCCCCCCTCTCCTGATGGAGTCCGAAGCACACCCCCTTGTGCAGCCGCTGCCCCCCCCCCACACGCACCCCCAGCGCACTGGGCAGGCAGCATGGCTGGAGCGGCCCCAGCCCCAGAACTAAGTTGGGTGGGTGGCGCGGCTGGAGCGCTCGGAGGGCCGGGCAGCGTGGTCCCAGGGCCAGGAGAACAAGCATGGCATGGCCCTAGCCCAAGGGTCTTGTGCACACGGCAGCCCCCAACCTACCTGCCCCAGCCTCTCAGCCGCAGATGGGAACAGCAGGCAGGAGTGGGGCCTGGAGGTGGAGCATGGGCAGGGCTATGCCAGGCTGTTTGGGGAGGCACAGCCTTCCCCTGCCTATGATACCCACCACCCATGCTGCCCATGCCTTGGCCCTGACACCCCTGGCACCCAGTACCCCCTCGACTCTTCCATGTGGGGTCCTCAATGTATCTGTCTACCATCCAGATACTTATATGGCCCTCATCCCCATAGTATCTGAGTGCTCCATATAGACAGGGGACTTTCCCATCATGCTCTTCTGGTAGCTGGCCCTTTATATCTGGGAAGGATAAGGCAGCCATTTTTCATCTGAGTGCTGCTGGCTGTACCTCCCTCCCTTCCTTCCAGACAGTGGTGTTAACTTATGTTTCCTTTTGTGTTTAGGAATTGGGTGGTATCCATTTAAATAGTTTGTGAGCCTTTTAGTGGTGCTCACTGTATTGTATATTTAGTACACATAGTTATTTGGGACCCAGCTATGCCTGTGGGCTTTCTTCCTATCTGTGTGGTGTAAAGAGCAGGAGGTGGCATGTCGTTATATGATGGAGGCGAGCATTGGTAGCTAATGAGACTGCTGGATTGCTAGAAGCCTTTCCTGTTGTGCAAGGTTTTTCCATGTATTATTGGTAACGCTGGCACACCAGGTACCAGCTCATGCCAAGGTCTCTTATATCTTCACTGACCACTGACAAATTCCTAGCTGGAATCAGTCTGGCTCCCCTGTGTGTTAGTATTGTTAAAATAGGTCTTAGAATTATAAGAATGTGTTTAGTGCTTAGAGTTTATGAAATTCTTGTAAGTTGCTGCCTGCATTAATCTCGCTTATAACAGCAGTAGCCCATAGGGCAAGGTAATATTTAAGCATTCGTATGGTAAGCTTCTGTGACATTGTAAATCACCAGACAGGAGAGGGACACAAATCAGTGTAAAGAGCTGGTATCCAACAGGAGGTGTGATGTCCTGCCCAGGAAGGGCGGCCCATTGACACCAGGTGGACTATTGTGGAACATTAAAGAGGACAAAAGACTTTGCTGCTCTGCACTTCCATGCATGTCCCCTCCCCTCAAGATGATGAGTCATGCATATGAATTCCTCAGCTGAGTTCGCAACCAGGAAAACATGGAGGGGGTGGAGGGAGGAGGGAATAAAAAGAAGGAACTGGATCTCTATGCTGCTTGGACTCTGGGGGGCAAGGTTCTCTAAGCATAAGCAAGGGATCCCCAGCTGTTTAGCCGGGGTTAGCCCTGAAGGACATACAGAGCTTGCTTATTATCTTCTTGCTTATTATCTTCTAATCTTCTATGATTATAAAGTTTCTATTACCTTTTAACTTAAGGTTGTAACTCATTTGTGTATCCGTTCACCTGCTTTAACCTTGTAAATAACTGCTTTTGTTTCCTTTTCCTATGTAATAAATCTTTAGATAATTTATTATAGGATTGGCTACAAGCCTTGTCTTTGGTGTGAGATCTGGGATGCAATTGACCTGGGATAAGTGACTGGTCCTTTGGGACTGGGAGTAACCTGAACGTAGCTGTGATTCTTGGTATAAGAGACCATTTATCACAATGTCAGGCTCACCTGGGTGGCAAAATAGATTGGATTACCCAAGGGTAATAAGTGATTCTGTTATAAAGGTCAGTTTGGATTGCAATTTCTACTCAAGCCCCCACCTTCATTCAGCTGCTCATACCTTTCAAGAACACTGAGTCATTTGACTACGTAAAGATCTCTCCTTTCCCCACCCGAGCTAATCAGATAATTTGCTTTTAGAATCATAGATTATGAGGGTTGGAAGGGACCTTAGGAGGTCATCTAGTCCAACCCCTGCTCAAAGCAGGACCAATCCCCAAATGGCCCCCTCAAGGACTGAACTCACAACGCTGGGTTTAACAGGCCAATGCTCAAACCACTGAGCTATCCCTCCCCTCTTGGAGAACCAAAAAATGTCTGAAGTTGGATACTTCAGCCATGGCTTCTTATTTATTATAGAGTTAAAAATTAATCCTAGTTAGCAGAAAATTGACTTGATAACTGTAAAGTTCTGAATGTTTATCATTGCCTGTGCGTTAAAATGTTTATACACTTCTACCCCGATATAACGCGGGTAAAGCAGTGCTCCGGGGGGGGGGCTGCGCGCTCCGGCGGATCAAAGCAAGTTCGATATAACGCGGTTTCACCTATAACGCGGTACGATTGTTTGGCTCCCGAGGACAGCGTTCTATCGGGGTAGAGGTGTATTCTTTCCTTTTAAAACCTCATTTTCATGTGCAGTTATGGTCTGACAAATGATTGTAAAAATGGCAGCCTCTTTTTTCACTGCTCTGCCCCCTGCCTGTTCAGATAGATCCACTGAACTTAGCAACAAAAACACCTTTAGTGCTTTTGCTGAATCTCTGTGGGTGCAGCCTAAAGACCTGCAAGTGGGTCTAATGCTGCAGTACCATTGCATCTGTCGAAGGCCTTTCCAGAACTCCCTAATGCCTGATAAAAGATGCCTTCATAACCTCTTCAACTGCACCTATTTTTCATCAATTATAAAACCAACAAAAGAAATCCATCTCCAAGGCTGTGTAGAGCTCTCTGCCTTACCACTTAGGCAAACCGAGTGTGTTTCCATCCTCGGGGTCACGTCTGAGTTCACGTTAAGTAGCAGGAACATATTCAATGGAGAGAAGAAGGTAAAACTACTCAGACTGGCTCTCCTTGGTAAGAACACAGGAAGACCCCAGTGCTAGATAGGATCACAAAGCTTCTCTTTTTTATAATGTGTCACATTGCTTGTCATCAGCTGAAGGCAACTACTGGCTTGTTATGTACTGCTTCAGTCATGTAGGAGCTGAGTGCTTCCCAACTATTTATCCTGACAACAGCTCATGTGCAGGCCTGGCTTGACATAAGTAACTTGCCTCATTTCTTAGTGGTCATAATTGGGCAGGTGAATGGAAGGTGAAGTTGTAAAGAGGGGTTTGACAAACGGTATGCTGGAGTCAGGAGGTCTGTTAGCTAAGATAAGCAGCAACGCCTTGATGCTAGGGACTATGGACAAGATAAACCTGGAATGTAAAGACCAGATTCCACGTGAACAGCACATGGACAGAGCAGGGATTGGTTCCTGTAAAGGAACCAATCCAATCCAAAGACGTGTGGTGGAATGGATAGCCAATGCAGTGTGATGTGTAAATGTACATAAAGGAAGACGTTGTCTATGACTTTGGATGTGCGGTCACCAGGGGCGGCTCCAGGCACCAGCGCACCAAGCGCGTGCCTGGGGCGGCAAGCCGTGGGGGGGTGGCCTGCCGGTTGCCGTGAGGGTGGCAGTCAGGCTGCCTTTGGCGGCAAGCCTGGGGGAGGCCCGCCGGTCCCGCGGTTTCGGTGGCAATTTGGCGGCGGGTACGCCGAAGCCGCGGGACCGGCGGACCTCCCGCAGGCATGCCGCCGAATCCGCATTACCAGCGGACCTCCCGCCTCACTGCAGTGCTTGGGGTGGCAAAATACATAGAGCCGCCCCTGGCGGTCACTGAATACTCACCCCCTACGCTTGAGTCTGGTCAACTCAGCCTCGCTTTGCTGCTTGCCAAATAAAGGAACCTGAGTGATTAAATCCAGAGTCGAACTGAGTGTTTGGGATCCCAGAGAATTGGATGAAGTGTTTCCCAGAACTGGCCAGGCTGTTCTGGAGAAGCCGAATGGAAAAGGTCTTGGAGGGAATCCCAACACTGACTCAAGGAAGGTTTATTATGCCCATTTACAGGGGAGGAGCTCAGGCAGAGAAGGATGAAGGGACTGATTTTCAGAGGTGCTGCATGCCCTCAATTCGAGGCGAAGCTATGGAAGCTCAAGCCTAAGGCTATGATTTAATCATGGGTATTTTTAGTAAAAGTCATGGACAGGTCATGGGCAAGAAACAAAAACTCATGGCCCGTGATCTGTCCATGACTTTTACCATAAAGAACCCTGATTGAATCTTAAGGGGGAGCATTACTGGGAGTGGGGAGCCCACAGCATCAGGGGTGCGGTTAGAGTTAGGTGTGGCGGGGTATGCACACGCCGTTTCCTGTGGGTGGATAGTGGATGTGCTGACGCCACGGTTACAGCCTATCACACGGTCTTGGGCCTCAACACGATGAGAGCCAAAGGTCGGAGTCAATACAGTGGCCCTTGAGTGCAGGGCAGTGTGGCCTAGTGGAGAATCCATCACAACCCTTGGAAAATTGTTCCATTAGTTAATTACCCATACTGTTTAAAAAAAAATTACACCTTATTTCCAGTCTGAATTTGTCTAGTTTCAACTTCTGGCCATCGGATCGTGTTAGAACTTTCTCTGCTCGATTGACGAGCCCATTATTAAATATTTGTTCCCTGAGTAGGTACTTATAATCAAGTCACCCCTTAACCTTCTCCGTAAGCTAAATAGATTGAGCTCCTTGAATTGCTCATACGAAAGCATGTTTCCTAATGTTTCATTCTCATGGCTCTTCTCTGAACCCTCTCTAATTTATCAACGTCTGTCTTGAACGGTGGGCACCAGAACTGGGCACAGGATTCCAGCAGCGGTCACACCAGTGCCAAATACAGAGGTAAAATAACCTCTCTACTCCTGCTAGAGATTGCCTTGTTTATGGAGCCCAGGATTGCATTAGCTCTTTTGGCCACAGCCTCGCACAGGGAGTTTATGTTCCGCTTATTATCCACCATGTAACCCTCTTTTTTTCTTTTTTGTACAAATTGTTTAAAATTTCAAAACAAAAGTTGTTGTTGTGAACTGGAAAATGAAAACTTTATTAAAAAAAAATTTCAAAATGGGACATTTCAACAATTTTGAAACTCTCCCCTCCCACCTCCAATTTTTTCAAAGTGGGAGATTTGTCAAAACTGACCCTTTTCCTGTGGACTTTTGTGATGTCAACAAATGAGCATTTTCTGAGAACAAGCGTTTACGGTACACTTGTTTTGGGGAACAGCAACATCTTTTGGAAACCAGACAGTTGGAGAAATGGGAGCACTATTTTTGAACAGCAGTTTCACTGGTGTAGGAATAGGGAGAATGACAGGAGAAATGCTGATGTTAGCTTAACACTTCGGGCTTTAATAAAGAGTAAAACAGTTTGATCAAAACACCAAAACTGTATTAATACCACTGTGGACATAATTGAATTATTTATCTTTTTCTAAAAACCTGACTAATCACAGGCTGTTGGTGTAGGTCTCAATAACTGCAGGTAACAGCTCGGCAATGCTGTTGATTAGCACGAGCAGGTGTTAAGAGGCTAGTTGAGAAGTTATTAGCAGGCGATTAACTAACATAGGGCTACTGCTGGGATGAGTCTGGATTTGGATAACTAACATTTTCTGAGGGGTAGCCATGTTAGTCTGTATCAGCAAAAACAACAAGGAGTCCTTGTGGCACCTCAGAGACTAGGGTGACCAGATGTCCTGATTTTATAGGGACAGTCCCGATTTTTGGGTCTTTTTCTTATATAGGCTCCTATTACCCCCAACCCCCTGTCCCGATTTTTCACATTTGCTGTCTGGTCACCCTATTAGAGACTAACAAATTTATTTGGGCATAAGCTTTTGTGGGCTAAAACCTACTCATCAGATGCATGGAGTGGAAAATACATTAGTGTAGCGAGGTTGAGACCCACTGGCGCAGCGCCTCCTGCTGGTCATCTTGGGAATTAGCTATTGTCCAGCCCAGAGCACCCTCTGCAGGCCGGTGTCTCGCCTGCCTTAGGGCCCCCGTGTCCCTCCTTGACCCCGGTGCCCCTTTACCTCAGGGTTCTGCCCCCAGCAGTACCCCCTTACTCTGGGGTTCCCCTCCCAGGGGAACCCCCAGCCCTCTAAACCCACCTTGCCTCAGTGGCTACTGCCAGTCGTCATCCAGCCCCCGCTCACTGGGGCAAACTTCAGTCTGTCATGGCCACTCATCATTGGCAAGGGGGTTAGACCAGCTGCCTCTGCCTGTCCCGGGGTTGCATCTCTGCAGCCCCAGTACCTGTTTAGGCCTTGACCAAGGCCTCAGCCTGGGGAGTTGCCAGGCTGGAGCTCCCCAGCTCCTCTTGCCCTTTTCCCCAGCACTGCCTGTTTCAGGTACTGTATGTTCCCCAGCAGCTAGGCCCTCTCCCTCCAGGGCTGGAGAAAGACTCCTCCAGCTTCTGGCCCCCAGCCCTCTTATCAGGGCCAGCTGGGCCCTAATTGAGCTAGCCACAGCTGTGGTCAGCTACTCCCTCAGCTGCTTTCACTCCTTTTTCCCAGCTGCAGCCCTCTCCAGGGCTGCTTTTAACCCCTGTTCTGCAGGAGTGGGGCAGCTGCCCCACTACAAGTGGGCAGGTACAAATATGCAGCACATGAAAAGATGGGAGTTGCCTTACCAAGTGAGGAGGGGGAGTCAGTGCTAATGAGGCCAGTTCAATTAGGGTGGATGTCGCCCATTTCCAACAGTTGACAAGAAGGGGTATCAACAGAGGGAAAATTATTTTTTGTACTAACCCAGCCACTCCCAGTCTTTATTCAGGCCTAATTTGATGGTGTTAAGTTTGCAAATTAATTCCAGTTCTGCAGTGTCTCGTTGAAGTCTGTTTTTGAAGGGTTTTTTTTGAGGAATTGCCACTTTTAAGTCTGTTATTGAGTGTCCAGGGAGACTGAAGTGTTCTCCTACTGTTTTTTGAATGTTACAATTCTTGATGTCTGATTTGTGTCCATTTATTCTTTTGCATAGAGACTGTCCGGTTTGGCCAATGTACATGGCAGAAGGGCATTGCTCGCACATGATGGCATATATCACATTGGTAGATGTGCAGGTGAATGAGCCCCTGCTGGTGTGGCTGATGTGGTTAGGTCCTATGATGGTGTCTCTTGAATAGATATGTGGACAGAGTTGGCAACGGGGTTGTTGCAGGGATTGGTTCCTGGGTTGGTGTTTTTGTTGTGTGGTGTGTAGTTGCTGGTGAGTATTTGCTTCAGGTTGGGGGGTTGTCTGTAAGCGAGGACTGGCCTGTCTCCCAGGGTCTGTGAGAGTGAGGGATCATCCTTCAGGATAGATTGTAGATCGTTGATGATGTGCTGGAGAGGTTTTAGTTGGGGGCTGTAGGTGATGGCTAGTGGCGTTCTGTTACTTTCTTTGTTGGGTCTGTCCTGCAGTAGGTGACTTCTGGGTACCCTTCTGGCTCTGTCAATCTGTTTCTTCATTTCAGCAGGTGGGTATTGTAGTTTTAAGAATGCTTGATAGAAATCCTGTAGGTGTTTGTCTCTGTCTGAGGGATTGGAGCAAATTTGGTTGCATCTTAGGGCTTGGCTGTAGACAATGGATCGTGTGATGTGTCCTGGATGAAAGCTGGAGGCATGTAGGTAAGTATAGCGGTCAGTATAGGGTGGTGTTTGTGACCATCGCTTATTTGCACTGTAGTGTCCAGGAAGTGGATCTCTTGTGTGGACTGGTCCAGGCTGAGGTTGATGGTGGGGTGGAAATTGTTGAAATCCTGATGGAATTCCTCAAGGGCCTCTTCCCATGGGTCCAGATGATGAAGATGTCATCGATGTAGCGCAAGTAGAATGGGGCGCTAGGAGACGAGAGCTGAAGAAGCGTTGTTCTAAGTCAGCCATAAAAATGTTGGCATACTGTGGGGCCATGCGGGTACCCATAGCAGTGCCGCTGACTTGAAGGTATAAATCGTCCCCAAATCTGAAATAGTTGTGGGTGAGGACAAAATCACAAAGCTCAGCCACCAGGTTTGCCGTGACATTATCAGGGCTACTATTCCTGATGGCTCAGGAGTGGGAGCTGGGAACCCTGGGTTCAATTCCTGGTTCTGTCACAGACTTCCCATGTGACTTTGCCCAAGGTCACTTAGTTGCCCCGTGCCTCAGTTTCCCCCACTGTAAAATGGGGATAATTATGTTGACCTACCTCCCCGGTGGCTGGGGCATGTACATTCGCTTGTGTTTGTGAGGTACTCACATTCCATAGCAACAGGGGCCATGGGAGTGGATGAATGGGGGCGGGGGGCAGCATTGACCCCTCAAATGAATGGCATATTTTTTTTATTTGTGGTATCACCCCCTTTCCAAGCCCGTAAGAAGGACAGTCCCTGCTTCAGGAAGCTCACAATCGCAGAATGAGTCCAAGTCCTGTTACAAATAAAAGGCTGAAAAAGTCGTAAAATGGGTTAAATTACTGCACTGAAAATCATGAGACTAAAATCCCTATTTCTGTTCTCATTTCCTTTTCCTTTCATCTTTATTTACCAACTGATCTAGCTACAGATGGGAACGTGACATTTTGCACCTCTGTCCACTGGCCAAACACCACTGACCCCGCCTTCTCTTCCCCAAACCTGTCTCATCCTCTTAGGACTTCTTGGGTGTCTGGAAATCTCCCAGGATACAAGATCCTGAATACCAGAAATCTCATTGCAACCTATGATATTTGTATGTTAGGTAATAATTATGCATCAAGGAATCTGTCAGGGAGCTGGGAATTCACAAAGAATGTATATGCCTTTCACCAAGAGAAATAAAGGGAAAGTGTGTCTGGTGGGGAACAAGTAATGGAACCTTGATGGGGGCCTGTAGCGGGCCGGTGTGGCTCCCCTCCTCCCCTCAGAGGGTTGAGCCCCTGTACTGTTTGTTGCTCAGCCCTGATCCAAAGGCCTGAGCCCCTGTACTGTTTGTTGCTCAGCCCTGATCCAAAGGTCTGAGCCCCTGTACTGTTTGTTGCTCAGCCCTGATCCAAAGGCGTGATCCCCTGTACTGTTTGTTGCTCAGCCCTGATCCAAAGGCCTGAGCTCCTGTCCTGTTTAGTGTTCAGCTTGCCCCAAGAGGCCTGAGCTCTAATAGACTCTGACTCCGGGAGCTAGTCTTAAAGAGACAGAGCGGAGTCCCCGTGAGACCAGCGGGCCGGTGTGGCTCCCCTCCTCCCCTCAGAGGGTTGAGCCCCGGACCCGCCCCTTTACAGGGCCATAGTTCAATAAATGGCCTGCAGTGGAGGGAACTTTTCTTTGCAGCTACGTAAGTAAGCCCGCTCGTGCCCACCTTACGTCTGTGCACGAGAGAGGGATTTGAGGGGTGTATTGAGAGGGAGTGAAAGGAAGGTTAGTACGGAAGTGAAGGGTCTGTGATTTCTTTGCCTATTGAATCATCTGGGGGTAGTGTTTGCTGCGGAACTTTACATAGCTGGTGATTTCCTTGACTGCATTGACAGGAGCTTGATCAACACACAGAGGTTTGTCTCTTTGTGGGCATAAATACCCAGATGGGCAGACTCTGAGCTCACACACTAGTCCGAGATCCACGAGCAGCCTTGCTCCTGCAGGTCTGAACGTAATTTCCAGTATTTCAATTTGCTTTTGCTTAGTTTGGCTGCCATGGTAACATCTTCTACTGCTTTCCTTCTTTGCCAGAATCGTTTTCACATTAGTTTCTTGTCGAGAGGACTTAAAAAAAAAAAAAAAAAAAAAAAGCCACACTAGAAAATAAAACCTGTTTAGTATAAATAATTCTTTGCAATTGAAAATCATGAATGCATTAAGCTTTGCAAATCCAGTGGCGGTTAAGGGACTTCCCCAAGTTCACACAAGAAGTCAGTGGCAGAGCTGGGATTAGACTAGACCACACTTTATCAAGCCAGGAATGGCCCCACTCCTCCACTTTGACCCTAGTTTCCGCTGCCTTTTGCACAGCCTCTCCGTTCTCTTATTCCTGAGGTCTCCCTTGACAAATGCAGCAGCGTGGATGTGGTGGGAGCATTCGGCTTGTACAGATTTAAATAGAAAGCTGGTGTCCACCATAACTACAGCCCAGCTAGTGCTCCGCTATCATGTGACAGGGCAGGGAGATGGGCAGTGAAGGGAGAAGGCTCAAGACATACAGTGGCTGCTTCTCTTGATATAATGCAGAGTATCTTCCACATGGGTGTGTGGAGTGGAGGCTGAGCGTCTTGGGGCAGTGTGTATCAGCAACTGGGATGGAGGGACGTGGTGCAACGTGGAGAGAATGAGGATGGTCCTGGGTGTCTTGGCTTCACTCTCAGCGTTAGCTTGGCGATCAGAGGCTGCAGGTCAGGATTTAGGACCATGATAAGAGCTACATGGGATCGGAATCGCAGGGAGGGCTGAAAATCCGAATCCAGAGGCTTTTGCAGAACCGTGGGGGAACCAGGACTGGCCCAGCTATGCGTACTGCAGAGCAGGATAGGCAATGCATTGGCCAGGACTGAGCTGTGTGGCAGATCAGAACTGAGGTACATTGGAGAGCTCAGGGCTGACATAGCAGAGGGGGCTGCCAATCGGGATTGCGGGGCAGTGGCAGAGCTGTGTGGGCACAGCACCAAACTAACAGGGCGTGCTGCAGATCAGGAGTGAAACGCATCCATGCAGCCATGCCCTCACTACACCTCATTCCAGCCATGACAATAGTCACTCACTTTCTCAAGCACTAAATCCACTCAGCACATTATTTCTCCCAAGTAAAGGAATGAAATCCTCCCCCACCAGTGTATATTACACCGTGGATCTCTTTTAAAGTTACGGTTTATGACAAAAGAATCAAAACGGCTTGTGACAAGCCTTGATTTCTCACCTCCTTTAAAATTGGGCAGGGGCTTGCTTCATTCCGATGCCCTTCCCCATCAATCATAGTGGAGCCAATTTGAGTGGCTCAGGCTTTACTCTTATTATGTGCGTTAGTCTTTCCCCGATGATCCATCCAAAGGAAATAAGCAGCAGGCTTCCTCCAGTAGCTAGTCAAATCGGTTTCGATTAGGCCCTGGGCTCTTAGCCTCAGAAATAATTGCTGATGATACCCACGATGTTTTGTTGTTTTTGCCGTGCGCATTACTTTTGCTGGCTGCCTGCAAAGCCAGTTTGTTTGGACTCCAGAAGCAAGCAACTACTGCTGTGACCTTTCTTAATTGTACCAGGGTTTCGCAGAGTTCCAGCTCTCTCTTCCAGGAAGCTAAAATACAAACTCGTCGCGATCGCTGGTAGCAGCCATTCATAGCCTGGGCCAATGGATCTGACAGTGAAGGTAGGCCACAGAACTGAGCGCAGGACTAATTAGAGATGGGCAAGGAATAGATTTTTTTTTTCTCAGTGTGCCGAGTGAGCCAGGGAATTAGGGAAATACTTTAGGTTTCAGAGGGGTCGCCGTGTTAGTCTGTATCAGCAAAAACAACGAGGAGTCCTTGTGGCACCTTAGAGACTAACACATTTATTTGGGCATAAGCTTTCGTGGGCTAAAACCCACTTCATCAGATGCATGGAGTTGAAAATACAGTAAGCAGAATATATATATTACAGCACATGAAAAGATGGGAGTTGCCTTACCAAGTGGGGGGTCAGTGCTAACAAGCCCATTCAATTAAGGTGGAAGTGGCTTATTCTCAACAGTTGACAAGAAGGGGTGAGTATCAGCAGAGGGAAAATTACTTTTTGTAGTGACCCAGCCACTCCCAGTCTTTATTCAGGCCTAATGTGATGGTGTCCAGTTTGCAAATTAATTCCAGTTCTGCAGTGTCTCGTTGGAGTCTGTTTTTGAAGTTTTTTTGTTGAAGATGAAGCGATGTTTTTGGCCAAAAAACATTGTGTGAACAACTTTGCCCCAAACTAGGAATAACGGCCCATTTGACCCTCTATTATTGATCCACCTGGCGGATGCTCCTTCACATGCCTCCTGTCGTTCACAAATTGTCATTGTCTGGACACTTGCTTGTGAGGCTAAGGCTCTGTCTATACTACCGCCTAGAGCTTCTCCCGCCAACACAACTTCTGCCGCTCGCGGGGGTGGGTTTTTTATGCTGACGGGAACGCGCTCTCCTGTCGGCATCGAGCGTCTTCACCAGACGCCCTACAGTGGCGCCGCTGTATCGGTACAGCTGCAGCACTGTATGTGTAGACATGGCCTTATCCTGGAAATACCGTGCTGGTTTCTCTTCTGAAAGAGGTGATAATTGTATGCGATCCAGGGGGAAATATAATGCAAACTTTAGAGCAAAGGGTTAAGAGCATGATCAGTATAGTTGTGTGGCCTTGGGTGAGTCACTTTCCCCTCTCTGTGCCTCAGTTTCCCCATCTCTAATAGTAGCATATAATATTTACCTAGTGAGGCTTAATTAATGTCTGTAACAACACTTAGCACATATATTATCCAAGTGCTTTATTATTTCGGTCCATGTAAAATTAACATGTGCTTGATCTAGTGCCTTTCTTCTCCAAAGAGCCTGTAGTGATGTGCGACTCACCCCTGCGGTGCCTCCTGCTGGTTGTCTCTGGGAATTAGCTCGTCCAGCCTCCGGAGCGCCCTCTGCAGGCCGGTGTCCCGCTGCCTCTTGGCCCCCGTGTCCCTCCCAGACCCGATGCCCTGTTATCTGGGGTACTGCCCCCTGACAGTAACCCCTTTCTCTGTGTCTCTCCTCCCCAGGGAACCCCCATCCACTATCCCCACCTCGCCTCAGTATAAGGCTACTGCCAGTCACCGTCTAGCCCCTGTGCCCTGGGGCAGACTGCAGTATCAGCCTACTCATCACGGCAAGGTTGGGTTTGGACCTGCTGCCTTTGCCTACCCCTGGGCTGCCCTCTGCAACCCCCAGTACCCATTGGCCTTCTGGTAGGCCGCAGCCTGGGGCTTTCCAGGCTGGAGCTGCCCAGCTCCTCTGCCTTTCCCCAGCCCTGCTCCACTCAGGTACCCTGTCTCTAGCTCCCAGCAGCCAGGTCCCTTCTTCTCAGAAGCTAGGGGGAGACTGCTGACCTCCTGGCTCCCAGCCTCTTATATAAGGCCAGCTGAGGCCTGATTGGGGCGTGGCCCAGCTGCAGCTGCTTCCCCAATCAGCCTAGTAGCTGCTTGCCCCTGCCACAGCCCTCTCCCAGGGCTGTCTTTATACCCCTCAGGGCAGGAGTGGGTGACCAACGTGCTATTTAGACTGTACGCAGATATGAGTCTGAGGCCTGGTCCACACTTAAAAATTAGATTAACTTAGCTATGTTGCCCTTAGTGTCATAGTTAGGCCAACCTAATCCCCAGGACACAAACCCCACATTGGCGGTGAGTTCTATATTTAGATTTCACCAGCCAATTATCCAGTGTAAATGCCTCTGGCCCTATAACAGCTTGAACACGGAGTCACGGACAGTCTCCTTGGTACTTTGATCCATCTCGTGACCCAGGTGAGCATATCTGTGTGGTAGATGGCTCACAGGAATATTCAGGTTACTCCCAATCGATCAGTCACTCACCCCAGGTCAATTGCGCCTTAGATCTCACGCCAAAGACAACACTTGTATATATATATGGAGATATACCTATCTCATAGAGCTGGAAGGGACCCCGAAGGGTCATCGAGTCCAGCGCCCTGCCTTCACTAGCAGGACCAAGTACTGATTTTGCCCCAGATTCCTAAGTGGCCCCCTCAAGGATTGAACTCACAACCCTGGGTTTAGCAGGCCAATGCTCAAACCACTGAGCTATCCCTCCCCCGTAGCCAATCCTACAAAAAATTATATAAAGACACATGAAATCGGAAACACAAGAGAGTTGTTTACAGCAGTTTAAAGCAGGTAACATATATACATAAATGAGTTACAATCTTAAGTTTCAAAATAAGCAAGCTCTATATGGGGTAAGCACTGGGGGTCTCTTGCTTATGCTTCCTAAACCTGCCCCCCCCCCCCAGAGTCCAAGCAGCTCAGAGATGTTCAGTTCCTTCTGTGTGGGGTTTTGACCCCCCTCCTGCCATATGCTCTGAGCGGCAAAACTCAGCTGATGGGAGGAATCCACTTGCATGACTTATCTTCCTGCGCAGGGGGGGGCAGGGGAAGAGCAGAGCAAAGTGTTTTGTCCCCTTTAGCGGCCCATAATAGTCGGTGTGGTGTCGATGGCCCTTTCCTGTGGGGCAGGACGGAATACCTGCTGCTGCAGATCGGCACGTCACACTAGTTAGCGTCTCTCTCCTACCTGGTGATTTCCCGTCACAATACAACCGCTCCAATATTACCGGACAATATGGGGTAGAGATGCTGTAAGTGAGATTAAAGCAGGCAGCCACTGACATGCATTCAATAAAGTCTAAGCACATTCTTATAATCCCAATACCTATTGTAACAATCCTAGCACACAGGCAAGCCCGACTGATTCCAGCTGGGTACTTGCCAGAGTGCCACTGAGAGAGGGGGACCTCGGCGTGAGCTGGCACCTGGTGCCAGCATCACAGCGGCGACTAGATCCTCTGATCTGTGTGAATGGCACATTACACAAAAAAGCGCCCGTGATGGGGTTTTCAGACCCCCCCGCTAAGCCTGAGAGGAGGAAGGGCTGGAGCAGCACTAGGCCTGGGAGGGCCCACTCTCAGCAGACCAATGCTCTTGTGGGTGGGGGGAAAGACCAAGATAAAGGAAGCTCCAGCAGCCCCGGGGGGGGAGGGCAGTGGAGAAAAGAGAAAAGCCGTTTCCTGGAGCAGCAGCAGAAGAAGCAACTGCAACCAAGGGGGTCTGGGTGTGACTTTCTCCCCCCACACCCTTGGCACTACCCAAGAGGGAGGTAGAACCAGGGGCAAAGCCACCAGAAGGTTGCAGGCAGCCCTACCCCACCCCAGAACCCCAGCTTCAGACCTCAAGAAGGGCAGGGTAAGGGGTTACCGGCAGATGCCGGTCCAGCAGGGATCTTATCCAGAGAGCCTGGGACATATTGAACTGAAAGCCAGACTGAGGTGGAAGGGCCAAACCGCTAGGCCTGCTGGCCAACCAAACCACCTTGGCACAGAGCCTGGCAGGTGTATCTGGGTGCTACCGTACTACACAGAAGAATAAATCACGTCTCACCACTGAATTGCAGCCACCTCTTAGGTGGAACATGGCAGCTGTTTCTAGGCAGCTGGTTAGGACAGGAAGTGAAGAGTAACCTCTCCAAATGGAAATGCAAGGGTCAATAATTCCGGAAGCAGAATGTAACAAGGAAATATCGTCCAGCTAGGACACTCTGAATCTCTAGCCTGACCTCCTGCATAACATGGGCCACCGGCCTTCCCTGAATGAATTCCTGTTCAAACTAGAGCTGATCTTTTAGAGGAAGCTTTCCTGTGATGGTGAATCATTGGTAAGCTGCTGCAAGGGTTAATCACCCTCGCTAGTTACAATTTGCACCTTATTTCTCCAGGGCCGCCCGGAGGATTCAAGGGGCCTGGGGCAAAGCGGGGGAGCTGCGGCGCTTGTACTCACCCAGCGGCGGTCCGGGTCNACCCGGACTGCCGCCGGGCCCCTGCACGGCCCGGGGCCTGGGGCAAATTGCCCCACTTGCCCCCCCGTCTGGGCGGCCCTGTATTTCTCATGTGAATGTCCCTAGCTTCAGCGTGCAGCCCTTGTATCTTCTTATACCTGTCTCTGCTAGACTGAAGCACCCTCTGTTATTAAATTTCTTTTCCTCGTGTAGGTTTTTATAGACTGGGATCAAGTCACCCTGTGACAGGGCGGATTGGCCCCGCGCTGGTACGGCGGGGGTTAATCCTTCCCTCCTAACAGAAGAAGCCCCGCCCCTGAGGCTCTGCCAGGCATGTTCCACCTGGAAGTCAGGTATAAAAGCCTGCAGAGCTGCTCAGTCAGGGCTGACCGCCGGGGAAGAAGGACGCTCGGTGGAGGCTCCAGCCCCTTACTGCAGAAACCAGAGAGTCTGAGACCCAGACCAGAGACCGGTTGCCCACAGCGAGTTGACCGGAGTTGGAGTCCCAACAAGTACCTGCGCCAAGGAGCTTGGAGACCCTGATGATGAACAGACTCTGGCTTCAGGACACATGGTAGGAAGTGGCTCAGGGGGGTGGAGTGAGTGGCACCTCGCACCTGAAGAAGGTCAGCGTGTTGTGGAAGGATCCCTGCTGACTGGGTGGTGACCATGCTCACCGCTGACAGGGCCCTGGGCCGGGACCCAGTGGAGAGGGAGGGAGGGCCTGGGTCCCCCTACCACCTTTGCCGCCACCCACCCCTAGGTGGTGGCCTACTTCTTTGACTCTGGCCACTCGGCCACATAGCCCTGATCCCTAAGGCAATTGTATGGACTCTGGTTGCTAGGCCCCATTACCCCACTAGGGAAGGGGAAATAGATGGACTCTGGTCCTTGGGCCACACTCTGCTAACCACAGAGGGGTTTAGAACATGGACTTGGGCATAGAGAGGCTGAGTTACCTCCAGCTCCCTTGACTTAAGGGGCCGTCGAGGTACTAGCCCTTAACCTTTTCTTTGACAAGCTCAATAGATAGAGCTCCTTGACACGTCCACTGTGGGTTTGTCTGCACCACCGCTGGCTAGCACCGACGGAGCGAGTGTGCTAAAGATGGACGTGTAAGCCGTGGCAGCGTGACTAGCACCCTGCGCACGATCCCATCTGGAACGCTAGCCAGGTACTCCGGGTAGCTCCCCCATCCCACCTGCACAGCTGAGCTACCCGTCTCTTTTCAGTGCACTGACCCGCACTCGCCTTGATCGAGCACGTCTACCCGAGCCGGAAGTTCTGCCTCCTGCTCCAGTGTTGACGTACCCGATAATATCCTGCAGCGTTTCCGATCCTTTAATCGTTGTTGTGACTTTTCTCTGACCCCTCTCCAATGGTTCAACATCCTTTCTGAGCTGCGGACCCCAGAGCTGGGCACAGGATTCCAGAAGCGGCTGCATCAGTGCCAAATACAGAGGTCAAATAACCTCTCTCTGCTCCTGCATGAGATTGCCCTGTTTATACGTCCCAGGCTCGCATGAGCCCTTTTGGCCACAGCGTGGCACTTGGGAGCTCCTGTTGATCTGATTAGCCACCATGACCCCGCAGGCTTTTTCAGAGTCGCTGCTTTGCAGGACATAGCCCCCACCCTGCAAGCCTGGCCTCCGTTCTTTGTCCCGGGATGTGCACAGTTACATGTTCTCATAACTATAAAGGGAAGGGTAACAACCTTTATGTATGCAGTAATATAGAATCCCTCTTGGCCAGAAGTACAGAATCCCCTTACCTATAAGGGGTTAATCAGTTCAATTAACCTAGTTGGCACCTGACCAGAAGGACCAATGGGGAAAGAAGATACTTTCAAATCGGGGGAGGGGGGAAGGCTTTGTTTGTGCTCTTTTGTGTGCTCGTTGTTGTTCTTCTCTCGGGACAAAGAGAGACACCAAGCAAGTAATCCAGCTCCCACTGAATGATACATCTAAAATTACAGAAATAGTAAGTAATAGCAAGGAAATGCGTTAGATTATTTTTTGTTGAGCTTGTGAATTTTCCCTAAGCTAAGAGGGAGGTTTATTCCTGTTTTTTTTTTGTAACTTTAAAGTTTTGCCATGAGGGGAATCCTCTGTGTTTTGAATCTTATTACCCTGTAAAATTACCTTCCATCCTGATTTTACAGAGGTGTTTCTTTTACTTTTTTTTCCTTATAATAAAGTTCTGTTTTTAGGACTCTGATTGGGTTTTTAGTGTCCTAAAAACCCAAGGGTCTGGTCAGTGTTCACCTTGGTTACCTATTCGGTTGGTATATTATTCTCAAGCCTCCCCAGGAAAGGGAGTGAAGGGGCTTGGGGGGATATTTGGGGGAAACAGGAACTCCAAGTGGTCCTTTTCCTGAATCTTTGTCTAACTCACTTGGTGGTGGCAGCGATACCATCCCAGGGCAAGAAATTTGTGACTTGGGGAAGTTTTTAACCTAAGCTGGTGGAATATAAGCTTAGGGGGGGTCTTTCGTGCGGGTCCCCACATCTGTACCCCAGAGTTCAGAGTGGGGAGGGAACCCTGACACATGTGGTCAGATCTCAGGGCACGTTAGCAGCAGTAGCAGTTGGAGAAATCATCTTTTGGGCCCTGGTCCTATACAGGGGCGGTGGAAGCTTCCTAACAGTGTGGGGAGGGGCCCACTGGCGCCCAAACCGTGGCCCCACCCCCTGCATTGCCCCTTCCTCCCGAGCCCCTGCCCTCACGCCGCCCCTTTCCCTCCGAGCTCCTGCCCTTGTGCTGACCCGTCCCCCTGAGGGCCCACCCCACCCCACCCCACCCCTTCCCCCAAGGCCCTGCCCCCTCACCTCTCCTTCTCCCCAACCCCCCTCATGCTGCCCCGAGGCCCTCCCCCATATCACCCCTTCTCCCCGAGGCCCTGCTCCTGCATATCCTCTTCCCCCCAAGACCCCGCCCCCTGCCTCTGTCAGTCATCCTTAGGGCCTATAAAAAGTGGCAGGGCATAGCCCTCCCTCTTTTAAAAGTGTGTGGGGGGGGCCATGGCCCCCTACCCCCCATTCCAGCCCCCCTGGGCCCACAACTGGAGCCACATTACCACAGGAGGCTGAGATAGCGTTCCCATTTGCAGCACGGGGGCCTTGCTTTGCAGACTGACCCGATTTGACCGAGGAGTCACTGAGAGCAGCTAAATAGGAAGTTGCCTGGTGCCATTTTTTTCCAGTCGCTTTTTCTGAGGCCTCGTCTGCAGTAAACAGTTAGGTTGACCCAGCTCTGTCGCACCGGGGTGTGAAAAATCCCCACCCCCGGGCGATGTAGTTCAGGTGACCTAGCCCCCGGGGTAGACAGCACTAGCTAGAGGGAAGAACTCTTCAGTCCAGCTAGCTGCCACCTCAGGGGGGTGGCTGATCCAGCCCGGTGGGAGAACCCCTCCCGTCAGCGTAAGAAGTGTCTACACTGAAGCAGCCCCGTTGCGGCTGTGCCTCTGTAGCGTTTCAAGCGTAGACAAGCTGTGTATGTGTCTGCCTGTTGCTCTCGCTCTCTCAAACACACACGCAGCACCAAATCCCCGATTACTGTGCCGTCACTATCTTCCTGCCTCTAGCACGTGCCCCTAAGAGGGCTTAGTGTGGCTTAGATGGGGAGGAAGGCAGCAGTGGAGTTGAGGAGCCCAGCAAGGATTGCTTTGCTGCCAGCGGGAATTAGTTTTAGTTTTAAGTTGAGGGAACACGTGTGAAGTGAAGAAAAGAGGACCAAGACGCCCGCCGCTCCGTTGCCGCCATCAGAGATTCTGGCGGGCTACAGCTGAATGTTTCCTAAAGCAAGGAATGATACACCGGGGTATGAACAGGCAAACCCAAACCTGACTTGCAGGGTCGTGCCGTTCGGCTCATAGGGGTAAAACAAAGCTGACCGTCAGCAGGATTCCCTTGCTGAGCAAGCAGTACCTGGAAACATAATGGAGCAAACAATTAAGCAATCAATTTGCAAACACCTCGACGTTAATAAGGTGATAAGTAACAGTCAGCATGGATTTGTCAAGAACAAATTGTGTCAAACCAACCCGATAGCTTTCTTTGACAGGGGAACAAGCCATGTGGATGGGGCGGGGGAAGCGGTAGATGTGGTATATCTTGACGTTAGCAAGGCTTTTGATACTGTCTCGCATGACTTTCTCATAAACAAACTAGGGAAATACAACCTAGATGGAGCTACTATAAGGTGGGTGCATAACTGGTTGGAAAACCGTTCCCAGAGAGTAGTTATCAGTGGTTCATAGTCAAGCTGGAAGGGCATAACGAGTGGGGTCCCACAGGAATTGGTCCTTGGTCCGGTTCTGTTCAATATCTTCATCAATGATTTAGATAATGGCACAGAGAGTACACTTATAAAGTTTGCGGACGATGCCAAGCCAGGAGGAGGGGTTGCGAGTGCTTTGGAGGATAGGATTAAAATTCAAAATGATCTGGACAAACTGGAGAAATGGTCTGAAGTAAATAGGAAGAAATCCAATATGGACAAAAGCATAGTACAAGAGGAAGGAACAATCAGTTGCACACATACAAAATGGGAAATGACTGCCTAGGAAGTAGTACAGTGGAAAGGGATCTGGGGGTCGTAGTGGATCACAAGCTAAATATGAGTGAACAGTGTAACACTGTTGCAAAAAAACCCAAACATCATTCTGGGATGTATTAGCAGGAGTGTTGTAAGCAAAACGCAAGAAGTCATTCGTCTGCTCTGCTCCACGCTGATTAGGCAGGTATAAGAAGGGTCTTGGATTCTCCATCACTGGCAATTTTTAAATCAAGACCGGATGTTTTCCTAAAATATCTGCTCTCGGAATGGTTTTGTGGAGATTCTCTGGCCTGTGTTATACGGGGAGTCAGACCAGATCACAATGGTTGCTTCTGGCCTTGGAATCTATGATTCCTGACCGGTTTAAGTGCATCTGTAGTGGAGTTAGCACCGATTAACTAGATCTATTGTAAATTGAGTTAGGGTTTATCTACATGGGAAAGTTGTGCTGGTGTAAGGTATGGGCTTGACTGCATTACCGTGAAAAAGAACTGCCAGCAGGACAGGGTGGGCTTTCCAGCCTCAGAGCGTATTTTCCCCATTGGAACATAGCTCCCCCCCGCCCCAGTGAATAAAGGGAAAGAAGAGATTCCCACCCCACTGACTTCCTCATGCCATCTCCTTCTCACAGCTATGGGGCTGTAGCTATGCTGCTGTAGTGCCAGGGCCGGCTCCAGGGTTTTTGCCGCCCCAAGCAGCAAAAAAAAAAAAAAAAAAAAAAAAAGCCGCGATCGCGATCAGCTCTACAGCCGCCGCTTCAGTCTTCGGCGGCAATTCGGCGGCTGGTCCTTCGCTCCCAGCGGGACCAAGGGACCCGCCCCCGAAGACCCAGACTTGCCGCCCCCAAAACAGCTGGAGTGCTGCCCCTCTCCGTTGGCCGCCCCAAGCACCTGCTTGCTGGGCTGGTGCCTGGAGCCGGCCCTGTGTAGTGCCATAGCGGAGATGCTTGCTACAGTGATGGAAGGGGTTTTTCCATTGCGCTAGGTAATCCACCTCCCCGAGCAGCAGTAGCTAGGTCAATGGAAGAATTCTTCAGGTGACCTACCTGCGTCTATACTTGGCGTTAGGCTGGCGTAGTTCTGGTGCTCGGCGGTGTGAAATTTTCATTCCCCAGAGCAATGTAGCTATGTCTGTGACGGGTTGGATCACAGAAACCCCCTTGGGAGCTGCCAACTGATGTGCAAAGGCTACCTCTGCTCTTGGGAGCTACCATCTAATGTACCAAGACTACTTCTATTCCTGTTTTCCCTGCCAGCTCAGTGGCTTCAGCACCCTGTCTTGCTGAAGCCAGACACACCCGTCTGCTCCAACACAGACCCAGGGTCTGAAGCCACTGAGCTGGCAGGGAAAACAGGAATAGAAGTAGTCTTGGTACATTAGATGGTAGCTCCCAAAGGGGTTTCTGTGATCCAACCCGTCACAATGTCAATCTAAATGTTAAGTGCAGACCAGACCTATGGTGTGAATTATACCAGTATAACCCCGCGTGTGGGCACTCTTCATCCAGTAGAAGAGTGGCTCTTTTCAGTGTAGTTTATGTTGCCTGGGAAGAGGTTTAAGCTACTCTTGAGGGTCCACACAGTTCTTATACCTGTGTATCTAAAGTGGGGTCGCTGGTAAAGCTTTCTCATGTAGACAAGGCCGTACTTACACCAGTGGAACTTTTCTAATGTAGACCAGCCCTTAGATTTAAAATGTTTATTAAAGCTAATGTTAAAAAATGATATAGTACACAGGTTAAGAAAAAAGTGTCTGTACATCTGGGTAAAGTGCTTTGATTATCCACACATACAAAGTTTGTTTTCAGTCATAAGATACATATAGTGCATAATCAGCAATAACCCAAATTTAGGTGAATAAATTTAACAATACAGTTTAGATATTAGCATCCAAGTATTCGGGTACATCACTCATGAAAAGTTGTACAGAGAGTTGGTTGTGGAAAGCAAAATATATCGATGAGTGAAGATTGTCCCTCAGTAGTTGAGAATTTAGGGTAGGGTGTTGTCGCGGGGCGGGACTCACTGGTGTGGCGCCTCCTGCTGGTCATCCAGAGAATTAGCGTTTCCAACTCCAGAGCGCCCTCTGCAGGCTGGTGTCCCACTTGCCGCTGCGCCCGAGTCCCTCCTGGACCCTGGTGCCCCTTTCAGGCCGGGGTGCTGCCCCCTGGCAGTACCCCCCCACAGATCTGGGTCTCCCCTCCCTGGGGAACCCCAACCCTCTATCCCCACCTCGCCTCAGTCTATGGCCACTGCCAGTCAAGCCCCCGCTCCCTGGGGCAGACTGTAGTGTAAGTGCCACTCATCACCGGCAAGGGGGGTTTGGACCTGCTGCCTCTGCCTACCCTTGGGCTGCCCTCTGCAACCCCAGTACCTTTCTTTGGCCTTTAACAAGGCCTGCAGCCTGGGGGGTTTCCAGGCCAGAGATCCCCAGCTCCTCTGGCCTTCCCCCAGCCCTGCTCCAGTCTCGGTTCCCTGCTTAGCTCCTAGCAGCCAGGCCCATCCCTCTCCACATCTAGAGAGAGAGTGTCTCTGTGTGCTCCTGCCCACTGCCCTCTTGTAAGGGCCAGCTGGGCCCTGATTGGGGCGTGGCCGCATCTGTGGCTGGTTCCCCAATCAGCCGAGGCTTGCTGCTTTTCCTAGCCTCAGCCCTCTCCCAGGGCTGATTTCAAGCCCTTCAGGGCAGGAGCGGGTGACCACCCCGCTACAGTTGTCCATTAGAAAGTACAATCCATCAGGGAAGTATTTCAGTTATTTTCTGATTTCGCTTCTCCTCGGCACTCCAGCTCATCTCTCCTGGTGTTGCCGATGTCTGGTGATGTGTTCTAGGTAGATGTCCCTCGACCACCTGATGGCGTCCGACACCCTGAGTTGCCGCATCAGCCGAGTGTAACATTGACCAATTCCACATTCCCACAACACTCGCTCGTTCTACAGTGATCAAAGCCCCTGACATAGGTAAGATCTTGTTCTCCAGAATGGCAGCTCTCATTAAAATAAGTCTTTAGCTGTTGTGATCGAGAATAAAAACCTTGAAGATGTGAACTGAGTGTAACCAATGCTGAGACATTTACACGAGTTTACACGGAGAGCTGGAACAGCAGCTCTGAGAGGTGTGAACTGCCCCTTTCCTCTCAGTGAGATGTTAATGCAGGTGCCCAGTCTCATTTGAGCTGCCTCTCCTTGGAATCCAGCTGGAACAGGTGCAGAGAAGGGCTGCTAGGATGACCAGGGGACTGGAGAACCTATCTTACACAGGATAGGACTACATTTGAGATGGGAGTGTGAGTCTCAATATGTGTAGACATACCCGGGCTAGCTTTGCCTGAGCTCCTGCCTAAGAAATAGCAGTATGTTCACAGTAGGGTGACCAGATGTCCTGATTTTATAGGGACAGCCCCTTTTTTGGGGTCTTTTTCTTATATAGGCGCCTATTACCCCGCACTCCCTGTCCCGATTTTTCACACTTGCTGTCTGGTCACCCTAGTTCGCAGTGGGGTGGGCTAGCTACCAGTGTACGTAGCCAGAGGGTCAGGTGGGATTGTACCTGGGGTGGCTATCCAGAGTGGCTGCCCCTGCTGCCATGGACAATGCTGTTCTTTCTAGGCTCAAGCCTGAGCGGAGCTAGTATGGATACAGCTACACCTGTTGAGAATCATGCCTCCCAGCTCAAATGCAGACATCCCCCTCAAATAGCTTGGCTTGTTTAGCCTAGAAAAATGAAAGCTGAGGAGGGATCTGATGGCTCTCTCTCAATATGTTACAGGGGTAAATGCCAGGGAGGGTGAAGAGTGAGTACAGCGAAAGGACAATGCTGGCACAGGAACGAATGGGGATCAATTGGCCATGAACAAAGTCAGGCTGGAAATGAGAAGCCGATTTCCAGCCATGAGAGGAGGGAGGTTCTGGAAAAGCCTCCCAATAGCGGTAGCAGGGGCAAACAACCTAACCGGCTTTAAGATGGAGCTTCATGAGGGGGTGTATCGGCAGGGTGGCCTGGGAGAGGAGGGGACTGGACTCACTGACCCAGAAGGTCCCTTCCAGTCATATGTTCCTTTTTTCTCCCCCACACAAGAAGGGTTGAAGGCCAAGCAGCCCAACAGAGCCCATGGGCATAGTCACACCCCACTCGAGGAGCCCCCCGTGGACCCCAGAGAGCTGCCCGGTTCCATTTGGCATCTCATGTTGGCAGCTCGCATGGGCGGCGTTTACTTTGTGGATGGAGTTTATCCAAGCACCACCACCTTCCTTGCATTCCCCTCCTCTGCTGAATCTCTGTCCCTATTGTTAGCCAGTACAGATAAGTTAGGTGTAGTATTAATACATGTAACCCCTTTGGGGTTTAGAGAGCATGGCCCCTTTAAATCTTTTCCCTAGGGGGGAGGGGGAGAGTGAGAAAAAAGGAGGGAAACTCCAGGGGGTGTCTCTGAAGCTCAGAGGGAGAGAGCGAGAGCAGCCCGAGAACCTGCCGGAAGCCTGGGAAGGCCAGGGCAGGAGCCAGGAGGAGCACGGTGCCAGGGAGGAATCGCCCGAGAAGGACAGGCCGGAGCTGGACCCAGTATCACGGCTGCCCAGAGCTGCATGGGGCTGTGAATACTGGGGCTTGGGACTCTGCATTGGGAACAAGGAGGGCGGCTGTAGCTAGTTAAGTGGGGAGGAGGTCGCTCTGTGTGGCGTTGCAGAGAGCGGCAGAAGAGGGCACCGGAGGGGTTTGTTGGGGGAAAGTTCACTGGCGCCGAAGACGACCAGGAGCACCCAAGACTCACCCCTGGACTGGAACTTTGCTCAGGACTCCCGAACTCTGTGTGCAGACACATTGCTCAGTGTCTGCCCTTCCAGCCTGTGCTACCACTGGGCCCGTGGGGCCTGGGTTTGGATGCAACCCTGTTCTACTGCTCCCCCTATATTTCCCCTTGTTGTATTTCTCCTCTCATCCCTCTGTACATAAATATTTCCCTTTGTTATAGCCATTGTACTTTTCCTGTGGGTGGGTGTGTTCACTCTGGGGGGTTTGGAACAGGTGCCCCTGGGGTGGAAGGGATTTTTCCTGCTGCATTCCTGCGTGCGCTTTCTCTTGGCCAGAGCTGCCTGCAGAGCAGACTCCATCTTGGCCACGAGGGCACCAAAGTTACATACAAGTGTCGGGAAGTTATGTTAACCAAGTGTGTTATACTCACCCCACAATTCTATCCACCCACGTCAAGCATCCCATAACAACTTGCACTTGCTGAAGTAAGCTTTGGCTCCAGTAGATAGGAAGACTGCCGGGATCAGGACGTCTGAGTGCTTTACCATAGCAACCGGTAGGAATTACTCTCACAAGCTAACACTGGAATGTCCCAAAGGAAAAGGCCAAGAGCTATGTATTTTCTATCCTAGTACAAAACTAGGAGGTGCCTTCATGCCCTTTGGTACCTGGAATGCAGGTGTTCAGAACAAGGAAAGAAGGGGTACACCATGGCACCAGGAAAAACAAGGTAGGAAGCTGATTGGTTGAATCGAGTTCGAACTGATGTACACAGGACCTTTTGCTTGTAAACAGTAAGGTATAAAAAGATGGCTTTAGGGGTGTCACTTTGGGAGGGGACCTTCTGCGTAAGGTGAATGTAACAATGCTGCATGAGATGGCTTCCCAGATTCCTATATTATTACTGGGTTATAGCAATAACCCAGATCTAATGCATCCGAGGGTGCTGAGGGAGTTGGCGGATGTGATTGCAGAGCCATTGGACATTATCTTTGAAAACTCGTGGCAATTCGGGGAGGTCCCAGATGATTGGAAAAAGGCAAATATAGTGCCCATCTTTAAAAAAGGGAAGAAGGAGAACCCAGGGAACTACAGACCAGTCAGCCTCACCTCATCCCTGGAAAAATCCTGGAGCAGGTCCTTAAGGAATCCATTTTGAAGCACTTGGAGGAGAGGAAGGTGATCAGGAACAGTCAACATGGATTCACCAAGGGCAAGTCATGCCTGACCAACCTGATTGCCTTCTATGATGAGATAACTGGCTCTGTGGATATGAGGAAAGCAGTGGACGTGATATACCTTGACTTTAGCAACGCTTTTGATACGGTCTCCCACAGTATTCTTACCAGCAAGTTAAAAAAGTATGGATTGGATGAATGGACTGTAAGCTGGATAGAAAGCTGGCTAGATCATCTGGCTCAACGGGTAGTGATCAACGGCTCAATGTCTAGTTGGCAGCTGGTATCAAGTGGAGTGCCCCAGGGGTCGGTCCTGGGGCCAGTTTTGTTCAACATCTTCATTAATAATCTGGATGATGTGATGGATTGCACCCTCAGCAAGTTTGTAGATGACACTAAACTGGGGGGAAAGGTAGATACACTGGAGGGTAGGGATAGGGTCCAGAGTGACCTAGAGAAATTGGAGGATTGGGCCAAAGGAAATCTGATGTGGTTCAACAAGGACATGTGCAAAGTCCTGCACTTAGGATGGAAGAATCCCACGCACTGCTACAGGCTGGGAACTGACTGGCTAAGTGGCAGTTCTGCAGAAAAGGACCTGGAGATTACAGTGGACGAGAAACTGGATATGAGTCAACAGTGTGCCCTTATTGCTATTGGTCTGTATTAGTAGGAGCATTGCCAGCAGATCGAGGGAAGTGATTATTCCCCTCTATTCAGCACTGGTGAGGCCACATCTGGAGAATTGTGTCTAGTTTTGGGTCCCCCACTACAGAAAGGATGTGGACAAATTGGAGAGAGTCCAGCGGAGGGCAACAAAAATGATTAGGGGGCTGGGGCACATGACTTACGAGGAGAGGCTGAGGGAACTGGAGTTATTTAGTCTGCAAAAGAGAAGAGTGAGGGGGGATTTGATAGCAGCCTTCAACTACCTGAAGGGGGGTTCCAAAGAGGATGGAGCTCGGCTGTTCTCGGTGGTAGCAGATGACAGAACAAGGAGCAATGGTCTCAAGTTGCAGTGGGAGAGGTCTAGGTTGGATATTAGGAAACACTTTTTCACTAGGAGGGTGGTGAAGCACTGGAATGGGTTACATAGGGAGGTGGTGGAATCTCCATCCTTAGAGGTTTTAAGGTCCGGCTTGACAAAGCCCTGGCTGGGATGATTTAGTTGGGGCTGATCCTGCTTTTAGTAGGGGAGTTGGACTAGATCTCCTGAGGTCTCTTCCAACCCTAATCTTCTATGATTCCAATAAACCTCACTGGTACTGGTTATTTGGTCTCTTGAATATGTTTCATAATGAACCAAAGTGTGGACAAGCAATTGAGTATCCAGTTTATGAACCCTGTATAAGGTAGATGGATGAGTGACAGTTACAAGTCAGGGGAGTATACAGACAGCGCAGCCCCACCCTTTATCCCTGTGAATGACACAGGACTCCTGGGAGACAACTGGGATAATGCCTGTACTCCTATGAAAAGTGCCGTGGGATCTTTAGCTATCATCCATGGATACAACTTCAGTTTTGTAAATCATCTAGATGGCATCTCCATCAGCACAGAGCACCACTCACCACGTTCCAGCACTGTGAGTTCCTTTCTAGCCTGCTGGGTCATTCACTCATCCCTGTCTCTGAGAGCACTTCTTACTGACCTGCTAACAATGGTTCCTGAAGCATGGATCTTCCTTAGAGGTCCCCTATTTAAGTACCGAACACGTCCAACCCTGCTTAGCTTAGGAGAGCTAAAGAGATCCCAGCCCGAGGCCAGCGGAGGCTTTTGTTTTGTAATTTTCCTTCCTCCTTTCCCCTCCTCTCGTCTCTCTCTCTGGGGACGTTAGTAACAAAGATTATGTCAGGGGGTGGATGTGAACTGTCGCTGTTCCTGCTCAAAAGAGCAGCGATGACAGAGCAAGTGAAGGGAACCTATGCAAACCAGGGGAAATTAATATGGGGAAATCAAAAATGAAAAGGTCGCCGCTGATGAGCTTTTTGGTTATTACCCCAGCAAGAACTGGATGCAACGGAGCGCAAAACAAACATGAATGAGGCCAGCACTGGGAGACACATGGAGCCCTTCCCGCTCTAGAAGCATGTGGACAGAGGAAAGCGTAGAAGCAGAGCTAGCATTTGGTATGTGAAATGGATACTGTGCCACTAACATCTGGACAGTCCTGCGAGTGATAGCATGCAATAGGTGCATAGCAGTCTCTCCAGATGTGGTGGCCGTGCCGTCCCTTAAATTATTTAGAAGCAGAGCAATCAAAGATTTCTCCCTTACTATCTGTGAATATAGTTGACATCAGTAATGCCTGCAGGCTATTTACCACGGTAGAAGTGAGTATAGAGGAGGGATTTGAAGGAGAACAAGGTGCCGGCTTTATGGTCTAATTGAGGGAGAGGGTTCCATGCATAAGAGACAGTATAGGAGAAAGCACAGAGGCACTTGGGGGGGCGGGGGGGATGGCATCATTGGCAGAGCAGGGGATATTGGCGGAGTGACATGATAGTAGATAAGTGGAGAGGGGCTAAGTTGTGCAGGGTGTCGGAAGAGAGCACAACAAAGATGGATTTTGATGCAGTGGGAACAGGATAATGAGAGCTGAGCTGTGTGTACAGCGTTGTTATGGGGATGCACATGCTGGTTTGGTATCGCAGGCTGACCTGTGCACACTGATTTATTCTTGTTGGGTTGTCCTGCACATGCTGGTCGGTTATCTTAATATATGGAGATATACCTATCTCATAGAGCTGGAAGGGACCCTGAAGGGTCATCGAGTCCAGCCCCTTGCCTTCACTAGCAGGACCAATTTTTGCCCCAGATCCCTAAGTGGCCCCCTCAAGGATTGAACTCACAACCCTGGGTTTAGCAGGCCAATGCTCAAACCACTGAGCTATCCCTCCCCACTTTCAGAGGGTTGCTCCTGCGTGCTGGTCTGGTGGCATGGTGCATTTGGGCAACCTCCTGCCATTGCCTCCCCCAACAGTAAAATAAGATAATGTAAAAACAATATGAATATGAACATTGCAAACACCAGACCTTTTTGACCAGGACAGCTAGGCAAATTCACCCTGACCATAACCCTTTTACAGCAACATTTTATAACTCTTCTCTGGAAACTATTTCCGCTGCAATCTGCTGCTCATTCTCTCTCATTACTTTGATTCCTCCCCCCGCCCCGCCCCCTTCTCTGCTAAATGCTCCCAAAACAACTTAGGGAGTAATTGATGGAAGAAGAAATATTAGTTCTTTGTTTCACTCAAGAGGCTTTGACTCAAGTGGACAGTCACCCATCAAGGAGCCCGCCGAGCAGGGGCCATATTCATTTAGCCGTCACAAAAAGCAACCTTGAGTGAAACGCCACTTCATGCTCATTGAATGCAGTGGCCGGGGCTGGGAGCACGGTTTTTCCATGTGGCAATCGCTCCCATTCATTCAGGGCACACTAATGATAGCGACGAGCTTTCGGGAGCATAATGGGGAGAGAAATGAAAGAGAAAGGAGTAGGAGGGAGGAGAGGTTAAAACCATTTAGGAGCCGATCTATAAATATAAATATATTGGCGGAATGTCTCCTAAATGGTTTCACGAAGACTTTGCTGCATAGGACCACAATGCCCTGAAAAGGTGAACTCAATGTCTAGGGTTTGAGTGAAAGGTGATGAGAATGGATTTTGTTAGAGGGCAAATAGATTAGATGTGTATCCATTCATACACAATAAAGAGGCTGGTCTTCAACCGGGCCAGAGGAATTGGGCAGCTATTAGCGTCACTTAGCCAGGAGTTGGTGGAAAGATGAGCTCTGTTTTGATGAAAGACCCTGTAACTTCAGGTCCCAAGGAGATGGGAAAATGAGCCCCCCCTCTATTAATCTAGCCCAGGGGTCGGCAACCTTTCAGAAGCGGCGTGCCGAGTCTTCATTTATTCACTCTAATTTAAGGTTTCACGTGCCAGTAATACATTTTAACGTTTTTAGAAGGTCTCTTTCTACAAGTCTATAATATATAACTAAACTATTGTTGTATGTAAAGTAAATAAGGTTTTTAAAATGTTTAAGAAGCTTCATTTAAAATTAAATTAAAATGCAGAGCCCCCCGGACCGGTGGCCAGGACCCGGGCAGTGTGAGTGCCACTGAAAATCAGCTCGCGTGCCGCCTTCGGCACCCGTGCCATAGGTTGCCTACCCCTGATCTAGCCTGTTCCCTTGAGTGTTCTGCTATCACTGTTGTAACCCACAGATTTATGGGTTTGCTGCTGGGTTTGGGCTTACGGAGCTGGATCTGTTAGCTTGGGCTTAGAACCAGTGATCAAGGGTCCAATCCCCGCCGATAATGACTCATCCAGGGACATTGTGTTATACCATGACATGGGAGGCACTGTCACACGGAGCCCCTTATCGTGTTTCACAAAGTGTGCCCATTGGATTGAAGTTTCTCGTGCTGCTCCTCAGATTCGAGGTCTAAATTTCTTTGGGGGGAAAGTCTGGTACAATCCCATTCGATCGTTTCTGAGCACTCTGGCCATGGGGCAAGAAACAGTGTGTGAAGGCAGATTTTCAGATTCATCTATTTTTTTGCCCTCAGGTGACTGAGAAGTGGCTCTAGCCACTAACGCAGAGTCTAGCAGTGAGACAAAAATTCATAGATTCTAAGGCCAGAAGGGACCACTGTGATCATCTAGTCTGACCTCCGGTACATCACAGGCCACAGGACTTTCCTGACTTAATTCCGGTTGAAATGGAGCAGAGCTTTTAGAAAAACATCCAGTCTTGATTTAAAAATTCGCTTTGGTGAAGAATCCACAACCACCCTTGGTAAGTGGCTCCAATGGTTAATTACCATTGTTAAAAATATGCTGCATATTTCCAGTCTCAGCTGGTCTAGCTTCAACTTCCAGCCATTGGTTCATGTTATACCTTTCTCTGCTAGACTGATGGGGCCCATTATCTAGGACAGTGGTCCCCAACCTTTTTTGTCCGGCGGGCGCCAAAAAGAAAAAAAAAAAAACGAGCGCTGCAGGTGGGCGCCAAAAAAACAAAACAAAAAAAAACCCCGAGTGCTGCCGTGCCGCGTTGGGGACCCCTGATCTAGGAGATCTGCTGTTAATCCTCCAAGCTCTGCTGTCAGTTTGCTGTGTGACTATGGGCCCTTAGGCCAAAGGTTTCAGACATGGATGCCTAAAGTTGGGCACCTAGTGAGAAGTAGCCTGATTTTCAGAGATGCTGAGGCCCCGTGGCTCCCACTAAGCTGTCATTCGGGTCCTTGGATGAAAGGCGCTGTGTAGACACACTATCATTATTGAAGCAAGCCATGGGCTCAGTCCTCAGCCGTGATGAGCATAATTGAAATGCTGGGGTTGGAAATCCATTCTGCGCTGCAGTGTGCCTGCTTGCTACTGTCACCCTTACTCCAGTTTAGTATCTTACTCCACACTAGAGCAGGCTGAAAATTTTCCCACGGAACGTCTTTGCCATTGGAAAATGCTGATTCAACGAAATTGAAAAACGTGAAGCGATAAAGTCAAGATGAAGGCTTTTCACCTTATAGAAATGAGGCACTTCAACCTGGTAGAAACAAAGTGCTTTGTTAAAGTCATTTGAACATGAGCTCCCAGTGTGACGCTGTGGCTAAAAGAGCTAATGTGATTCTGGGATCGTAAACAGGGGAATCTCAAGTAGGAGGAGAGAGGTTATTTGACCTCTGTATTTGGCACTGTTGCGACTGCTGTTGGAATACTGTGTCCAGTTCTGGTGTCCACAGATCAGGAAGGATGTTGATAAACTGGAGAGCGTTCAGAGAAGAGCCGTGAGAATGATTAAAGGATTAGAGAAAATGCCTTAAAGAGAGAGACTCATTTCGCTCAATCTATTGAGCTTGATAAAGAGAAGGTTAAAGGGGTGACTTGATCCCAGTCTACAAGTACCTAAATGGGGAACAAATATTTAAAAATGGGCTCGTCAATCTAGCAGAGACAGGTATGTTTCAATGGTTGGAAATTGAAACCAGATTAGAAATAAGGCACAAAGTTTTAGCAGCAAAAGTAATTTCCCCCCCGCCCCGATCCTCCCTTTCCCAGTTCCTCTTCAGGGATCTTTCTCACGAGTCTGTACTAAGACACGATGTGCCGACCCTGTGTTCTTTGGGACCTGTAGAAGAAGGGTCTCCTCTTCATTTGGGCAGGGGGGGTTATTCCTGATATAAGCAGAGTCAGGATGAGCTCTACCCTGACATCTGGTGGTGAATTATGGCGAGTGTGGAGAAGAACTTCAGGGGCTGATCTTGTTTGCATAGGCACACCCACTCCGCCTAGCATGAGCATACAGCAGCCCCAAATGGTAACTTTGGCTGTTGTAGGATCCCCAGTTTCTCTGTTATTGGGGCAGGAAGAATAAAGTGTTGTTACCCTGGTTATGTGAATCAAGGCCAGTGAACTGTTGTATGACAGAGGGACTCACCATCAACTAAATAGCACTTGCTAGACAAGGGACATGGGTTCCAAAACCCAGTGAATTGAGAGAGGCTGGGGACAGGTATTTGTATCTGATGGGATGGGCCCCCTTTTGAGGGCCTGCAATATCAATTGCACCGCCTGCTCTCTCCACTGTTGAATGTCAGAGCTAACTTTGATTCCATTAGGAGCCTAGTTACAGACTGCTGAGCTGAATTTGCTTTTGGCCACTGGTGCACCAGCACTAGGGCTCTCCTACTACAAGCTGAAATCACTAAGAGCTGAGATTGCTGTGTTAACTAGTGGGGGAGCCTGAAGCTATATTGCTGATCGGCTGGTGGAGCGGAGCAGTTTGCGGAGCGGCGAGTGGAGCAGTTTGCGGGACCGTTGGCGCGGAGCGGAGCAGTTCGTGGGACGGCTGGTGCAGCTCACGGGACGGATAGTGGAGGGGAGCGGCTCGTGGTGAAGACGGCAGCAGAACCCCGAGGCGAGGCGGTTGGCCTCGGACCATGTAAGGTGCCCCTTAACCCCCTGCATACCCTTTCTCTCCCCCCTTCCACCCAGGCTGTGGGGGGGGGGGCAAAAAAACTCTGCAGCTCTGGGGCTGCACTGACCAAGGACAGAGACTCTTGGGTTGTTGGACTCAAGAGACTTTAGAGGGGTTGGACTTTTGGGACTTTGGGGTGATCTTTTGGGTTGTTGGACTTAAGACCCTGAGGGGGAAAGACACTGCCAACCTTACTTGGGGGTGGGTCTTTTGCTCATGGTTTGTATTATGAATCCTGTTTGTGGTGTTTACCCAATAATATGCCGCATTGTTTCCCTCCTTTATTAAAAGGATTTTGCTACACTCAGACTCCGTGCTTGCGAGAGGGGAAGTATTGCCTCTTAGAGGCACCCAGGGGGTGGTATGAAATTGTCCCAGGTCACTGGGTGGGGGCTCGAGCCGGTTTTGCATTGTGGTATTGAAACAGAACCCCTAGATACTGAACCCGGCCCTTGTTGCTGCCAACTCAGATGGGCAGAAGGGTTACACTGATACTTCCTAATCCCAAAGCCAGAGGAGGTTTCAGACCCATTCTAGATCTTGATATACTTGTTCAGCTTCTGAAGAAGATAAAGTTCCATATGATGATCCTTGCTGTGATTATCCTTTTCCTAGATCTGGGGGACTGGTATGCTGCCCTTGATTTACAGGATATCTGCTTCCATGTGTCACTCCATCCTTGTCACAGGAAGGTCCCGAGGTTCGTTGCAGAAGATTGTTACCAATGCACCATTCTACCCTGTGACCTTTCATCAGCACCGAGGACTCTTACCAAATGCATGGTGGTGGCAGCAGCCTATCTCCATCAGAGAGACATCCATATGTGACTGCTCGATTCGGGGTCCCCCTGGACACCAGGTAGAGACTGCTATCCATCAGATTCTCCACCTGTGAAGCATCCTGGGCCTAAAAATAAACAAAGACAAATCAACACGATTGCTTCTACAAAGAACAGAGTTCCTTTGAGTGGTGCTGGACTAGACTGCTGCCAGGGCCTCTTCACAGATTTCAGAATACATCTCTCAAGGGCCAGGACATCTGTAGCCCCTCAGAGCTGTGCAGACATGGCTTGAGTCAGTCTATCATCCTTACATTTAACAGCAGGCCAAACTAGCATGTGCAGTAGACAGAGTGTTGTCATCTCAGGATGAGCCAAGCCAACCTGTGCAGGGGGGAAGCGCTTTTCTGTCAGGGAGTCTCAAACCTTGGCCTACAAGGTTTCTTAGTATCTAGTAAGTTCCAATCTGCCACCTAGGGACCCACTAACAGTTGCTAGAACTAGGAGCTGAACTCTGACAGAGGACTCCAGTCCTGGGCTCTGATTGGTGGACCTCTGGGGGGGGTGTCCTGATTGGTTCCCTGATTGTATTTAAACTGAGCACAGGAACAGGAAGTTGTCCATGCAGCTGGGTTTCCCCTGCTCAGGACCACTTCCTTAGTATTACTTGCTCCTATGGGCTGACTCTGACCTCCTGGTAACCTGACCCTGCCTGCCTCTTGATGCTTGGTTTGCCCTCTGGCCTGTCTTGGACTCTGATCTCCTGGTAGCTGACCCGGCCTGACTCTCAACTCCTGCTCCGACCACTAGGTCAGACTGCCCATGTCCCAGTCATGACAGTTTGCATGGACAACTTAGGTCACAGGAGTGGGCCCAGTGCCAGCAGAATGGACCTGGCTAACCCTTCGGGAGCACCAGACACTCTTGAGTGTGGACTGCCCACCTCCAGGAGGACAGTCAAGCCCTGCAGGTATGGGTCATCCAGCCGACCTCCGAGAACCAGCTATTGCAAGAGGAGCAAGTTCCCTGATACCTCTGCTGGAATGGTCTGATGGAAATTGCCAGTGATTCTGGGGTTTTTAAACCAATGCTGCCTCCTGTTCATGTTACATCTTCAGTCCTACGCCACTCATCATGCAAAGGAGAGCCTGGTTATCCTCCCCTTTCTTGGAGCGTGATGCCTGGTGCTGTCAAACTGGGAGGTCTTCCTAAAAGCCATTTTGTGCTATTTGATGATCCACACTGGCTTAAAGAGTGGAGGCTGCCCTAAGAAAGCTCCAACAGACGCAGGGCGCCTTAGTTACCTATGTAGCGCAATTCTGCCGCCTCATGACCGACACAGATTGGACTGAGACAGCACAGCTGTACCAGTTCTGGTGGAACAGGTGAGAAGAAAATAAAGATGAGTTAGCCCAGGAGGAGACAACCGTGAGTCTGGATGCCCTCGTGGATCTCAACGCTTCTATCCCAGAACTGTTACCTCTTCCTAACGCATCTCACTGAGCCAACGCAGGTGGATGTGGGCTGTCGATGGCTCACCCCCCCCACCCCCCCCAGAAAAGGAATGACCATGCCAGCACCATCTCTCCTTCTACTGCAGGGAGTCAGGCCACTCCATCTCGGCCTGCCCCTCCTGAACTCCAAGGAATCAGGGAAAAGAGCTCCCCCACACTTTGGCCTTGATTGGAACCTGCCATTCCAGGCCTCCCCACTTGCAGGTGCCGGTCCAGTTGCACATACCTGGAGAACCCCTGTGAGCTCCTGTCCTAGCATCCCTCATTGACTCTGGTGCAGCTGACTGCTTCATAGATGTAGTGACAGCCTGGATCCTGCAGATTCCCCTGAATGCAAGGCCACTCCTGACCTCATAGAAGCTATTGATGGTTCCGCTTTATCTTCTGGTACAGTAACAGAGGAAACAACTTCCCTGAAGGCCGTGATTCACGGGCTCCAAGAAATGTTCCATTTTCCACACTTTCCACTGATCATTGGTATCTCCTGGCTGGCCCTCCACAATCTGTTTATTTGGTGGTGAGCACTGGAAGTCTGTTTTCCAGTGGAGATTTGTTGGCAGCATGATTGGGGACCAATAGATCCTGTCCCAATATCAGAACCTCCAGAGACTCAGGTTGAGGTGGCTATCCAGGCAGAACCTTACGTTGATGCTACATCTGAACACCCCTCAAAATACCAAGGCGCTGCCAAGACGTTTTTGAAAGAGGAATGAGGAAACCCTACCTCTGTACTGGGACAATGACTGCCCAATAGAGCTGCAGCTGGGAGCACAAATACCATTTGGATGAATTAATGCCGGGTCAGACCCTCAGTGCTCTGAGAATGCCTCCAGGAGAACGTGGCCTGAGGGTTTATCCACTAGTCGACCTCGCCAGCTGGCACACCAGTCCTTTTTGTCAGGAAGAAAGATGGCAATCTCTGACTCTGTGTTGACTACCCCGCATTGAATCCACTAACTATCAGGAATTGTTACCCACTACTCCTGATTCCTGAGTTGCTGGATCGCATGGGGGTTGCTTGTAATCACTTGGACCTCTGGGTGGGCCAATTCAACCTTGTGTGAAGGGGGACGAGTGGTAGAAACTGGTATGGCCACTATGAATATTTCATAATGTCCTTCAGTCTGACCAATGCCCTGGCCACTTTCCAACATTTTATAAATGATGTGTTGGGCGGTATATTGGACCAGTATGTAGTAGTCTACCTAGGTTACATATTGGTCTTCTCCAACTACCCTGAGCAGCATATCACTTATGTCCGAATGGTTCTGGAATGCTTGCAGCAGCATGGGCTTTACGCAAAGCTCAAGAAGTGTACCTTCAATCAGGCCTATGTGGAGTTCTTGGGCTTCATCTTATTCGCTGGAGGGATCCAGATGCAAGGGCCAAGCTGTCCAAGATTGGCCAGCTCCCGACATGGTACATGATCTGCAACGCTTCTTGGGGTTCGCAATTTTTATTGACAAGTCATCCTGAATTTTTAAAAATTACTCGAGCCCCTCACTGCTCTCCTCTAGAAAAATGCCGAGTTCTACTGGTCTCTCAGGGCCCAGCATGCATTCAATCAGCTGAAACTCACCTTCGCTACTGCACCCTTATTGTCTCAACCAGACGTGATGCAAACCTTCATTGTAGAAGCTGATGTTTCCAATACAACAATCAGGGCTGTCCTCTCCCCAATGACTTGTCCTGAACAAGTGTTATGCCCGTGCGCTTATTCCTTGAAGAAGCTCATCTCAGCAGAGCTAAACTACAAATACTCGATAAAGGACTCCTGGCAATGAATATTGCCTTTGCAGAATGGTGGTACTATCTGGAAGGAGCTCACCACCCCGTCCAGGTATTCACTGATCATGAAAATCTGGAATATCTATGTAAGGCGAAAGCCTTAAACCAACAGCACCTTTGCTGGGTCAGTTTTCTTACTATTTCATCATCACATATTGCCCCAGACCCAAAAACAGCCAGGCTGGCGCCCTGTCCTGAAGACCCGGTTGTGATGGGTTGGATCACAGAAACCCCCTTGGGGCTGCCAACCAATGTGCCAAGACTACTTCTGCCCCTGCTTTCCCTGCCAGCTTGTGACTCCAGCACCCTGTCTTGCTGAGCCAGACACGCCCGTCTGCTCCAACACAGACCCAGGGTGTGAACCACGTGCCCCAAAACTGCAGGCTTAACTGAAAGCAACTTACAGAAGTGTTCCTGTCTTTAACACTCAGATGCCCAACTCCCAATGGGGTCTAAACCCCAAATAAATCCATTTATTTATGAGGGCTAGCTCAGTGGTTTGAGCATTGGCCTACTAAACCTAGGGTTGTGAGTTCAATCCTTGAGGGGGCCATTTAGGGAACTGGGGTAAAAATCTGTCTGGGGATTTGGTCCTGTTTTGAGCAGGGGGTTGGATTAGATGACCTCCTCAGGTCCCTTCCAACCCTGATATTCTATGATTCTACCCTGTATGGTAAACTCATAAATTGTTCGCCCTCTATAACACTGATAGAGAGAGATGCACGGCTGTTCGCCCCCCCAGGTATTAATACAATGCACTTGTCATGGGTCTGTCTTACTCCACACCCTAAATTTCTCTCAAAGATAGTATCTGATTCCCACCAGAATCAGTCCATATATATCCCAGTTTTCTTTCCAAAGCTGCAGGCTGCCAAAGGTGAATGAAGCCTGCGCACTCTGGATGTGCATCGTGCTTTGGCGTTTTACCGCTTTGGGTTTCTTTCCAGCTGTTTGTTTCGTACGCGCTGCACATGCAAGGTCAGCTTACTACAGCACAGCCACTCGCCAAGTGGAGCACTAGCTGCATTGCTAGGTGTTAAAGGGATAGCGCCCCCTGGGAAGCGGACGGCACACTCCGCCTCTGCAGCGTTTGCGGCACAGGTCCCAATTGTGGACATCTGCAGGGCAGCGACATGGTCTTCCGTACATGCATTCACCAGACATCCATCACTGGCTGCTGTGTCCAGGGAAGAGGCAAATGTAGGAAAAGTGGTCCTCTTGCAATGAGACACTGAGCCCCCACCACCTTGGATAACTGTTTACATATGTCCATTACACTGTTGGTGACTCCCAAGCTCTCAAAAAGGGAACAAACTCACCTTCTTGTAACTGTAGTTCTCCAAGAGGAGTTGCATATGTCCATTACACAACCCACCTTCCTTCCTCAATGCTTCATAACCTACCCTTGGCTTTCTGGCTCCATGCTTTATACCCTGTGCTCAGAGCACAAGGAGCTGGGTTGTGGGCAAGGGTGCCCCTATAGGTACCGCTAGGGAAAACTCTCCAGTACAGGTACATGGGACATGCACACTCCTTACAGTGTAATGGACACATGCAACACATCTTGATGCTTGCCACTTTCCACTTCTGCCCCATCCACGTCTTGACAGCCTAGAGGAGCAAAACAATGGAGAAAAAATCCAGGTAACCTCACTTTTTCAAACCACCACCACCACCAAAAAAAAAAAAAAAGATTCGATTTGAGTTTGGATTCAGGGTCCAGGTTGGTTTTTACTTGATTTGAATCCTCTGTAATCAAAACCCTTAATTCAGCTTTTGTACATCCCCGTGGGAAAACCCCCCACTACTGTTCTAACGTTCAGTGGTGCACAGATACCTACCAGAGAGGAGTGGGTGTTGCTCAGATTGGAGATAAGGTTTTAGGTTTTCGTGTGATGGTGTGGAGTGCCGCGTGTGTATTGTTACTGGCAGGACTTGTAGAGGAGTGGCGTCTGTCTGTGCAAGTAGCGAATGTGATGTGTGGGAGTTAAGGTATGTTAATGGAGGACTCCTTGACTGGGCGTTTTCCTTGCTTTTAAGTGTTTGTGTGGGTTAAGCTATCTGAGCTGGTCTTTAACAAAGTTTTTTTCTTTGGGAATTATTTCATAGGGAACATTTGAAGTCAAGAAACCTGTTTCCAATAACTACAAAACCCGTTTTTGTCCAGCACAGAAACCCAAGGTTCCGGATCAGGTTCGTACTTCTAAACGATTAGCATATTTAATTGAGCAAATCTGTTGACATTTACAGTCAGATAATTACTATTGTATTCTCCCAAGAAACGGACAGCATGAGGCGGAGAAAGGTCAGATCTGTCAATAACCATGCCAGAGAAATCAAACAAGTTTGCATGGACGGACAGAAAGACCCTCTTGGCTTCAGAAATGTGATAGGGGACAGAGCAGGGGATTAGTGAGTGTACGTCATGAAGGCAGAGAAGGATGAAACGTGCCCTGTCCATCGAAGTGTCCCTATTGGTACAGAAGACAGAGCACCGGGCTGTAATGAATATAAAGGGGATGCTTAATTGAGGCTGCTGGGCACACAGCGACCTGGTGGTGTTCTCTAGTTCCTGGACAGAGCCACATGGCTTGTGTTTGCTAGCGTCATCATTCAGGGCCTCTCAGAGTCCTGGTTTGTGGTGTGTTGTGACGGAAGGAGCTGCTATGTGACACCCATCAAATTCTCCACTTGGCTTTTGGCTTCATAGCCTGGGGAAATGAAAGCTGCCCTCGCTGGGCAGACTCTCCTAGGGAGAGTGGGCATTGGGACCGGTGCAGCAGGATGGGCTAGGACAGGGAGGTAATTTACATCTCCCTGCAGCAGCTGCAGTGCATGTGGCCCGGTGTGTTAAATGAGCCTCTCCTCAAAGCATAGTCCGGAGACACTGTAACTTCAGGGCTCCTCCCAGAAGAGGAAGAATAACTCATCTCTGCCAAGACTCCGGTTTAATCCCCCTCACGCTGGTCACCTCCTGAAGGTCATGCTGGGTCTTGGACTCCTCCCTCTCGTGAATTGTCTAAGACCGTAGGGTTTTTTTTTTTTTTTTTTATATTCCTATTTATAGTGCAATGATAGGATCAGGGGGAATAAGCAATTAGCGTCCCCTGAAACGCACCCTGCTTCCCATGTCCCAAGCGTGTTTACCTCTCTCGGGCAAAGCGAGAACAGCAGCCTGGGGAGCTGCATCTGGCCTTTTGCAGGTAAGTTTGGGTCTCTCCATCTTATCACTGGGGGTGGCTCTGATGTAAAATGAACTATTCCCTTTTCACCCCCTAGCTCTGTCTGTGTTTCCTAGAGGGAAGTTCTGGGTGGGGTAGTCAGCACAGGGAAGAATCCGAGTCCATTTCTGACTTCCCGGGGCGGCGGTGGGGTAGTTTTCATTGCAAGCTGACCCTGCTTGCCTGCCACATGCCGCGTGCACTGGCTGGGCAAAAACCCACATGGGCGCGAGGGGCAGGTTTTAGGACCGTGCCAGAAAGGAAGATGAGCCCTTTAGCGAGGCACCAAGCCGTGAAAGGGGGATTCTTGGTGCTGGCAGCTGCAAGGTTTGGAACTCCTGTGGTAAGGTTTGGGGGTGAGGCTCCTGGGTGGTTCCGCTGGATTTCCGATTCTGGCTCATTTATTCAGTCATGCTGCTGCAGCTGCTGTTCCCCAACTAAAACGCGGCTCAGGGACGGATTTTCATTCTCTCCCGTTGGAAGATCACCCCACAAAAGTTAAAGACTTCAGCTGTGATGAAGTATAAAATGCTCCCCTCCTGACTTGACAGTATCTTACTCTGCTCTGCTCAGCTAACACAAGGCCCTGGAGACTCAGGCCCCGTCCCTCTGGGTCTGTCTGTTTCTCCCTGAACCCTTTGTAGAGCGAAGCAGTTTTGCGAACCAGCCAGGCTACCCCCCAGGCAGAGTCCCACACCGGGCTCGGCTTGTGCTGGGCCATAGCTTTGACACACTTTAGAGCTTTCGTTCTAATTCACTGGCCCTGGAATTTCTCTGGCTTCAAGTTAAGTGGATTAAACTTCATCCCTCCCTGCTGTTGTGTAAAGGGAGCATGGCCGAGGGGTAGAAGCATGACTGGATGTCAGGAGAACTGGCTTCTCTCCCTTGCTCTGCCACAGACTTGCTGGGTGACCTTGGGCATGTTGCCTCCTGGGGCTTCAGTTCAGGAGTGTTGTGAGCCTGATACATTTGCCAAGTGCCCTGAGCATCATGGCTGGAAGGTGCTATGGAAGGGCAAAGGACCGACGCCATATACGGGGGTGTGATTGGGAACCCCCTGCTCCCATGATGGGACAACTAGTGTGAGTAACTGCTGCCTAATGGAAGTAAGGGGCGCCCAACCTGGCCCCTAGTGAGCAGGTTTAAAATGGGAGTCCATTGAAGTGTCCCTCATGGTACAGAAGACAGAGCACCGGGCTGTAATGAATATAAAGGGGATGCTTTGTTGAGGCTGCTGGGCAAACAGTGACCTGGTGGTTCTCTCTGGTTCCCAGACAGAGCCATATGGGACTGTTTGGTTTGGGATTCCGTTTAGACCGGAACCTCTGCAAGACTGATATTTTGGCGAGGGGAAAAATGTCTCTGTTCTGTAGCTGTAGCTCCAAATCCGGACGTCTCCTCAATTTGTATTCAGTCCTTACTAATGCAGGCTCCCATGCACATCAAATGGAGTTCTGCCTGAGCAAGAACTATGTTAAATCTAAGTAAGTGCTTCCTACTTGGGCTCCTAGCTGATATAAATGGTTGCTCTTTATGGCGTTCATCTTTGCTCAGACAGAGCCGGGATAGCTTTTTTTCATGTCTTATGCCACTTGTGAATCCCTCTCTTTCACCTCATGTCACTTGTGGTCCTGGGGGGGCGGGAGGGAGGTGGTGTTAGAAGGATCAGCCATGGAGTTCAGAAGACATTTAACTTTCCTTTCGGAGAAGGACGGGGCCGAGGGGAGGGCGCTGACGAAAGCAAGAAGGGGGGAGGTTAAAATGGAGCTGAGATGGGCAAACGGATGGGGCCAGATTGGCCTTGTGTTTTGTGCTCTAACTGCCCATCTAGGGGGAGGGATAGCTCAGTGGTTTGAGCATTGGCCAGCTAAACCCAGGGTTATGAGTTCAATCCTTTAGGGAGCCGTTTAGGGATTTGGGGCAAAAATCTGCCTGGGGATTGGTCCTGTTTTGAGCAGGGGGTTGCACTAGATGACCTCCTGAGGTCCCTTCCAACCCTGATATTCTATGATTCAGCTGCCCCTGTGGGAGTAACACCACTTGCAGTTTTCTGTGAGTGACTAACTGGGCAAGTAGGTTAAGATTTCAGCTTTCTCAGGCACGGATTAAGCCTAGGCATGAAGCATGTTTTCCTTTGTTCTTTGTTTTCAGGTTAAATAGTCACATGGGGAACTATTGAGGAGCACTGACCCGGGACTAATGAAGGAGCTCAGTTGCTGATGGCAAAAGCCTGCTGATGGGTGTCTTCCCCTACTTGTTTCTAGGGGAGCCCACTGTCTGCTGGAAGCGGCTGGTGACTGGCAGATGGAAAGAGCTGTCCGGGGTCCTGTAAACCGAGACAGGAGTTCACAGCTCGGCCAGCACATTTTTAAGGCAACTCAGATGCCAGCAGATCCAAGCAGAGGAACCGTCTTAGTGCTGAGAGCTGGTAGGAGCACGTGGGGATTGTCGCTTGGAGGTAGGCCTCGCCTGTTGATAGCTGGTGTAATGAGGAGCAGTAAAGGTCAACAGGGTCAGGCCAGTGCCTTCTCCTCAATAACCCACTTCTCACACACACACTGTGTTCCCCATTTGTGTGTGGCTGCTACCCAGTTATCCCTCCAGTGAGCTACATGCCAGCGGGACCCTTCCTCTTTGGCCTCTTGGCACGGTAGCCATTGGCTCTCTTGGCGGTCGCCGGTGCTATGCATGTGGGTTTCCCCAAGTGGCCATCTCGATCCCGGGCACTGAATGAATGACTGTGTGTTACCCAGGTGGCTCCTTGTTTGCATCCTTCACCTTCCTCATGAAGTTCGTCCTCCCCCTCGGCTCCGCCAGGATGGCCCTGCGGTCTCTCATCTTCATGGCCGTCCTGAACGGCCCCTCACTGCAGAAGCCCCTGGCCGCTGAGGACGACAGCGGGGGGCACCCCGGGAACACGGGCCTGATCCAATGCGGGGAGTACAGCAACCAGGTCCTGCCCAACGGCCGGTGTAAGATCATCGCCACCTTGCCGCAGATGGACGAGCAGAGGTGCCCGGATATGTTCCGCTGCACGGACGAGGTCTCCTACTGGCTTCACGAGAATGAGGAGCGCAAGCAGCAGATCCTGGAGCTGCGGGAGCTGATCTCCGAGCTGCAGGAGGAGCTGAGGAACCACCGGCATCGCATCAAAGTCCTAGAGCTGCAGGTAAAACCCAGGGGCATTTCCCTGGCCGCCCGACTGCCTTTCGTAGGCCTCCGATCTCTGCGGGTGGGCACTGTAGGTTTATTGGGACCCTTCCACTTCCCCCCGCCCCCATGGCAGTGAAACCAGAGCTGGTAGGGAGAGAACCTTGGGCGAAGTAGCGTGCACAATAGATGGCATCATTTTTATCACCGTGACATGGGCAGAGACACCCCATTATCCAAGTGCTGTAAATGCTGCCCAGTCCAAGTAATGTCCCAGAGGTTTCCCGGATCAGGCCTCCTAACCTTGGACAAGGAAGCACAGCCGCACAACTCTCTCAGGCCCAGCACCACCTACGGGTGCTCAGGGGCAGATAGGAAAGGGGACTTAGACACACTGCATAGAGTCGTTCTGCCCCTTCCACACACAGCCGTGGTCTCCAGCTGCCTTGTATCTTTCCTTCCAATCCCCTTCCAAACTGGTGAGGTCACTTCTCATCTGTCCCCTGTCCCCACCAACACAAGGGATCTCCAGCCTTATTATTAAGTTCCATCCAGCTCCCTTTCTCAGCTGTCAAGTTCTTGGATCATTCGGGTTACCCTCTGCTATAATTTCCCCATCACCTCCCTGCTCACTGAAACGCAGATGGAAGTACAGAGCTGGGTATTTGGCGCCTGGTTTTTCCCACTTCTTTGCCCCCTGCGTGGTCATCTGCACCTGGTCAAAGTGGGTCTGAAGCCCTATTATGAGAGAATCCTGATCTGCTAGTATTTGACATCCACACAGCGTTCTCCTCCTTCAAACACTTACGCAAGGTGCGGGGAGAAGCCAGGCCCGGGGGTGAAATTTGATGCACTCTCTAGAACCTCAGCTGTCGTGTCTCCTGCTGCTTACAAGCAAAGCAAGCGATGCTGCATCCCTGGCACTGTAATAGGGCGACCCGAGTGCAGCTCATGCCAAATGTAGCTTCAACCAGGGCTGGATTAATTTCCCGCACGTGCTTTAATTGCTCCTGGTTTTAGGCAGCCTGGATCTGCATTCGGAGGCTGGTCCATTGGGGAGGAACTAGGAGGAATGGGGGGGGGAAACGGAGCAAATTTCAGCTATCGGGAAACCTTTCCAGGCAGTGAGAACTTATTAGGTTCCCAGAGGAAGTGATGGAAGCTGTTTGCTTGAGTCATTACAACCGGATTGGACAAAGCCCTAGAGAATAGTCACAGTCTTGCACTAGCCTCCCCAGGCTGGACGAGATGAGTCCGAATAGGGTCCTGGCATCTCAAATTGCTGGGATTCATTTGCTGTTTGGCTTTGTTTCATTCTCCTTCGCCCTCCTCCCCCGGCTCCTTCTGCTGATCCCCATTTTGCAATGTATCCCCTTCCCGGTAGATGTCCAGGTCGTTGTTGTTTTGTCCCTGGGCCCGATTCACAGAGACCTTTCCACCTGCCCCGTGCTCGTGTCCTGATTCAGCCATGCTCAGTCCGGCTGACCCTCTCTTGCCTGTCTGAGCTCCGTCCAGGTGGGACCCTTTCTGAGCCCTGAACTTCACCTCTCTCTCGTCACACATGCAGTGACTGCATTGGCACCAATACCTGCCCTTTTCTATAGGCTTCAGGGTGTTCAGGGATTGGTCCCCAGCTTGTTGTCCGCAATAATCTGCGAGTACCTTGAAGAGACTGGAGTTGGTCCCTATCAGCACAGAAACATCCGAGGTTCCTTTAGGGTCAGGGCATATTAAGGCAGCTGTATCCACCTCTTTTCGTACCCCAGCAACCTCCTCTGGGAATTCCAGGTGCACTATGAGATACCCTTGGTAGGGGTAGTCATCCATGCTGAGGCCACACAGGCCAAGGCCGGCCAGTGGCTGTATAGGCAGGTGCCTAAGCATCCGTTGGTAGAATGACTGGAATATAATAGTCACTTGAGATCCAGTGTCAAGCACGGCTTGACACTCCGCCCCTTCAATCCTCACCGTGACCTCTGCTCGGGGCCCTATCAGTCCTGCGGGGATTCCAGCTGGACAGTCTTTTCCAGGGGAGCCTTCAAATCCTGTGGGTCTGGGTGGCCCCCGTCCCCAGACCCTTCAGCAGTTCCCTGACACCTCCCAACTGGTCCTTGGTTTTCCATACACTAAGGAGCGATTTTTCTTCATTACGGCACTTGGCTGCACTGTGCCCATCCTGACCACAGCAGTAGCAGAAGAATTGTCCTTTTCCCCCTTCGCCCGGGTGGGATGGTGGCTCTAAATGCTGACTTCTCCATCGCCACAGCCAGAGGCTCCTTACGCCTGGAAGTCTTACTCCAGTCAATGGTGCTTTGCAGCTCAGCTATCAGTTCTGTCAGGACCTGCACTTGGTGAGCACCAGAGAGGAACTCGCCCAACATCAATGCACTGGCTGCCCGCAGGGGTGCTGGGCTGGCTGGCTCAGACGGCTGGGCTTCCCAAAGCTCACTGGCAGCCTGCCTTTCTTCCTCCTCTCTGACCTCCTTTATCAGCTGGGAGTAACTTGGGGGACGTTCCTGTCGTTCTCTTAACCGGGGATGAAGTAGAATCGAGTTCTGATACTGAGTTCCTCTTACAATCTGAGCCAGTCTGGCCTGGTCCATCTGCTCAGCAGTCACTGCTCCCCTCATGACAGCTCTCTGAAGCAATCTCTCCAGCCTCTGCATGTAGGCTGAAACCTTCTCGCCCCTTCGCTGTCGGGAATTAAGGAACTTAGGCCTGGTCCACACTAGGGGGAGCTATCGAAATAAGATACGCGACTTCAGCTACAGGAATAGGTAAGGGGGGAGGGATAGCTCAGTGGTTTGAGCATTGGCCTGCTAAACCCAGGGTTGTGAGTTCAATCCTTGAGGGGGCCACTTAGGGATCTGGGGCAAAATTGGTCCTGCTAGTGAAGGCAGGGGGCTGGACTCGATGACCCTTCGGGGTCCCTTCCAGCTCTAGGAGATAGGTAATAGCGTAGCTGAAGTCGAAGTATCTTATTTCGAATTACCTGAAGTAACTTTGCGTCCTCGCAGCGCGGGATCGATGGCCGCGGCTCCCCCGTCGACTCCGCTGCCTCTGCTGGAGTTCCGGAGTTGATGGGAGCGCGTTCAAGGATCGATCTATCACAGACGAGACGCGATCGATCCCCGATAATTCGATTGCTACCCGCCGATCCAGGCGGGTAGTCTGGACGTACCCTTAGAGGGCCCTGAAGACAGTTACTGTATGCTCCCAAAGATGTGATCAGGGCCTCTAGGCAGCCCTTCCCCCCGACCCCAGGGTTAGTGAGCTTCAGGGTGCAAATCACGTCTAATGCTGGGCCCCTGCGGCTCTCTATGAGACATCTTCACTTTTCTGGATCTGGTACGGCCCACTCCTGCAGCATTTCAGTGGTGTGTTCTAACCAGGCTTCAAACTCCTCTTCCCCAGGTATTGGGATGTGACCCCCCAGCAAATAACCTTAACGTACGATAGGAGCTTGATGTAGCATGGGACAGCACAACCTTTTCCAATGCTTGCCCTGGTGCTTTTGCCCAATCATCGGCCGAGGCTGCAGCCCCTGAACTAGGGGCTGCTAAGTCAGGGCCCAACAAACCCAACATATTCGCCATTATACAAACAGTGATTTCCTCAAAAATATAAACACAATTGTTTTCCCAACTTTGTGAATCACTCAAGATGTGCTTGCGAGGGGTACTGACCCAGCATCCCGGACGAGCCCCCCAAAATGTAACCCTTCTGCCAGGCGGAGCCAGCAGCAACAGGGCCGGGTTCAATATCTAGGGGTTCCTTTCCATCGATACCACCACAGAACCGACTCGAGCCCCCACCCAGTAACCTGGGAAAATTACACACCATCCCTTGGGCGCCTCTGAGAGGCAATACTTCCCCACGCGCTAGCACAGAGTCTGAGTGTAGCAAAAGAAACTTTTAATAAAAGGTGTTAATTTGGGAAAACACCACAACTAGGGTTCATAAACACAAACCATGAGCAAAAGACCAACCCCCAAGTAAGTTGGGCAGTGTCCTTTCCCCTCAGGTTCTGAAGTCCAGCAACCCAAAAGTCTCTTTAACGTGCCCGACCCTTCTCTGCACCTCACTCACAGTTGCTGTCCTTGGTCAGTGCAGCCCCAGAGTTCAGAGGTGCATCTGCAGAGTTCACCTCCCACCCTGGGTAGAAGTAAGGAGGCACCTTCCTCGCTCCGCTGCTCGGGCACTCATCTGCCACTCGCTGCGCTTCTCCAGCCACTCATTCGCCGGCCGACTGTCAGTCACCGTCGGCTGCCCGCTGCCTCTCTGCTGTGTCCTCTGCACATCAGTCTCTTAGTGATTTTCAGCTCTTTGCAGGCTGGGTAGAGACACTGCCCCATCTCTGATTGAGCATTTAAAATAACAAAAGAGGCTCCTAATGAAGCCTATTTAGCGCTTTCTTTGAACAGTGGGGAGGAACAGGTAAAATCAGACCAGGGGGAACCCTTGGGGAGGGTTTGCAATTCTCCTGGCTAGGACACTTGTCCTCACCCCTCTTACCTTCACAGGGCTCTGGCATTCGATCCCCTGGCTTAACGAGGTCCTTTCAGCTGAGGGTGACCCCCTCATTTGAGACAGATTAAGCACAGTCCTGCTTCCCTGTATTCTATAATAATTACAACATTGGTAACAGCATTTCACTACCCCTGCATTCAGTACTAAAGTGATTTGTAACCCAACACCAGCCAAAGTTGATTACTTAGAGCAAAACACCGCTCTATCGGCTGGATATCTCAGCAGAGCAGGAGCAAACTGTATTTACATAAACACATCCGAAGTCTCTCCCCATCCCAGCTAGCTGTCAGGGAAGCATTCATTCGGTTCATTTAGACCCTTACATGTGATTAAAATAAACTTCCCCAAACATCCTTCCCACTTGATCCCTGCCTCGTCATCCTCCCAATTCATGCTGGTCCCCTCTGTCTCTCATCTAGCAGCTGTCCTGGCACCTGCGAGCAGTAGCTTCCCCCATTCAACACCACCCTCTGCTTTCCTCTCTCTCTTACCCTCTCCCCTTCTGTCATTCGCTCTGCTGCTTCTCTTTCACCCTGTCCATTTGAGCAGTATTTCCCATTTTCCATCCTCACCCTTCACCACAGACCTGGTCACAAGCGGATGTGCCTCCAGGTTCCTCGAGTCATCCATCGGGCCTTTCCCAGCTACCAGCTGGATCCTGAAACCCTTGCGAAGGTTTCACCAGTCCTTAGCCAGGCACGATCTCCTTCTGTTTGGACCCGAAATGATTTATTTGTCCCCCAGCCCTGCTGCTAGGACTGGGCAGGCTTTGCCCCAGGCCCAGAGGCTGCAGGAAGTGTTAGTTATGCTAAAGAAGCTCTGTCCGGGGCTGCCGCTTTCCCCCGTGTGCCTCGTTTTAGGTCGCTATCCTCCATTGGCGGCCCGGGCGTAACGAGCGCGCCCGTCCATTCCCGCCTGCAGCGGGTTGGCATCGGTGCTTGATGCCACTGTTTCTAGGAGGACCGTGCCCTTGTGGCAGTCTCCTCCCCGCCCCCTGTGTACAGAGAGAGGCAGTGGTCGCCAATAGAGCAGGGGGCACATGTGTCCAGCTCCGAAAAGCCAGCACACGGCCAGCTGTGCTCAACCAGAGCAGCCCCAGCACATCTGGCACCTAGTGGTTTAAGCGTCTAGCTGCTGGCTAGTCAGCTCATAAGCAGACGGGGCAAAGGACGGGGTAGGGTGTGTGAGCATCCCATTAATGCGACAAGAGAGGAAACCACTGGGCACTGGCACTGTTAATATTGTTCCTCAGGAGAGGCGTGACGACCCTGAGCCTCTGCCTCTCGCTGCAGCCTCTCAGACCCTGGAGCTAATGGTATTGTAAAGGGGAGAGAGGGAGGAGGAAAGGGCCGGCTGCCTACGCCTGGTGGGGAATTGTCAGGTACTGCTGAGAACCTGTCTCCCTCCCGCACCAGCCTTCCCAGGCCTGCTGTGGCCCATGCAGCCACCAGCCACTGAATGGTTTTCTCTCCCCTTCCCCCCGCTTCATGCTTGGCTGGCCCTATGGGAGTTCCCGTTGCAGGCCTTGGTCTAATAAACCCAGTCTGATCCTGGATTGAGTCCTGCCCCTGGACGGACATGCCGGGGAACCAAAGGGTACGCCTACACTGCAATTAGACACCCGCGGCTGGCCCGGGCCAGCTGACTCAGGCTCCCAGGGCTTGGTGTAAGGGGTTGTTTCATTGTGGTGTAGACATTCGGGCTCAGGCTGCAGCTCGGGCTCTGGGTCCCTCCCGCCTCGCAGGGTCTTAGATCCCGGGCTCCAGCCTGAGCTCAAATGTCTACACTACAATTAACAGCTCTTTAGCCCGAGTCAGCTGGCACGGGCCAGCCACGGGTGTCTCATTGCTGTGTAGACGTACCCAAAGTGCTCAGGAAGCAGGGACGCCTGGAATTCTAGTCTCTGTGTTCCCAGCTGTTGGAGATTAGAAGAGACCCAACAAGCCCTGTCTCCACCCCCTGTCAATGCAGTGTTGCTCCCTACAGACTGTGCTCCAGGACTTTCTCCGGCCGAGCTGTAAATGTCTCAAGCAATGGGGCTTCCCCGCATGGCCCTTGGGAGACATTTCACAGTCGAATAGATCCCACCTCCAGTTTTCCTGCCATCCAGCCTCTCTTTCCCATTGTTCATTTCCCCCTCCTTTCTCCCAGCTGCAACCCCTTGTCCCTCCAAACTATCCCCCGTTGTGGTTTGGTCAAGTTCCACCTGCGGCGGTATGTTCACATTTCCTCTTAAATTGCTGCTCTTTCCCTCAAAGCTTCACCAGGCCTGGGCCAGATTCTGCTGGCTGTGATGGTGTAAATCCGGCGTGACTCCACTCTGTAACCGACAGCCCCCGGGGGCCTTGGAAAAGTCCCGGTAACCCCCGGAACAGTTGTGACGTGACTGTTTACAAATGAGCCAGGTCTGCTCACGGGCTTTCTTTACCCCAACGGCTGCACTTCTCAAATGAAGGCGCCCTGCAGTTATTTCGCCCGCTAAGCTGCCTGCGAGTCCCGTAGCAGCAACGGACTAGCTCAGATCCCTTCTCTGGAAGGATTAGCGTGAGACTGCCCTGCATGCTGCTTGGTTTAATGAGATCTCCGGCCATCTGTCCTCTGCCCAGCTCAGAGCCCATCTAGGTCTCTCAGTGGAGGATGGTGATTCATTTGTTTATTTATTTTTGCACTGCGATATGTCAGGGCCCAGACCCTTAGCTGGTGTCAGTGGAGCTCCTCCTGCTGAGGATCAGGCACCAGGGGGGTCTTTTAACAGATCTGGGAAACAGACACAGTGAAGGAGGCTTGTCTAGAAGCTGGCGAAGGGGAAATCCACCCCAGAGGAGGAAAGGAATCTCTCTAGGGGAGCCCAAGGGGCTGTAACGAGGCGGAGTGCAGGGAAGTTACCCAAAGGAACATGGAGGTTGAAGATCAGGAATCTCTTTCTTACCCTGGAGCCCCCACTGCTTGGTTTCGCAAGGGAAACCATGGAACTCCCACTGTTTGGGACATTTAAAACGAGCTGGAAGCACGTACTGCAAGGAGCCCTCCGGAACTGACCAACGGCCCACCGGTTCTGTTCCTTCTCCCTCCCCTCTGACAGGCTGCAGAACCACGTGGCACTAGCTAACAACAGGGCAGTGGGTACATACATGGCTTCCTGCCACACTAGGGTCCTGATCAATGGCCAGGGCTCCTAAGCACTCGATAATATAAATGAATAACACCAATCTAAGTACCAGGCGGAGGACGGTAAGAAACACCAATCACTACACAAGAAATGGAGCTTTTGTTGTGGGTAGTTTCATAATAGATTTGGGGCCAATTGTTGCTCCTGTCAAATAATATTACTTAGCTCTTCCATAGCAGTTTTCACCCCTAGATCGCTAAGTGCTTTACAAAGGTCAGTGAGTATCACGATCCCATTTTACAGAGGGGGAAACTGAGTCACAGAGCCGTGGCGTGTTTCAAAGGTTCCAAGACCAGAAGGGACCACTGTGGTCATACAGTGTGATCATCTATGTAAACCGCGCCAGAGAACTTCCCCAAAATAACTCCTAGCGCAGCTCTCTTAGAAAAACACCCACCCTTGATTTAAAAATTGTCTGTGAGGAAGAATCCATCATGACCCTTGGTAAATTGTTCCAACGGTTAATCGCTGTCACTGTTTAAAAATGTACGCCTTATTTCTAGTCTGAATTCTTCCAGCCATTGGATCGTGTTACCCCTTTCTCTGCTAGACTGAAGAGCCCATGATTAAATATTTGTTCCCCATGTTGGTATTTATAGGCTGCCATCAATCCACCCCTTAACCTTCTCTTTGTGAAGCTAAATAGACTGAGCCCCATGAGTCTATCACTATAAGGCAGGTTTTTCAACCCTTTAATCAGTCATGGCTCTTCTCTGAACCCTCCCCAATTATCAACATCCTTCCTGAATTGTGGGCACCGGAACTGGACACAGAATTCCAGCAGCGGTCGCACCAGTGCCAAATACAGAGGTCAACTAACCTCTCTACTGGTTGCTCAAGGGCACAGAGCAAAGCAAGGAGTAAAACCCTTGTCCGGTTCCCTGTCCATTGGACCATGCTGCCTGTCACGTGGAGCAAGCTTAGTCTGTAGCTGTGTTATCGGAATCCTAGCGTAAGGTCTCTCAGCCACTCGGCAGCACCTCAAACCCTTCTCTCTGCTCACATACTCCATGCGGCGAGCATGTTCATTTCTATCCCGTTGGATTGCCAAATGTAACCCCATTGGTTGAGACGCGATCATGTGACCAAAAGCAGCTTGTTATGGATAGCTGGTTCCACTAGTTTGATTGTTATTTTTGAACATTAGCTGGCTAGTAATTGGCTGAGAGGGGGCCATGGGGTTTTGTGTCATACTTATATAAGAGAAAAGCCTCAATGAATGATAAACCGCATGTTGCGGGACAGCCAGGGATCGATCCTGCACCTGCTGACTGCTGGGAACAGGATCCTTTTCTTGGAACAAAATTACCTGACTTTTCTGGGCACTTTTCATCTGCAAGGCAATTGTTTTCCACTATACACTGCCACGCCCATCTGCATATCTTACTTATAGACGTCTCCTGCTGGATGGAGGGACTCTAGCTAGTTCTCTTCCAGTAACTGCTGGGAAACAGTTTGATTAGAACCCCTCACTCCTAAAGGCGACCTTGGAGTGGCTTGTGAGTTTGAATTTGATGAGAGCAGCGGGGTTAGACCCATAAGGCGGCTGTGGTTGGAGCAAGAGCCAGCTCTGCGGAAGAGTAGAGACCAGCGCTGTGATATTGTCAATACACAGGAGCATCCTGTCCTAGAGCAAGGAGGTGCTAATCCTTATTAAACATCTCTGGCAAGTTCCCTTACCTGCAGTACAGGGCACAGTTCAACAAGGACAAGTGCAGAGTTCTGCACTTAGGACGGAAGAATCCCATGCACTGCTACAGACTAGGGACCGAATGGCTGGGCAGCAGTTCTGCAGAAAAGGACCTAGGGGTTACGATGGATGAGAAGCTGGATATGAGTCGACAGCGTGCCCTTGTTGCCAAGAAGGCTAACGGCATTTTGGGCTGTATAAGGAGGGGCATTGCCAGCAGATCGAGGGACGTGATCGTTCCCCTCTATTCGACATTGGTGAGGCCTCACCTCATAGAATCATAGAATCTCAGGGTTGGAAGGGACCTCAGGAGGTCATCTAGTCCAACCCCCTGCTCAAAGCAGGACCAAACCCAACTAAATCAGCCCAGCCAGGGCTTTGTCAAGCCTGACCTTAAAAACCTCTAAGGAAGGAGATTCCACTACCTCCCTAGGTAACCCATTCCAGTTCTTCACCACCCTACTAGTGAAAAAGTTTTTCCTAATGTCCAACCTAAACCTCCCCCTCTGCAACTTGAGACCATTACTCCTTGTTCTGTCATCTTCTATCACTGAGAACAGTCTAGATCCATCCTCTTTGGAACCCCCTTTCAGGTAGTTGAAAGCAGCTATCAAATCGCCCCTCATTCTTCTCTTCTGCAGACTAAACAATCCCAGTTCCCTCAGCCTCTCCTCGTAAGTCATGTGCTCCAGCCCCCTAATCATTTTTGTTGCCCTCCGCTGGACTCTCTCCAATTTATCCACATCCTTCTTGTAGTGTGGGGCCCAAAACTGGACACAGTACTCCAAATGAGGCCTCACCAGTGCTGAGTAGAGGGGAATGATCACATCCCTCGATCTGCTGGAAATGCCCCTACTTATACAACCCAAAATGCCATTAGCCTTCTTGGCAACAAGGGCACACTGTTGACTCATATTCAGCTTTTCGTCCACCGTAACCCCTAGGTCCTTTTCTGCAGAACTGCTGCCCAGCCATTCGGTCCCTAGTCTATAGCAGTGCATGGGATTCTTTCGTCCTAAATGCAGGACTCTGCACTTGTCCTTGTTGAACCTCATCATATTTCTTTTGGCCCAATCCTCTAATTTGTCTAGGTCCCTCTGTATCCTATCCCTACCCTCCAGCGTATCAACCACTCCTCCCAGTTTAGTGTCATCTGCAAACTTGCTAAGGGTGCAGTCCACACCATCTTCCAGATCGTTAATGAAGATATTGAATAAAACCGGCCCCAGCACCGACCCTTGGGGCACTCCACTTGATACCGGCTGCCAACTAGACAAGGAACCATTGATCACTACCCGTTGANGTCATGGCGCTACTACAAATATATTGACTAATTGGAGGGGAGACAGAGAAGAGCCAAAAATAAACTGATTAGGGGCAGGAAGGCTTGATTGTGAGGAGGGATGAAAAGAACAAAAGCTGTACAGCTTGGCTCACTGGCTGCTAGGGGTGGGTCATGGGACCTGGAGCATCTGTTGGGGACTCAAGCAAGAATGGAGGAAAACAGGAATTAGAGTTCCATACACAGAGAGGAGTTGACTTGCCAACAGCGCTCGGAGTGGGCACGTCCTGTAACAGAACCGTTGATGTTGGACATGGAAAAGATTTGTTAGATTATCTAATCCATCTCCCTGGGATCCACCCCAGGATTGGTCCTGAAGGAGATTGTCTAGTTTAAATGCCCCAGGCCCATCCCCTGGGAATCTGTTTCCCAGCCTAATAAACTGGAGCCAGGAATTCTGATTCTCATCCCAAATTTTCCTTTTTTTAATTTCCCCTCTTTAATCCTTCTTGACCCATGCCCCCTTCCCACCCTTCAGCCTCTGTAGATCGGTCTCACGTCACGATCCCCCTCAAATGCTAGTTGTTACTTAGCCAAACTAGCTGAAGTTTCCTTTCTTAATCCTGCCTCAGAAATCGGTTCCCGCTGCCTCTAGCGCGCCTTTGTTACTCTCTTCTCATCCACATGGGCTAGCGGGTAGGATTCCCAGTTTTCACCCAGGGAGCATGGCTTTGACTCCTGGTGTGGGAAGGGAGCAGCGCTTGTCTTCAGGGCAGTTCTCTGGCCTGTGCCATACAGGGGGTCAGACTAGATGATCCCACTGGTCCTGTCTGGCCTTGGAAGCTATGAAGCACTCCGATTTGACACTGTTTTTCGGGTAATGCAGTGCCCACAGTAGAATGCAATATTCCACCTGTGCTGGCACCAGAGTCCCAGAGAGAGGCGCTGCCTTCTCCCTGTTGCATGATGGGATACTTTGGCTGCTGTATTGTACTGCAAACTCATGTCCTATTTGCTGTCCTAGGTGTCCCCCGTGTCACAGTTTCCTAGGGTCTCCTTGGAAACATTAACTTCCCTTCCCTTTAGAAGCAATCCTCTTTCTGAGTTATGTATGTGGGGGACGAAACAGGGCTCCGTCCCTCCCTCCTCAGAGATGTGGTAGGTGTGGCTACTTACCTGCTACAATTTTTGTTTTCTGTGCCCTTTACATGTCTACGAGCCTGCAAGAGGCAGCTCCCATTTTGTGTTCAGTTTAGAGGCAGCTTGTTACAAAGGAGATACATACACTGTGCTCTCTCTCCGGGAGATGTTATTTTGGTTCTTTGACTTATTTCCGATGAACGGAAAACAAGATTCAGGCTGACAGCATAGGGTTGCTTTTTGTGTATGGAAAGAATAGCAAGAGATGAATGCTGGTCCAGAGCAAGAGACTGATCCAGTGGTTAGGATGATAACTTGGGACTTGGAAGATCCTGATTCAATTCCTTGCTCTGCCACAGCTTTTCTGTGTGACCTTGGCCAAGTCATTTAGCCTCCCGGTGCCTCAGTTCTCCATCTACACAATAAGAACATAAAAACGACCATATTGTGTCAGACCAATGGTCCATCTAGCCAGTATCCTGTCTTCCAAGAGTGGCCAATGCCAGGTGCCCCAGAGGGAATGAACAGAACAGGCAATCATCGAGTTATGCATCTCCTTTCATCCATTCCCAGCTTCTGGCAGTCAGACATTTAGGGACACCCAGACCATGGGGTTGCATCTCTGACCATCTAATAGCCATTGATGGACCTATCCTTCATGAACTTATCTAATTCATTTTTGAATCCAGTTATAGTTTTGCCCTTCACAACATCCCCTAGCAATGAGTTCTGCAGATTGACTGTGCGTTGTGTGAAGAAATACTTCCTTTTGTTTGTTTTAAACCTGCTGCCTATTAATTGCATTGGGTGACCCCCTGGTTCTTGTGTTATGAGAAGGAGTAAATAACACTCCTTTATTCACTTTCTCCACACGTGTCATGATTTTATAGACCTCTATCATATCCCCCTTAGTCGCTTCTTTTCCAAGCTGAACAGTTCCAGTCTTTTTAATCTCTCCTCGTATGGAAGCTGTTCCATACCCCTAATCATTTTTGTTGCCCTTTTCTGTACCTTTTCCAATTCTAATATATCTCTTTTGAGATGGGGCAACCAGATCTGCACACACTATTCAAGGTATGGGCGTACCATGGATTTATACAGAGGCAATATGATATTTTTGTCTGATTATTTATCCATTTTCTAATGGTTCCCAACATTCTGTTAGTTTTTTTTGACTGCTGCTGCACATGGAGAGGATGTTTTCAGAGAACTATCCACAAGGACTCCATGATCTCCTTCTTGACTGGTAACAGCTAATTTAGTCCCATTATTGTGTATGGATAGTTGTGATTATGCTTTCCAATGTGCATTGCTTCACATTTATCAACCCTGGGGGGTACCAGTCCCCTGGGAGGCAGGGCAGTTGTGAGGATAAGCACATTAAAGATGGTGAGGTGCTCAGATACTATTGTGTTGGAAGCCATGTAATACCCTCAGGCAGAGAGGGAGAGTCAGGTGAAGGTGGCAGTCTCTCATTATTAAGAGTTCATCTGTTCTTCCTGTTTATTCCCCAAAGTAAAAATGCCAGAGTGTGATGTCCCAAACATTGCGTGTTAACTAGTTGTGATGTGACAAGGAGTCTGAGGGCGATTGGAAATCAAGAGGCAGGAGCAGATGAGCTCCAGTATTCCTTCAGATGCAGTTTATTGACACAGCCACAACCAATACAATATAAAACAATAACCAAAATGACATGACAAACAGAGTTGGATCATCTTGTCCTTGTGATTTATTACACGGAGAGAGAGAGCTCAGGCCAGGTGAGAAAAGGTTTCACTTTGTTCTTGAACCTCGTAAATCTTTGCTGTCAAATGGCACTCCAGATTGGCTGGCTGCAATGAATTATGGAGCTTGTTGGGTAGCACACAGCATAATCAAATACCTACTTGGGAACAGTATTACAAGGATTCCAGTGAAAAATGCACGAATACCTTAGGCAAAGAGAATTACAGCAAATATCTGCTCCAGATTGTTTTCCAAAGTTTTTCTGTGAACCTTGAAGCCAGCAGAAACAGTTGTAACAGAATGGCAGCTGCACCATCCTGTGGCAGAAATGTGGAATGACTTTCCTTGGCAAGAAAGGATGGGGGAAGCTGGGTCTTTGAATTATCCGTATCAGCTAAAGGGACCAAACTGCGGACACTTGGAAAAACAGCTTCAGCTAACTGAAGATTCAAGCATCTCTGCAGTGTAGTCACAGATCCGGAGCGGATCGTAAGTGGAGGTGCATAGTCTGTATACCCTGGAGGGCAAATTTAACCAGCAGCAATCTTGCACTGCTATTTGAGGTTTCACACTAGCATCTGCAGAAGGGAGTCAGCCCCATTAGAGGACCAGGAGTCAGAATAAAGAGGCATTGATCTCAGAGATGGAAAGGCTGGGGGTGCAGTTAATTTCAGGCACAAGGTTGCACCTTGGTGCCCCAATGTTAGGCCATTTATATATCCATATAACTAGTGGGAATAACACCAGTCAAACTGGCCCTTTGGTGTCTAAGAGGACAAAGTCGTGGGCACAGAAAGGTTGGGAGATCTGGTCCCCTAGGTCGCATCTGGTTCCTCCTGCTGGGGGATAGTGCAGTGTTGTTAGCACGGTGGAGAGTTGTTCACTCTGCTGAGTTGTTACGGCTGCTGAGTGCTTCTGTTCTTGGAGTCCCGTGTCAGCAGCACTAGCAGGGGATTCAGCAGGCCTCGATGTTATTTGTAATGAAAGACCGCAGGCTCGGTTCGGTGGCGAAGGTGCTTGGCCAGGTTTATTGTCAGTAAAGCACAGCGTTAGTGCCCTGGCCAACAGGTCACAGGGACACCACCACATGTTCACCCATGACAAGGCAAAGACTCAATCAGGACACCAGGGTCTGGTCCCCTGGGCTGATACAAAGGTGCCCCTCCTATAACTTGATACAGACAAGTTCTGTATGACACTCCAGATGTTGTTCATTACCCTTATACCTTGTGCCTGCTAGTTCGAACAAAACATCCTTTTCCATTCTCCGTCATCCGAGCCTTATCTTACGAGGGGCCGGTGTGTTCCTGGGCCATCCCTTGGGAATTTGTTTAGGTGGTTACTCGAGAGCTCTGGGTGTTCTTGTACCATCTTATTATTATTATTATTATTATTATCTTCTCCGGGCAGGAATGTGCTCACTTGGGTAGCCAATACGTGGTGTGTTCTGCCAAGGCCAGGCCTACTTTGGTTCACACTGCTAGTTATGCCTAGGGCTTCAGCAAGACCTACATGCAGTAGTTCCGCACAGTAGCAGAGCTTTCACCCGTCCCGCTGCAAGTGTCCCAAGCCAGGGGGCTCTCACCCCTTCCCTTGGGGAGAGTGTTTCACATTCAGGCCATTTCAGTGGGAGGATGTTTTCCATCATAATCAACCTAAATTTGCTTTTGCTTAATGTCATCCTGTTATTCCTAATTATCCCCCGGTAGGGGTGTGATCCCTGTAGGGCACCCCTTATGCCTGGACACCTCATTGATGGGGACTTCACCTATCGTACTGCTCCTGGTGGCCACTTCCTTGGCTGCGATGGCCAGTTCCAGTGGGTGTCTTCTCCAGACTCCCTCTGTAGGTTTTCTGGGGCTCAGGCCTCCAGCTCCCAGAGGGCCTAGGCCGAGGGGCTCTGACTTTGATCCCTGTCCTGGTTTCCTATCTCCAACCAAGTTGTGACCAGATGACTAGCAGGTTTAGTCTCAAGCCCTTCACCTCTAGGTCCCTGGTTCGAATCCAGCCCAGGGTGGTGATGACTCTCTGCATGTGTTTTATCAGAGGGCTGTTGACAGGCATTTGTGGACTCGGTTCAGTGAACAAGCAGGCATGCCCCAGCTGGCTCTCTCTGGGAAAGCAGGTCAGTGTCTCTGTGTTCATCTTCCAAGCCCTCCATGGAACTGGCCCAAGATACCTAGGCTGCTTCCCACCTCCCATGACAGCTAAGTTCCTTGGGAGCGATGGAGTTGTCACCTTCATGGGGGAAGCTGGTGGGAACAGGAGACGGGGCTTCCCAGGCCACAGGGCTAAGGCCCGGATCTCATCTCCAGAGGGGATTAGAAGGACCCAAATCTCATTGCCTTCAGAACTTAATGCATGTGATGTGGTGTTCCCAGAGATGCAGCAAAGGAGGAAAGAGCAGGTGATGAAATACTCCTTAGCTACCATTGCGTTGGGGGAATGACGTAGGGCTAGATCCACAGTTGGTGCAAAATGTCGTAGCTCCACTGACGGCAATAGGGATACCCTGATTTACACCTGCTGAGGATCTGGCCCCTGGACAAGGTCCATCAGTCAGTTGTATTTTTACTCTATCCCTTGGCCAAGGCTCAGATACAACAGGGATGGGCGCCATGACTAAGAACCTAGATGAAGAATGACAAAGCCGGAGGAAGTTCAGTTCTGCTAAGAACAGGTGTTCCATGGTCATTAAACCTCAAATATTTGGCTCTGATGGAGTTTCCGCGACTCAGAGTGGGTGCTGAAGATCGCCCAGCTCTCCTGCGTGACAGAGAATAGAACAGCACACAGCACAACCAAGTAACAATACAGATCCAGTAGTCCAGGGAGTCCAGTAGAAACACCTCTAGTAATATACTGGAAGCTATTTTTAACGGACTCTGGTGATTGTAGTAGGAAGAGAGCCTGAGACATAAGCCCTTGTGTCAGAGGCCTGGTGGGAGGCAGAACCTGCTCACAGAAACTGGCAACAACAGGGCTGATATTGGAAAAATACACATTCCTAAGAAGTGCTAGTCACAAAATACTTACGCAAACACATCCCAGTGGTACCAAAACATTCCAGTATCAAAAATGGTACAAAAAGATTTCCCAAGAATAACAGGAACACACTGACCCCTCCTAAAAGATAAGGTCAGGATGACAGTATGTAATAAAAATGTTTTAATCAAACCAACATGTACAAGGTAATGAGTGATAACTAGCCACATCAGGGAGCATTAACTATGTCAGAGGGGCAGTACTAACCTGTTTGTATCAGAATATAAAGATGTATCTCAGAGGGAGTATCTTTGGGATGGGCAGGGATGGTGTCCCTAGCCTCTGTTTGCCAGAAGCTGGGAATGAGCGACAGGGGATGGATCACTTGATGATTCCCTGTTCTGTTCATTCCCTCTGGGGCACCTGGCATTGGTCACTGTCGGCAGACAGGACACTGGGCTAGATGGACCTTTGGTCTGACCCAATGTGGCCGTTCTTATGTTCTTATGTCTGGCCTAGGAAGAAACAGAAAGTCCCGCCTTCACTGAGCTGGTCCATTGTTACGGGCATATATGTATTGGTGGTCTGGTAAAATCTGCGGAATACTAGTACCATGCTTCGTTGACAATAAACCCAGCTGGGTGCCTTCGTCCCTTAATGGATCTTGTGGTCATTGGGCGCTTTGCTCGAGGTCTGCTGTGCCAGCTGTCTGCGCAGGGCTGGGGGCGGCACACAAAAAACTCACACACATGCAGCCAAACATCTATCAACATCTAACCTCAGTGATAACAAAAGCAGAGGACTGGAGTCAGGGGAGATGGATTCTTCATAAAAGTGAGGGGGTCATGAGGCCTTGCCTCCTCCATGGCCCTGCCCTGCCTCTTCCCCCGAGACCCCACTCCTCAGCCAAACCAGAAGCCAGAGCCAGGCTGGGGAGCTGCGGACCCTCCACCGGCTCGGGGTTGGGGGGCCTGAGAGCAGTCCCCGGCCTGTGTCCCTGTCCCCTGGGCCCCTCACCCAGGGCAGGTGGAGGGTCTGCGGCTCCCCACAGCTGCCCATGCAACTCTTACCCCAACTCAGCTCCAGTTTTCGGCCTGGCCTGGGAGCGGGGCCTTGGGGGCCGAATAGCTGCAGTCGGGCCATGGTAAGAGCTGCCCTGGACGGGGAACTCAGGGGGTGGGGACACAGGCTGGGAGTTGCTTTTGGCCCCCACCCTCACCCCGAGCATGCAAAGGGTCCATGGCTCCCCACGGCTCCCCGGGCCACTCTTACCCAGGCCGGGCTCCAGCTTCCGGCCTCGGTGGCGGATGGGACCTCGGGGGGAAGAAGGCCCATGGCGAAAAGTGTACAGGCCAGGGCCCCTTGGCCCCCCCCCCCCCGTTCCAGCGCCCCGATTGGAGTTACAGAGCACCCGCTCAAGAAGCTGCATTTTACAAAACAGAACAGTTTTCAGGGGCTGTTGGTAGATTTGTTTTAAAGATGGCTCAGAGGGTGGGCGTAATTTTAATGACAGCAGTGCCATCCGGTGGACAAAGGGTGTAGGTGTAGCACAAGTGAATAAGGGTTTCCTTCCACTGCGAAGAACGAGATGAGTCAGGTACATGCAGGAGCTGCAGCTATAGAGGCTTTTTATTAGACCAGCTTCTGTTGGTGAGAGAGACAAGCTGTCGAGCTACACAGAGCTGCTCTTCAGCTGAGCGTGTCACAGCTAAACCCAGGACCAAACAGATAGTTTAGCCCAAGTAACACATATTTTAAGGGGCCATTTGAGGTACTGTGGCCTGTTAACTCCCTTATAGTCATAGGACGAAAGGGGGGTTAGTGAGTTACAGATTGTTGTAATAAGCCATAAACCCAGCGTCTTTATTAAGCCCATGCTGTCACGGAGTGTGGGGGAGTCAGGGCCCTGCACCCCCACTTCCTGCGCTTCGCCGTGACTCTCAGCCAGCCAGTAAAATGGAAGGTTTATTGGACGACAGTAACACAGTCCCAAACAGAGCTTGTAGGTACAACCAGGACCCCTTAGTCAAGTCCTTCTGTGGGGCAGGGAGCTTAGATCCCAGTCCTGGGGCTCCCTCCGTTTCCCCAGCCAGCTCCAAACTGAAACCCCTCCAGCCATCTCACACCCTCTCCCCCTGGTTCCTCCTCCAGCCTTTGTCCAGTTTCCCGGGCAGAAGGTGTCACCTGGCCCCAACCCCCCTCCTGGGCTCTCATGTTACATGCTCAGGGTATCTTCCCTCAAGGAAAGTCTCTCAACCCACACACAGCCCAGTAAAACTCCCCTGCAACATTCCCAGGTCAGTACTCCCCACTCCCTGCTGCGTCACACATGCTTTTTAGTGTCTAGCAAAGTTATGAATTTCAGCTCCCAGGCTGGTCTTTTGAATGTGTTGTGCAGGTTTCCTTTGAGGTTGAGGACTGAGAGGTCAGATATAGAGTGATCGCTCTGTGAAAAGTGTTCACCCACGGGCGATAGTGCAGGGATTGTCTCCTTTCACCCACGTAGTTGCTATTGGGGCATTTAGTGCACTGGGTGAGATACGCCACATCTTGTGATAGGCATGTGTCGGACCCATGGATCTTGACAGGTGTTTTGTGGAGGGTGTTGATCATTGCAGCAGTGGAGGTATGTCTGCAGGTTTGGCGTCTGTTGTTCTGGCAGGGTCTGGTGCCGGTTTGAGTTGGTGTGTCCTGGTCTGTGGGGAGCTTGCTTCTGATGATGAGCTTGGAGAGACTGAGAGGTTGTTTGAAGGCCAGAAGGGGGGGTTCAGGATAAGGTCCCTATCGAGTATGAGCTGTAGCTGTTTGATGATACCCCATATGGGTTCCAGTGTGGGGTGGTAGGTGACAACTAGGGGTGCCCAGTCAGAGGGGGTTTTATTTCTATATTGAAGCAGGTTCTCTCAGGGTATTTGAATGGCCCATTCCATGATGTGATCTACTTCTCTGGTGGAGTGTCCTTGTTTGGTAAAGGTGGTTTAGCGTGTGTTAAGATGTATATCTCGGACTTTCTTTTCGGAGCATGTTCTGTGGTATCTGAGGGCCTGGCTTTAGATAACTGACTGCTCGGTGTGTTTGGGGTGGTTACTGGATCTATGAAGATAGGTGTGGTGATCCGTGGGTTTCTTGTATATAGTTCTCTGTAGGGTTCCAGGATCCTTTCAAGATCCATGGTTCCTGCACATGCCAATCACCACATGTGGTGTACCTCAGCCAGTGCACTAAATGTCCCAACAACAACTATGTGGGTGAAACCAGACAATCACTACGCTCCCAAACGAACTCACTCAGGAAAATGATCAAAGAACATTTGCTGAACAACTCCGGGTGATCAAGTGCTGCTTTCCATGCATCCCTGATGGGTGTGTTTCTTGGTCAAATCAAAGTCTTTGTAACAGGTTTGCATATCAAGAAGTCCCATTCGCAGACTTCAGGCATGGGTGACTGTTGATATAAGTCACAAGAATCACAGGAGCAGGAGAGGGTGGTCATGGGGAGTGGAGAACACAGGCAGGCCTAGTACTTGCTCTTACTCATTGGTAAGGTGACACATAAGAACGGCCACACTGGGTCAGACCAAAGGTCCATCTAGCCCAGTATCCTGTCTTCCGACCGTGGCGAATGCCAGGTGCCCCAGAGGGAATGAACAGAACAGGGAATCATCTAGTGATCCATCCCCTGTCGCCCATTCCCAGCTTCCGGCAAACAGAGACTAGGGACACCATCCCTGCCAGTCCTGGCTAATAGCCATTGATGGACCCGTCCTCCATGAATTTATCTAGTTCCTTTTTGAATCCTGTTATAGTCTTGGCCTTCACAACATCCTCTGGCAAGGAGTTCCACAGGATGACGGTGCGTTGTGTGAAGAAATACTTCTTTTTGTTTGTTTTAAACCTGCTGCCTATACATGGTGACCCCTAGTTCATGTGTTATGTGAAAGGGGTAAATAACACTTCCTTATTTACTTTCTCCACAGCAGTCATGATTTTATAGACCTCAATCTTATTCCCCCCTTAGTCGTCTCTTTTCCAAGCTGAAATGTCCCAGTCTTATTAATCTCTCCTCATAGGGAAGCTGTTCCAGACCCCTAATCATTTTAGCTGCCCTTTTCTGAACCTTTTCCAATTCCAATATATCTTTTTTGAGATGGGGCAACTGCATCTGCACGTGGTATTGAAGATGTGGGCGTTCCATAGATTTATATAGAGGCAATATGATATTTTTCTGTCACCGCATATCCAAGTGCCTCTTAGCATCATTATTCCTTCCAAACCCAACGCTCTAAGGTCCTGAATACCGTCAGCTGTCATTGATGTCAATGTGCATTGAAAGCACTTCGCACTTTCCAGGACTGGACCCGTAGGAGATTGCCCTAGGAACATATCTACTAGGCTGCTGATGGACGTCAGCAATGGATGCAGCCAGACACAGTTTAGCTGCAAGTTCAGACAAGAACAAACCGTACTGAGCACTGTTTCAGTAGCCAGTTAAAACAAGCGCCAAGCAAGTCTGATTGATGCGGTGTTAACAATACTGGCTGCTGCAGCATCCTTGTCTACACTAGGGCTCCCAACATTATTAAACACTGGTGCAGGTGCACTACGAGGCCAGCTTCTGATGGAGATTGGAAGTGAGCTCGCTGGAGATCGCATGGGGGTGATGGAGGCAAATTGGGAAAACAACTGGACACGATGCCAGAGGTTATATTGGCTCCCTTGATTGAGGCGGTATATCTTCCAGTCATTACCCGAGTTCATAACCTGGGGTCTGGCTACATCCTTGTGCAATGTAGCCTACTGGATTGAGCACGGGGCTAAGACTGAGGTGACCTTAGTTCTAGTCTCAGCTCTGCTGAGTGATCTTGGGCAAGTCAATTTCACCGCTCCGTGCCTCAGTTTCCCCATTTGTAAAATGGGGATGGTGATACTGACCTCCTTCATAAAGTGCTTTGAGATCTACAGATGAACGATATAAGAGCTTGGCATTATTATTGTTATGAGCTGAGTGAAACCTTGTTACGGGTTGAGCTAAAACCCCATTGAGATAGATAGGTGTGAACTCACCCTTCAATTAACACATCTGTAAGTATGAGCCACCAACTGAGACAAAAGGGGTGTGCGAATCCGCCCAGGAGCTTTTGGCTTAGTATTGTTTTGGGTAGGTGGGGGGGAGGGGAGGCAAAGAGCGAGTACACCGAAACGGAGAACAGACAAGAACGGAGAGGCAGAAGCAAAAGGCAAGAAAGCCCAGCAGTAGCCTGTGAGCACAGTGTGACCCTGGGTCTGTTGGCTAAAGAGGCTTGGGGCTGAAGGCTAACAAATTGCTCTGCTTGTTCTTGGATCCTTCTAGCTAAGACACGGCTCTGTGTCTGTCCTTCGTAAATAAACAAAACTGCATCAGAGAAACACCAGCACCTAACACCAGCTTCTCCTCCCAGCTGGAACAAGCTACTAGACCCCAAACTTTTGGCTAGCTGCTCAGGCCAAAAGCAGTAACATTATCGAGTCAGAGAATCATAGGACCAGAGGGTTAGAAGGGACCGCAAGGGTCATCTAGTCTAACCCCTGCCAAGACGCAGGATTTGTTGTGTCTAAACCATCCAAGGCAGATGCTATCCAGCCTCCTTTTGAAAACATCCAGTGAAGGAGCTTCCACAACCTCCGCAGGCGTCTGCTCCATTGTCCTGCTGTTCTTAGAGTGAGGATGTTTTTCCTGAGATTTAATTTAAATCTGCTCTGCTGGAGTTTTAACCCATTGCTTCTATCCTGCCATCTGTGGCAAGAGAGAACAGCTTTTCTATGGGAGCCTTTCAAATATTTGAAGACCGCTCTCATCTCTTCTCCAAACTAAACATACCCAGATCCTGTTTTTTTTGCTGATACAGACTAACACGGCTGCTACTCTGATACCCAGATCCGTCAGCCTTTGCTCACATGCCTTGCATTCCGTCCCTTTGATCATCTTTGTCCCTCACCTCTGGATCCTTTCCAGTTTCTCTCCACCCTTTCTATGCATTGGGGACCAAAACTGGACACAGTACTTCAGCTGAGGCCTAACCAGAGCTGAGTAGAGCGGTACTGTCACCTCCTGTGACTTGCATGTTATGCCTCTGTTAATGCAACCTAAAATTGTGTTTCCTTTTTTTGCAACAGCATCGCATTGCTGACTCATGTTGAGGTTGTGATCCACCACAACTCCCAGATCCTTCTCAGCAGTGCTGCTGCCAAGCCAGTTATCCCCCAGTCTGTATTTGTGCAGTTGGTTTTTCTTCCTAAAGTGTAGCACCTTACCATAGGCACCAACTTTCTCCGGTGCCGGTGGGTGCCTGCGCCCCCCTGCTCCTTTCCCCACCCCTGGCCCCGCCCCGACTCCACGCTTTACCCGCCCCTGGCCCTGCCCCCATTCCAACCCCATCCCCAAAGTCCCCGTCCTAACTCCGTCCCCTCCCTGCCCCTATTGGATCACTTCCCCAAATCCCCGCCCCGGCCCCACCTCTTCCCCCAGCAGGTCGCGTTCCCCCTCCTCCCCCCCCCCCCCCCCCCCCCCCCCTGCCGCGCAAATCAGCTGTTTCACGGCGCAAACACTGGGAGGGAGAGGGGAGAAGCAGGACGCAGCTGCGCGCTCGCAGAGGAAAGCTGGGGTGGGGCGGGGAGCTGCTGGTGGGTGCTGAGCACCCACCAATTTTTTTCCGTGGGTGCTCCAGCCCCGGAACACCCACAGAGTCGGCGCCTATGCACCCTACATTTTACTTTGTTGAATTTCATTTTGTTGTCTATAGCCCAGTTCTCCAATTTATCAAGATCCCTCTGAATCTTAGCTCTATCCTCCCAAGTATTGGCAACCCCCTATAGCTTTTTGTCATCTGCAAACATGATCAGTCTGCTCTCTAGTCTTACATCCAGGTCAGTAATAAAGATGTTAAACACTGGACCCAGAACAGATCCCCGTGGAACCCCACTTGAGACCTCCCTCCAACCTGACATCATTCCATTAATAGTTACTCTCTATGGTTGCTTAACCAATTATGTATCCACTTAATGGTAGTTCCACCCAGCCTGCATTTCTCCAGCTTATCAGATTATTATTAGTATTCCTGACAGCTGCTTTCTGAAGACTCAGTAGCAGCTGTGGCCGGGATGGCTGTTTCCATCGCTGTCTGGCCAGGGGTGAACAGGCTGCTACCTGGGGCTGCCCCTTAGCTCTGTTTAGAAGACTGGTGCAGAACGCACCTGCCACTGACCAGGATCACGTTCCCTGGTGTTTTCGGCGCCACACTGGCTGTCAGCTGGTTTCCAGCCCACTGGCCCACATTGTCCTTTCCACCGTTATCTCCTGTGACATCCCCCACTAAGCCGAACCCTCCGCACTGCCTGCAGCTAACGCTCCTTCGGTTTCTTGGCTCCCCTGAAGCATGAGGAGAAGAGCAGCCGGAACTCCACAGTGGAGCAGCGGGTCCAGGAGCTGGAGCAGCGTTACAATGAGGCCAGCACGCTGCAGCACATCCAAGCCACGCTGCTCTACGACATGCAGGCCCAGATCCACAACATCTCCCTGCTGACCGAGTGGGCCCGGCGCAACCCCGGCTGCCTCGTTCCTGCCGAGATGAGGTCGCAGCAGGAGATGCACCATCCAGGTGATGGGGAATACCTGGGCTGGGCTGGGGGTGAGGGGCTAGAATCCAGACTAGACCCCTGATCTAGCTAACAATAGCAGTGAAATAACAATAGCAGTGAAAGCTGGGGCAGAATGGGCAGCAGCATGAGCTGTACAACCCCGTCCTGGGTATGTACTTGAGCGGCTGGCCCGAGCTAGCCAGCTGCTGCAGCGTCACTGCTACTGGTGCCAGAGCTAGTTAGCACGAGGAAAGCTAGCTCAGGTCTGGCTACACGTGTTGTAGTCACACCTCCAGTTGCAGTGCAGATGAGAGGGAGCCTTCCCCTGTATGAGGAAGAGGGGTGAAAGTCCCAAATCATTTCGATTGGGGGGAAGCAAGGCCATCTTTTCGTTATGCAGCTGTACCGTGCTCAGCACAATCGGAGATCGGGCCTGTTGCCTTAAATGCCAATAGTAAAAAATAAGACTAGAGCAGGGGTAGGCAACCTATGGCACGCGTGCCGAAGGCGGCACACAAGCTGATTTTCAGCGGCACTCACACTGCCCGGGTCCTGGCCAATGGTCTGGGGGGCTCTGCATTTTAATTTAATTTTAAATGAAGCTTCTTGAACATTTTAAAAATCTTATTTACTTGACATACAACAATAGTCTAGTTACATAATATAGACTTATAGAAAGAGACCTTCTAAAAACGTTAAAATGTATTACTGGCACGCGAAACCTTAAATTAGAGTGAATAAATGAAGACTCGGCACACCATTTCTGAAAGGTTGCCGACCCCTGGACTAGACTATGTCGTTGCATTTCATGGCCTTTCACGCCGTTTTTAGGCCAAACGTTTCACAGTTAGATTTTGGGTGTCCAATTTGAGGCCCCCTGGGCTGTGATTGTCAGAATTACTGAGCACCTGCGGAACCGACAGGCTGCACCTGGAGCTTCTCAGAGCCTCTGAAAAGATGGCCCTGAAGTCCTCTTGAGGCTGGCGATATGCCTGCCCCGTGTGGCAGGAAGCAGGTGTCCTGAGCCCCTCGTGCCCAATGTGCCACAATTAGAGCTGGCCCAAAAAGGTCAATTAATTTTCAGGGAAAATTTTTCTCTCTTCTTGAAATTTTCCCATTTTTTTTCATTGAAAAATGTGAAAGTTTTTGGTTTTAAAAAAAATCATTTTTGGTACAATTTTTGAAAACCCAAACCGATTTTTTTTTTTTTTAGCAAAACCTGAGGTGTTTTTTGTTTTGTTTTTTTGTTTAACCAAGAACTGAAATTTTTTTACCAAAAGGTTTTCAGATTGTTTTTGTTTTTTTAGAAAAAGAGGAAAATTTCAACCAAAAATAAAAAATGCTCAGTTTGGTCAAAACCCCATTTTTCACCGGAAAGCTGTTGGGATTAAAACATTTCCGCCAGCTCCTTGCCACTGCCCCGACCTGGAGCGCTCAGCTCTAGAAGTCAGATGGGCACGCTGATCTGCTTTCTCGGCCGTTCAGTTCTTGGCCTCTGTCGTAAGACTGAAAAGGATGCATGACGGTGGTTTCTGAGATGTGGCTACTTATCCAGTAAGAAGCAGGCTGAGCCCAATGACTCCTTCTACACACGCTGATCAACAGGCCTGATTTGTTAATGCCTTTCACCTACCAACCTGAATCCGATTTGAGCCGGTGACGTCGGGAGGAAAGGCGCATTAGTTGGTTACTGAGCCTATGAGCCAACCAGTCTAATTGTTTTCCATCATCCTTGTTTTTAATGAAGCCAGCTCTCTCAGCCTTAGATACCATGATAGCTTGGCTCCAATTCCTCTAGCCACCAGGTACACATAAATAATTTATCTTTGGAAGAGTAAATGGCCTGCTGAAAAAAGGAGAACTGGTGCTGGTGGTAATACCCTCACTAGGCAGCAGAAACGAGACCCAATAGACCCAGAGTGACTCCCCTGTGAGATTTCCTTACATGCTATTCTCACAGGGTTCCCTTTAGCAGTGTTGCCGGATCAGCTGGCCAGAAATAGTCCAATGGAACTCAGAGACCAGTCCCCAAACAGAGGCCTTGATTGGGTGCTTCTCCATTCTGTCCCCACTTCCCACAATGGGAGACCTCAAAGCACATGGGCACTCTAATTGGTGGCTTGGAATGTTGAAACGCCCATTCCTCCTTTCCCAATGTACTTTCATTGGTTGCCAGAGTTGTGACCTCATCCCTTGCTCTTCCCTCATGGGAAAAAAAATGGCAATTCACAGGGGGAGGGATAGCTCAGTGGTTTGAGCATTGGCCTGCTAAACCCAGGGTTGTGAGTTCAATCCTTGAGGGGGCCACTTAGGGATCTGGGGCAAAATTGGTCCTGCTAGTGAAGGCAGTGGGCTGGACTCAATGATCCTTTGGGGTCCCTTCCAGCTCTATGAGATAGGTATATCTCCATATATTTATAACCCTTTCAATCCCACAAACTGGGCAATGCTTCTGGTTTGGTATTAGAGTCAGCTGGGGTTTGGGCGGGTGTAGCGTGGATAAGAGGAAGTTTATTTCTCTCATGAGTCCCCTGTTCCCTCTGCCTTTCTCTGCAAAGCTCTTTAGAGAATTTGTGTGGGTGGGAATTGTTCTCACTGATGATCTTCCTCAGCTTTCACTCAGTCTTTCCTCAGGCAAACCCTCTTTGGTTATGTCTACACTGGAGTGTAGACACGGGCTCTGACACATCTTGTGTCCCAACCCCCTAGCGGGAGGCAGGGGCACTGGAATGCCCCTAGGGGGCCATGGCCCTCCTGCTTTTTACCGGCTGTAAGGACGAGCGACAGGTGGGAGGGGACAGGGCCTTGGGGGGGGGGGGGGAAAGGGGTGGTGTGAGGGCGGGGCTCGGAGGAAGGGACAGTGCGAGGGTGGGGTCTCGGGGGAAGGGGCGGCGTGGGGACGGAAGCTCAGGGAAAAGGGGTGGTATGGGGGAGGGGCCTCGAGGGAAGGGGCGGTGCAAGGTTGGAGCCTCAGGGGGAAGGGGCGGCACAGGGGGTGGGGCCATGGTTTGGGCGCCGGTGGTCCCCCCGCTGTTAGGAAGCTTCCGCCGCCCTTGAGGTGTGACTAAGGATGCTAGGGTTTGGCCACTTGTCCGTACACCTTTAAGCTAAGAGTATCAAAGCCTAGCAATGTAAGGTGCATTATGGGAGGTTTGACACCTTTCTCTGAAGCATCCAGCTCTGGCCACCTTTGGAGAATGGAAACAGGGACTAGATCATTTGGTCAGAAGGGAAGAGCCCAGCAGAACTTTGGGCTCAGCAAAACTCTTACCATTTCCACCTTAACTTAAACGGCAAAGAAGCTTTCATTTAAAAACAAAGAAAGTGTCATTCTAACAACTGCATGGAGGTCTGCGCTAGTCGAGATGGGCCTGAGCTGTGAATTTTCTATCCAGAATCAGCTGTGAATCCAATCTGCCCAAGCTCAGGGGTTTCCACTTCCAGCTCAGAGACAGGTCCTAGCCACACAGCTCTGGTTAGCATCCAGATTTGATTCCAAATGTCCTGAAATTGTGGCTAAGTGTGGATCTAGGGTTCTGGTTCAAACTCTCTTCCCATGTGCTCTTTGCAATGGATAGAGGTTTGTCTGTGGAAATCAGTGTTGCCCCCATTTTAGGATGCCCCGAGGGATGAAATAAAATGAAATAAATGCCCAGGAACTACCCCTCAGCCCATGAGGAATCTCAGAACTTAAATTTTGCCAGAGTAAAACGGAGCTCATACCTCAAAAGTCTTAAGCTCTGATCTACATCTGGAACTCAAAATTTTTGGTTGAGTTCTAAACTCAGCCAAACAAGTCCTCCCTTCTATGAGCTAAATATTAAACTGCGTCTCTCTGTTTCCTGTCTTAGACGTGAAGCACGCAAAGAACTGCCCAATAGACTGTGCTTCCATTTACTACAACGGGATCCGGCGGTCTGGGGTCTACAGCATTATGCCCTCTGTCGGTGGGCTGCCAATAGAAGTGCTGTGTGAAATGGACACGGAAGGTATAGTAAGAAGCGACCGCATGCCTGAACGTCTTTTCTCACAAGGCTCAGGCAGGGCCCAAGGCACAGCTTCAGACTTCTATGTATTCTGGATATGTACCTAGAGCACACAGCACCATAGTACCTAGGCACAAGCTGCCTCGTAGAGATAGTCTCCCCTACTGGAGTTCTGGAAGACCAGCTATAGGAACCCCAGTTGAAGTGTCTCATTGAGCTGCAGTGGTGAAGCCAGTGCTTCTAGCCCCCAGGACCTATTCAAGCAAGGATGCATTCTCCATCTTGGTGCAGCCCGTGCTGGAAGAGCTCATGGTGTTTGTGCTCTTGGAGTCTAGTGCCTGGGTTAAACGGGGGAAGGACGGTGTCACGCTTTCAGGGTAACTGCACCTGTATTTCCTGTCTGGTTTCAGGCTTCCAGGCATTATCTTTCTTGGGCAGAAACCTGCATCTCTCTTCCCCCTGGCCAGGGTTTTTAAGGCTGCACAGCTGTTTGCCTTTTAAGAACAGGTTAGACAAACACCTGTCAGGAGTGATCTAGTTATTACTTCACCCTGCTTGAGTGCAGGGGACTGGACTAGATGACCTATTGAGGTCCCTTCCAGTCCTACGCTTCTATGATTCTGTGATTCTATTATTCTATACACTGGCATATCCCCAGCAAGCCAGACTGCCTCAGGGTCAGCCCCTGTGCATTGCTTTCTCTCGGCGGACAATGGCAGTGTTTTTACCAGTGGGCGCACAGTTCTTCCCTGCAGGGTACATTTATTTTAAGGACAGAAAAGAATACAAAAAAAACATATAAAACAATAAAAGTCCCGGCACACGTACTAAGGACTCATGCACCAGGGCTCACCCATCAGTCTTATAGGGCCCTAGTAGGCCAAAGACTTTCCAATCTTTCAGCAAGGGTTGGGGTCCCCCTAAAGCCCAAGATCTGTCTGCTTGTTGAATCAAAAGGAAGACCCCCAAATCTCCCCAAACTCAGCCTTAATATCTCAAGTTCTTTCTTTGCCCCTGACCTCTCCGCTGGGACTGGCCTAAATCAGTATATGCAAACCACCCCAGGAGAATATGTCTCTGGAGCCAGGGCCAGCACAACCCATTAGGCGACCTAGGCGGTCGCCTAGGGCACCAACATTTGGGGGGCGCCGGCACCCCGGTCGTCGGTGGAATTTCAGGGGCGGGACCTTCCGCTGCCTCTGTTGGGGGCGGCATTTTGGGGGCGGGACCTTCCGCCGCCTAGGGCGGCGAAAAAGCTGGCGGCGCTCCTGTCTGGAGCTGCGTACAATCTCCGAGACTGTCGTAATCGCTCCCCACTGTTTTCAGTCCCTGGCGGAGCTGCGGTAGCCCTTCGCCTATAGAGTTGCATGCAGTCCCGGGCCCACAATGATCCATAAACCATTCATAAACTGAGAATCATAGAAATGTCGGGCTGGAAGGGACCTTGAGAGGTCATCAAATCCCGTCCCCCGTGCAGGGCAGAGGGACCAAGTAAACCTAGACCATCCCTGACAGGGATTTGTCCAACCTGTTTTTAAAACAACTTCAGTGATGGGGATCCCACAACCTCTCTGGGAAGCCTGTTCCAGAGCTTAATTACCCCTATAGTTAGAAAGTTTTTCCTAATATCGAACCTAAATCTCCCTTGCTGCAGATTCAGCCCAGATTCTTTTCCTACCTTCAGTGGGCATGGAGAACAACTGATCACCTCCTCTTTACAACAGACCTTCCCGTATTTGAAGACTGTTACCAGGTCCGCCCCCCAGTCTTCTTTTCTCAAGACTAAACAGGCCCAGTTTTTTTAACCTTTCCTCATGGGTCAGGTTCTCTAAACCATTGATCATTTTAGTTGCGCTTCTCTGGACTCTCTCCAATTTGTCAACATCTTTCTTTAAGATTGGCGTGCAGAATTGGACACAGTACTGCAGCTGAGTCGAGTGGGACAGTTGCCTCCTGTGTCTTACATACAGGGCCGGATTAATGTAAGGGCTTTAGGGGCTGCAGCCCAGGGCCCTGGACTAAGGAGGGCCCCAGCACAGCAGGGCTCAGGCAGGCTGCCTGCATGCCCTGGCCCCACACCGCTCCCGGAAGCAGCCAGCTGCTGGCATGTCTTGGCGGACCCTGGTGGGGGGGGAGGCGGCCCCACGTGCTGCCCCTGCCCCCAGCACCATCCCCATAGCTCCCATTGGCCGGTTCCTGTGGAACCAATACATCACAATACCAACACGCTGGAATCTCCAGTCTATTTCATTCCTAAAAGGCTTCTTTCTTTAAATTTATCAGCTTGATTCTGCCCTCGGTTATGCCAGCGTAAATGAGGAGTAACTCTGTTGCCGTCAGAACTGGTGTAGGATAGATCAGACTCAGTCTCTGTGATCTATAAACCTCTCCACTGATACACATTGCAGAGTTATCTCGGCTGCAGAACCAGCAGAATAGCTTTCCTCTGGGGGCTGGGAGGGGGCAAGGGATGAAGATGGGCAAAGTTAGTTGAAGACATCTCTGCAAGCAGACCAGTCGGCCAATGTCAGTATAAGGTGGAGCTGAGTCAAGGTTCTGGCTCAGGATGATGTTGGCTTCCTCACTAAGGACGCTAATCGGAGACTCAAATCAGCGTCCCCTCTCTCCCCTTGGCAGGTGGAGGTTGGACCGTCATCCAGCGGCGGCAGGACGGCTCAGTCAACTTCACCCGGACGTGGAACGAGTACAAAGACGGCTTTGGGGATTTAAACAGCGAGTTCTGGCTGGGTAACGAGAACATTCACAAGGTGACGAACCAAGGGGACTACTCGCTCCGCATTGATTTGGAAGACTGGAACAACAAGCACAAGCACGCCTTCTACCAGATCTTCAGGTAGGAGGGCACGGTGCCCTTCCCTGGGTTCCTGCTGCAGGCAAAGGGCCATCTTCTGCAAGGCCTTAGCGCATGGAAATCCCACTGGAATCAGTGGAAGTTTGGGGCCCAGAAGGCTTGTGGGATTGGCCCCAAGTTATGGTTAGTTCCTGGTCTGTTTGCTTGATTCCCATAACAAGTGCCATGGAGGGTAAGGCCTCACTTCCTGGTCAGGTGTGTGTTGTTTTGGCTTAGGAACATACTGTAGAAACACATGCCATAGTGGATCAGACCGGGGCCATCCATGCTGATGTCCTGTTTCCAATAGTGACCAGCCCCAGAGGCATTCCAGGAAGGGGCAAGAATCCGCCTAGTGGACAAGTATGGAATAACTGGCCCAGAGGGGAAGTTTCTACCTGACCGTCGCCAGGGGGCGCCTCCATTGCAGTGGGGAGGTGTGATTCGCAGACATACACGGCTACTCTGCTTGGGCTAGCACCTGAAAATAGCAGGGTGGCTGCCTGAGTGCACATCTAGGATGTCCGATAGGCTTGTATTCGGGTAGCTAGCCCCACTCGGCACGGCTGCACTGTGATAGATACTAGCTCAAGCAGAGTTAGTGCGTACATGCTCGCCAAAGCTGGAAATCACACCTCCTGAGTGCCGCACAGACATTACCCTGGGGGTTAATTTATGCCCTGAAGCCAAGGCAGCTCATGCTTTTTGGTCAGCAGGTCCACCAATCCCTGGTGCATGGAGCTGATCCAAAGTCTATTGGAGTCCTTGGAAAGACTCCATTTGACCTTAGTGGGTAGGGTTGCCAACTTTCTAATTCCAGAAAACCGAACACCCTTGCCCCGCCCACTGCCCTGCTCACTGCCCCCCTTCTCTGAGGCCCCGCCCCTGCCCCACCCCTTCCCAAGGCCCTGCCCCCAGCTCACTCCATCCCCCCTCCCTTTGTCACTTGCTCTCCCCCACCCTCTCTCACGTGCTCATTTTCACTGCAAGGCCCAAACAGGCATATTTCTTGTTTTGACAGATGTATTATGCTAAGTTCAGGTTTTATTTGTTACAGGACGCTAGAGCTAGCAGCAAAATAGTCAAAAAGGGTAATTTAAAAAAAAAATGAAATTTCACAATGCTTTTCATGTTTCTTTCCCTCCCCTCTTCCCATTTTTTGTAACCAGTTCCATTTTTTTTGTTCACTAAAGTTACTGTAATTTTGTGTGTGGAATTAGGACCGTACATTATCACAGCTGCAATGGGTCCATTAAAGGCCCACTCCTGAAGCCCAAATACAAATCCGTAGAGCAAAACCACAGAAATGCACCTCTCCAGCTACCTATATAAATAAATCTGTAGAAACTGACTCCCACATCTAGCATGCAGATACACAGGTGTATCCATGTGTACACATCTAGCATGCACTAACACATGTACTTCCACATGATTTAATATTACAATTGTTGTTTAGTGCCTAGAGATCAGGGCTCCAGGGTGGTAGGTGCTGGACATACCCATAAAAACAGAGAGTCTGCAACGAAAAGTTTATAATGTCGCTAGACAAAGGTGGGGAGAAATGTCTGATACGTCGGCTCTTCTGCAATTACTAGTCAAGAACACTTTTTCAGAAAGAATACATTGCTTTTCGAGTTCCCTTCTCTTTTAAAAACTCGTTGTGAAATGAACACACACAGATTTTGTGTCATCCATTTTATTTGTGCGCAAGCCAGCGAAAGGAATAAACGTCAGAGTTAGGCTGCAAATTGTATTGATACAGGTATACACACATGCGGCAATACACGCACCTCCCTACACAAAGACACACAGCCTCTGACACACATACAATGCCTGCATGCACACACTTGCCTACACAGAGACACTTTTTCATACACTTTCCCAGGGGCTACCTAAATCACCCAGCCGGGAAGGGAGGAGGGTGGGCTGGAGGGGAAAAGAGGGGGGTGAGGGTGGAGGAGAGAGGATGGGGAGGGAAAGAGGCCAAGGATGAGAGCAAGGTGGGGGTAAGAGGGGGCAGTGAAGGAGAGAGGATGGGGGGTGGGAGAGGCAGAAGGCTACAGGTGCATGAGGATGTGGGGGGCACAGGAATGCATAGGGACATAATGGGAGTGCAGCAGTGTGTGGAGGTGGATGGGGTGCAGGGCTGTTGGGGGTGAGGGACATGGGGGTGGCGGCTCTGGGAGGTGGAGAGGATGGGTGGGTGTGGGGGGCAGGACAGGATGGGATGCAGTGAGGGGGATGGAGGTGTGGGGGGTGGGACAGGGAGGGATGCAGTGAGGGGGATGGGGATGCAGCCGGAGATGGGGATACACGTACCTGGAACTCCTGGGTGTCAGCAATGGGGTGACAGACAGACCGTGGTTCGCCACAGGGCACGGGCCGCAGCTCGAGCCCAGCCACACGAGGAGTGCAAGGAGAAGAGGCTGGGCAGCAGCGGGAGAGGCATGTGCCACGCGACCCCTCAACAGCTGCCTGCTGAGCGCTCGCGAGTCATGCTAGTTCCTCCCCTGCCCTGATCCAGCCAATAGCAGCTGCGCCTGTGGGCGGGGGGGGGGGGGGGGGGGGGGGGGGCCCNAAACCCCCCTGGCCACCCCTAAGGCCAGGAGCCAGACATGCCGGCTGCTTCCCGACCCCAGAGCCACCAGGATCCCTTTTTGACCAGGGGTTCTGGTCCAAAACCGGACACCTGGTCACCCTATGGGGGTGTCAGGCCATATCCAAAACTCTTAGAAACTTCCATCCTCAGTGATGTAACTGTGGGTGTTCTCATTAGTTCCATCTAGTTGAGGGCATGTTAGTCTACACAATAATTCTATAATTCCACACAGAGCGGGTTTTTCCTAATTAGCTTACAATGTTCTCTGCTTAAGCATGTCAGAGCTCCCAGGGAGGGTCATCTCTAGACAAGCCCAGAGGCTGAGATATTTAAAATGAACTGGCAGTAAACTGGAAAAACAAAACCCTTAGAAAAAGACTGATGAGTCTGCTGAGCAGCTGATTCCCCACTCTACCCCCTCGGTCCCAAGGGGATAATCCAAGAGATTCCAACTCAGTCCAAGAGAAGAACAGGGCATCAGCTCTACAAAGAAGCAGAACCACATTATTAGAGGGACTCTGCCTAAAGAACAGCAAAAACAGCACTGGGCCATAGTCCTTGATCATGGCTTTAGGTTCTCAGGCCACCCACTCCAAGCCTCCAAGAAGTAGACTTGAATTAAGCCAGGGCTGAATCACATCTTCCCCAAGGGAGAGAGGGGGTTGGGCCCTGAACTGATGAGATGCAGTTACACTGAGCATGCCCAGCCTAGATAACTGGATGCAGATGGATGCGCTGCAAGAATAAAGCTTGCAATGCCCAGCTTGGAAAGGAGACATAGAAACCCCCAGGAGACAATCCAGCCTGTTTCCTCTTGTTTGCAGCATTGAGGATGAGGCAAACGATTACCGCCTGCATGTGGATGGCTTCAGTGGGACAGTAGAGGATTCATTTGCCTGGTACCACAACAAGAGGAGTTTCAGCACGCCCGACATGGGGAACATCTGTGCCGAGATCTCCCACGGAGGCTGGTGGTATCATCAGTGCTTCTTCTCCAACCTCAATGGAGTGTACTACAAGGTACGGTGGCCACGTAAGGACATAGGCATTGCTACATCATGTGTGAGGCTGCATGGACCCTGTTGTTCATCATATAATAGCAGCTCCTCTTTGCCTGCCCAACCACAGCACTACAGGGCTCTACCTCATTGCTTTGAGATATCCTGATTTCCTTGAAAGACATTGCTGGAATTATTAATAATATTTGAAGTTATTAATATGAGAAACCACCAAACACAAATTTAACCATACATTCCTTTATTAAATCCCAAGGCCAAATGGTACAATTGTACCATGTACAATTGCTCTAAACATGCCTAACTAATAAGGAAGGCTAAGATTTTGTCACGCATATTTTTAGTGAAAGTCAAGGACAGGTCACGGGCAATAAAGAAAAATTCATGGAAGCCCATGAGCTGTCCATGACTGTTACTAAAAATGTGTGACAAAATGGAGAGCTGCCGTTTCTCCCCCCGCCCGCTGCTCCCTGCGGCAGCCGGGAGCTGCCGGGCAGCTGGGCCCCCTGAGTTCTGAGCCATGGCGGGCAGTGGGAGGACCCTGCAGCTCCTAGCCACCGAGGGCTGAAGTCACGGAGATCTCTGGAAGTCACGGATTCCGTGACCTCCATGACAAAATCGTAGCCTTACTAATAAGCAATTTACTACATCCAAAAAGTAACAAAACATTTATAAGCATTTGATCAAGATACTTACACACGGGCTAAACCCAGCGGTGCTTAGACCCATGTTGGTCGGCTCCAACGTGGTCAGGCAGGAATGAGCAAAGAACCCTTTAAGAGTTTACTTTTTATACCCATTGACAAAAACGTGATGTCGTTGCCAATTACTGACTTCAGGTAAAAACAGTCCGAGACAGTTCATCTTAATCCAGATAATATTTACAACCTTCTTTCTCCCAAAGTCTTTTCTCCTTATCGCTTCCCCTCCTTCTGGCTGACCAGCATCTCTTTCATTACACCTGGGTTCACATAGGAAATACCACTGGTATGTGGGGTGGGAAGGTCTATGTTGACGCCTTTGAAGAGACATTCTCTTTGTCTTATTGAAAACTGTTTGCAGTCACCCCATCCGTCAGAGGCCTTCTTTTTAGACATTTCTCCTTATTTCATCAGCTATTCTTTGAACGATTCATCCTCCCTACATCATTTCTTTTGGCCTTATAATTCATTATTTTTAAGGCCTTCCTTCTACTTGCTAGTCAGGGCCTCTTGCTACAACACATATACATATTTCTTTAACCCAACTCAAGCTAACTCTAATTCTAATTTTTTTGGTCCTACAGACATAGTAGAAAATAGAACTTTCTTCTGCATCCAGGCAACCTCGCCCTTTCTCTTGGGTAGATGGGCCTGTGCCCGCTGGAAGGGAGGGGAAACCCGGCTGAATTCTGTTCATGCGGATTTCGTGCCTGAGTGTTTTCATCGCTGATCCTGTAAATAAATTATCATCCAGTGAAAACAATCCAGGTTGTACAACCTTGAATGCCAATTTCCAGGCCTTCAATGTCTGGTGGGAGATGATTCCAGATGCCAGGGAGCGTTTGTATAGTGCTGGATGCACTGCCGGCACTAGTAAAGAACAGCAACTCCCCTATGGCCGAAGCAGCAGGGGTCCCTAAGATATATACTCCCCAGTGCATTGGAGGTTCTGGTTTCAAATGACTAGTCTGCCACTTCTGAGTGTCTCCTGTGCCTCATGTTCTCCTTCTCTCTGTCACAGGGGGGCAGGTACTCCACAAAAAAACGAAAGATCCTGGGGCCAGACGGCATTGTGTGGTACACGTGGAAAGACACTGATTACTACTCCCTGAAGAAAGTCACCATGATGATCCGGCCGCGCACCTTCCGACCCCATCTCTCCCCATGAAGGGACCGATGATGTTTCTCCTCTCAGCTGATCCCCAGCTCCAGAAAGGGAGGGACGGGAGTGGCTTGTTATAGCTGGAGATGGACTGACTCCGCAGACCACAGAGGCCCCAAAATATCATCCTGCTTCTGCCTTCGGGGCAGGGTCGAGAGAATGAAGACAACCAAGAAAGAAAGGCCTTCAATGTGTGGTTAAATGGTGAAGCCCTGTGTTACCAAGGCCGGTTTGAGTGAAATCTTATTGTTCAACGCTCTCCTAGACTGGACCTACCAAAGGCTGAGAACAGGCCAAAGATGGAAGATCGTGGTCCAAGAGAATCACATTTTTTAGGGGAACTATTTAAATGTTTTTAAACTTTTCATGAGATACTGCCATGTAGTGACTTCAGGGACTGCAGCGCTGCCCTCTGCTGGAGGAATGCTGGATTGGCTTGCATGCCATATGACAGTGCCCTTGGCTGGCTGGGCTTGCGGAGTTGCCCCTTCGGCTTCTCCGGTGCGTCAGCCCAAATCCGGATGCCACCCTTTGATGGCTCTGGATGGATTCAGGCATGGATTGTTGGCTGGAGACCCCAGATGCTCTTGGTGTGAGCTCAAAAACGAACAATGACCTAGGGGGAAGCTCTAGGGGGACTCACACAATCTACTGGCTTGGGTGTATGTTTATCACTGCCCTCTAGTGGGACACAATGGCCCTACTCTGGTATAAAGACAGACCTCTCTATGGAAGAGAGACTTGCCTGGGTCTGGAGCTGAAAGTCCGTCATGCATCCCACTGCCTCCGTAATGCATGGGGCTATGCTTTCATCTCCCCTGGGGAGAGCTGGTACGCTGCCTCCTGGGGCCTGGTTCCTGCTATTGTTTGTTTGTACACAGCACGCAGAGAACTGTATGTTAGATGGGGTGGGGGGAAGTTTTGCTAATGTCCCCCCAGCCAGTGCTGCCCTCGGTGTCTGGCACCCTGACGTTCTGTAGCTGAGTTTCCTCAGGGATTTGCACCCCAAATAAAACAGACATCAAAAGCCTCCCAGTGCTGCCATTTCAGTCCCATTTTCACAGTGGCTGTCCCTTCTCGGGGAAGAGAACATGTGGTGAGGTGGGTTTCTATTTTCCTCAAAGGCAGCCTGTCGGGGATGGGAGGCTGGTTAGAAGAGGGACCGTGAGCGTCAGGACCTTGGGGTCCTTTTTTCAGCGCCGTGGCTTAGTGGTGGGAGTCGAGGTTCCTGGATTTTTGCAACCAGCCTGAGCCTCTGTTTTTCCCATCTGTAAAGGGGAATTCAATTCTACTTGCCTCCCTCACAGGGGAGGTATGGGAATGAACTGCAAAGCGCTGAGATCTCCTTGGATGAAAGGGGATCTGTTGCTGGGCACAGCATGGTACCGAGGCTCTGCGAGGGTGGGTGGACCGGGGTGCTGTGAGGCAGTGGGGGAGTCCTGGGGGGCTGCAGGGGTGGGAGCTTGCCTGTTCGCCATGCACCCCCCTTGGGCTGTTCTGTCCTGAGCCTTTCTCCAAGCAGCAGTGGGACCGTCTCATCAACTGTATCGCAGCTCCCTGGTAATTAGCACCCGTCGGCACATCAGCAGGAGCAGCGGGGAGGGAAGAACAGTTATAATGTCAGTGCACTTTGGGCTTCACTGTTCCTGACACTGCAGCTAAAGATAGCTCCTCATTGGGCCAACCGGGGCTCTCCTGCCAGTCACAGAGCGGCTTGCCGGCTGCTGCTCATCCCTCCAGTGAGCCGCCCCCGGGCTGTCGGCGTGACACAGAGCTGCAGGGCTGGAATGAGGGAGTAGCTAGAGGCTGGAGGTTTGTACACACTGGCCCATCTGTCGCCCAGCACCTGCAGCATCCCTGTCATCTTCCCAGCTACCCTGCAATTACACCCACTGGGATGATCACTGTCACAGTAGGTGTGATTACACAGAGACCCAGCAACAGCGGAGGAAACCTTCCCTGGCTGGGAAGTCTGTAAGACTGTCACCTGAGTTCCCAAGGGAAGGAGTGGAAATTCCATCGCTGGAGCCTTTTTGAAACTAGCCAGGACAAAGTCCTGGATAATATCCCATAGGAGCCAATCCTGCACTGGCTGGGAAAATGGAGCAGGTTCCCTAATGCGTCTTTTCACAGTGAGGCATGAGGATTGAGAGCTCTCTCTTTTCTCCGCGTGCAGCAGCTTCCATTCCTGCGCCTATAAATGTCTAATCCAGTCCTGAGTCTTAAGCTATTTGCCTCAGTAACACCCTGCAGCAGGAAGTTCCACAGGCTAACAATGTAGGCCGGATCTACACTTAAAAGTTAGGTTGACCTAACTGCGTCACTCGGGGTTGTGAAAAATTTCGCACCCTGAGTGCCATAGATAGGTTGACCTAACGTGAGTGTAGATGCGGTTAGGTTGACGGAATCATTATTCTGTCAACCGAGCCGCCAGCTCTCGGAACGGTTGATTAACTGCAGGGACAGAAATTCCCATCGCTGTGCTGCTCTAGTGTGAACATTGCTGTAGTCAGCTTTATATATATACCCAGCAGGTTCCCCCTTGACCACGTCAGCAGGGCGGCCAAGGACTGAGCAGACCATAGAGAGCTAATTCACCTCTCGCTCTGGACGCTATCCCGGCAGGTCTGTATTGAGGCACATTGTGTCCTCAGCTCCAAGGATAAACAGAGAGCTTCCATCTCCGGGGTGTCGTTCTGCACCAGCTCCTGAGTCACGCATGCTTTACCCCTTTTAATCGATTGAGAAGTCTGTTGTCTTGGAATCGACCACCCCAGTGTCCTGGTATTTTCTGAGATGGGGTAAATCAGAGAAGCCACTTGGCTTTCTTAAGAACGTCCACACTGGGTCAGACCAATGGCACATCTAGCCCAGTCTCTTGTCTCCGACAGTGGCCGCTGCCAGGTGCTTCAGAGGGAATGAGAAGAACAGGGCAATTATTGAGTGATCCATCCCCTGTCGTCCAGCCCCACCATATGTCAGTTGGAGGTGGCATCCCTGACCATCTTGGCTAATAGCCATCGATGGACCTGTCCTCCATGAACGTCTCTAATTCTTTTTTGAGCCCAGTTGTACTTTTTTTCCTTCACAACATCTCCTGGCAACAAGTACCACAGGTTGACTGTGTGGTGTGTGAAGAAATACTTCCTTCTGTTTGTTTTAAAACTGCTGCCTATTCATTTCATCAGATGACCCTTGGTTCTTGTGTTATGTGACGGGGTAAATACCACTTCCCTATCCATTTTCTCTGCACCTAACCCTAATCCTAACCCTAACCCTAACCCTTAATCATCTCTTTTCTAACCTGAACTGTCCCAGTCTTTTAAATCTCTTCTCATATGGAAGCTGTTCCATACCCCAATCATTTTTGTTGCCCTTCTCTGCACCTTTTCCAGTTCAATCTTTTTTGAGATGGGGTGACCAGAACTGCACGCAGTATTCTAGATGTGGGATACCATGGATTTATATACTGACATTATGATATTCTCTGTTTTATTATCTATCCTTTTCCTAATGGTTCTCAACATTCTCTTAGCTGTTATGACTGCCACGGCACAGACTCCAAATTTAGACCCCGTCATTTTGTATGTATAGTTGGGATTATGTTTTCCAATGTGCACTCCTTTGGATTTAGCAACCTTGAATTTCAGCTGCCATTTTGTTGCCCACTCACCCAGTTTTGTGAGATCCCTTTTTAACTCTTGGTAGTCAGCTTTGGACTTAACTATTTTGAGTAATTTTGTATCATCTGCAAATTTTGCCACCTCACTGGCCACTCACTTTTTCCAGATCATTTATGAATATGTTGAACAGCACTGTTCCCAGCACAGATCTTTGGGGGACCCCCTTATTTACCTCTCTCCACTGTGAAAACTGACCAGTTATTCTCATCCTTTGTTTCCGATCTATTAATCAGTTATTGATCCATGAGAGGACCTTTGCTCTTATCCCATGACTGCTTACGAGTCTTTGGGCAGGAAATTTGTCAAAGGCTTTCTGAAAGTCCAAGTATACTATATCCACTGGATCACTCTTAGCCACATGTTTGTTGACCCCCTCAAAGATTTCTAATAGACTCATAGACGATTAGGGTTGGAAGAGACCTCAGGAGGTCATCTAGTCCAACCCCCTGCTCAAAGCAGGACCAACCCCAACTAAATCATCCCAGCCTCCTTTCTGTAGTGGGGGCCCCAAAACTGGACGCAGTGCTCCAGATGAAGCCTCACCAATGTCGAATAGAGGGGAACAATCACGTCCCTCGATCTGCTGGCAATGCCCCTACTAATGCAGCCCAATATGCCGTTAGCCTTCTTGGCAACAAAGGCACACTGTTGACTCATAGATTGATGATGCATGACTTCCCTTTTCAAAAGCCGTGTTGACTCTTCCCCAACAAATCGTGTTCATCTCTGTGTCTGATAATTGTGTTCTTTACTACAGTTTTAACCAATTTGCCTGGTACTGAAGTTTAAGCTTACTGGTCTGTAATTGCCAGGATCGCCTTTGGAGCCTTTTAAAAAATCGTTAGAATAGCGACCCTCCAGTCTTCTGGTACAGAGGCTGATTTAAGCGATAGGTTACATTCCACAGTTAGTAGTTCTGCAATTTCATACTTCTTATTTTCTAGCCCTCTGATCCTATTAATCTCTGCACTCTCTGGCTAGACATTTATACCTCTGGAATTAGAACGCCAAAGCTTCTCCCACTCTTCTCTTACAGTCTAAATAGCCCAAGTCTTGTTGAGTTCAATGACTCATTACCCTGCTGTATAAAGGGACAATTGAGAGCAAATTGTACTGACAGGTCCTTATTGACTGTAATCACTAGACAGAAGCTGTGTCACTATCCGCCTTTGATTGTTGCAGCAGGAATTTTATTTCTGCTGGTTTGCCCGATTTTCCTGCCTTGGTGTATTACTATTGTCAAAGGCGTGCGCTTTGCTCCGATGACTGAAATAAGTGCTCAGCCTTACGTGGGTTAGTGAAGGCGATCGAACATCCCTTGAGACTGCAAAATACCTCACAAGACCTGGCCTGGGGCCTAGTGAAATTGTATGTGGCTGTGTCATAAATGATGTGGGGGGCCAGGAGAACACCCATGTCTGTCTCCTGTCATGGGCTCGCTGGCAGCTCATTGTAGCGTCAGTGAATCCGTGGCAGATAGAGTTGGAAAAGGTCTGTTAGCTCCTCCAGTCCTTGTGCGGACCATTTCACAAGACACTAGGCTGCCTCATTCCCACACAGAGGCCCCAGGTAGCATTAGTAGTGCCCAGCCCAGCCTCTGCTGCCTACTGCCCCAGACGCTGTCCTACCCACACAAGTGGTACCCAGCTGTTAGCAGTTGCTAGGTAACAGTGTCCTAGCCGCTGGATATATTCAGCCACTCGGATCTGATCAGGTGAGGTGATTCTGCTATGCTGCAATTTATTGACCGGGACGTGTGTGTGTGTGTGTGTGTGTGTGCGCGCAGCCTAGCGAGCGAGAGCCTCCATCTCGAGTTGTGGGTTGAATTCATCTCTCTTAATAAGCATGGTGGTTATTTTTCCCCAACTTCCCTTCCTGCTCTTCAATGCTGTTATTCCAAACAGCCCGCATGTGGCAGAGGGATCAGAGAGGGGCAACCCACGCCCAAGGCTTCCCATCTGTCAGCTTGGCGTGCCCCCCGGCCCTGCTGAAGGCACTGCTGATCAGACACCCGTTCCCACGAGCACCTTCTCTCAATTGCGTGGGTGTACCTTCAGTAACACTGCCTTGCCATCTCCCTTGGGAGATTAGCCTATTACCCTGTTGCTTTTTCAGTCAAGAACTGTGTGTTGCTTAAACATTCCCCTCCTTAGATTCCAGCCTCTGCGCCTCGTTTGACCATCTTCTGAGTCTACCACTAATCTCCTTCCTTGATTTCTGTTTCCTTGCAGGTATTTATGTATGTGATCTTCCTCCCCCGCTCCTGGAGCCTTCTCTTTTCCAGACTCTGTGAAATTAGCTCCCGCAGTCCTTCCTCACCTGCTTTGTCCCTCTGTCCTTGGATCAGCTTTGTTGCCCAGCTTTGGGGACCAGAACTGTGCGCACTAGCATGGCACCAGGGCTCTGCAGCATGGCACAATGACCTCCCTGGCTTTAGAGAGGCCCTCTCTGGGCATACGTACCTGAGAAGACCATCGGGCTCTGCTTTGCAGAGGTGTTATCCTGCCACCTCGTTCTTAGTTTGCCGATGATGGACCCCCAAGACTCATGCCAGAGAAGTATGCCCCAGTGTAAACCTGGGCTGGGTTTTTGCCCTGGGGCCGGGGAGTACAGAATGGCCAAACATTTAAAGGGACAGGACATCTCATTCCTTCACCCTATTTTAAAAGACTTTCCATGATATACATATAAATACAGTAAAAGTCTTTTTATCTGGCATGTTGGAGGAATGGGGGTGGGGTGGGGTGTGTGTGTGCCGGTAAGTGAAAAATTCCGGTTCACTAAGAGGAAGGGAGATTGGGTGCGGGAGGGGTCTTGGGGCAGGGTGCCGGATCCGGGAGGCACTCACCTCAGGCGGCTCCCCGCAAGTGTTGACCTGTCCCTGCTGCTCCTAGGCGGAGGTGTGGCTAGGCGGCTCTGCGCGCTGCCCCTGCCCCGGCCCGATCCCGCACCCCGTGCCCCAACTCCCTGACCTGAGCCCCCTCCTGCACTCTGAACCCCGCATGGCCGTCCTCTGCCTAGGAGCAGCAGGGACATGTTGTCGCTTCCAGGGAGCCACACAGAGCTAGGTAGGGAGCCTGCCGGCCCTGCACCATCCGGACTATAAACCGGACTTTCTATGACGATTAGAAATGCCGGTTTATAGAGTTTTCTGGTTGGCACAGGGCCGGATAAAACAGCTTTTACTGTATATACACATTGCCGTTTACATGACTACCATAAAACACTATGTAACCTAACTAAAAGTTGTGGGTGGACTCCCGCAGACTTTAAAATTGCAAGGGATAACTCTGCCCTGGAAAAGGAACTCACTAACTAAAGAATTTATGTATCAGAGGGGTAGCCGTGTTAGTCTGGATCTGTAAAAGCAGCAAAGAATCCTGTGGCATCTTATAGACTAACAGACGTTTTGCAGCATGAGCTTTCGTGGGTGAATACCCACTTGGGGTATTCACCCACGAAAGCTCATGCTGCAAAACGTCTGTTAGTCTATAAGGTGCCACAGGATTCTTTGCTGCTTTTAAAGAATTTATAAATCCAGGTGCACCCCTAGTTTTCTCACTCTCTGGATGATGGTGGTACAGCCGGGCCATGAACAACAGCACCAATCAGTGGTAAGGAATCAGCTATATCTGGTATCAACGTTTCCTCCTTCAAATCATTGAAATTAGGAGTTGTAATGGGAGGAGGAACAGACAGTCCGACTGGAATATCCGCTGGGCTTGTGACAAAGTCTGGTGGTAGGTAGATGCAGGAATCAGTGAGATGGCAGCTCTAGTATCAAACTCCATTCTTGTAGGAACTGCTTCAGTCAAAGGTGGGATCCGGATGCCATCGGTGAGTCCAGTTCTGATAACACATGCAGCGCCAGGTCTGGGTCAGTGTCTTTTTCCATATTATGAATTCCCGACTTCCATCCTTTTTTTAGGGTCAATCTTCATAGGTGTCTTCTTGGCTGGACGTTGGACGGTGTGACAGGGCAGGGCAATGCGTCCTTTATAATATAATATATGGAGATATACCTATCTCATAGAGCTGGAAGGGACCCCAAAGGGTCATCGAGTCCAGCCCCCTGCCTTCACTAGCAGGACCAATTTTGCCCCAGATCCCTAAGTGGCCCCCTCAAGGATTGAACTCACAACCCTGGGTTTAGCAGGCCAATGCTCAAACCACTGAGCGATCCCTCCCCCCTGGAACTTTCTGCAAAAAAAACCCGGTGTGCCCAGCAATCCCTAGCGACAGTCACAGGGAAATTCCTTACGTTTCCATGGTCCTCGCCAATTCAGGAGGTGAACGTCTCGGCTCACACTACATTCAAGAGAATCCTTCTCCGCCGTTTCCATGGCAGTTGCTACATCATCAGCCTTCTTGAATGCAAGAGCTGATCCAGTCCGTAGCTATTCCCAGATCTGGTCAGTGCATAATCCAGGGACAAATTGGTCGCGCGGCACATCCCCTGATGTTTGTCTGAATGGACAATGCTCCCGCAACTTTCTTAGCGCAGCAAGGAACGGTGCTACCGACTCTCCGCTCCCTGGCTGCGGTGATGGAAATGGTACCGTTCTGCTGCCGTCGATGGTGCGGGAGAAAAATGCACAGGAATGCGGCGTACGTGGCAGTTCTGGGCACAGTTAGAGGCAACAGGCCACACAGCAGCAGTCTGTGGGCCTTCTCGGCCAGCACGGCCAGCAAGGTTGAAATCTGTCTGGAATGGAATCTCAAGCAACAAATGGTTCAAAACGGTCGAGGGACATCGCCCATGACACGATTTCCATTGCACTCACCACCATGGCCCACAGAAGCTGCCATTTCTCTGCTCTCCTTTTCGATATTTCCCCCCCCCCTTACGCCTCTCTCCATTGCTGGCGTGTCCGAGCGTGGTGTTTGACGGCGGTTCCCTGTCTGGTGCACTCGTGTTTATTGGAACTCCAGCCGTAGTGAAGTGGAATCGAACCCCTCGATGGCTTCCCTGGATTCAAGTGGGGCTTTCGTTCCACGCGCCGTGAGTTCACCCTGCTGGCTCCCCTGCCTAGGCACGTTACCCTCTACCTGGTAGACATGGTGGCCCAGATCCTCGAAAGCTATCGAGGTGCCTAACTCCAATTGACTGCAAATATCGAGGCGGATCTGGGCCTTCATGCTTAGGCCAAGGAGACGATCACTCGGCTGTGAGCAGACAGGGGGATAGTAAGTCTTCTGCCTCCCCACTGGAAATGAGTAAGAGACACTCCCCCCCCGTGTCTTAGGAACAGGCCTGAGTCCAGCCCCCTGCCATCCCAGCCAGCTGTCATATAATCCCACTCCCAAAGTTGTCTTGCTATGGCTGCCCTCTGCTGGCAGGGAGGGTACAGCCTGTCAGGGCGTGTCTGCACTGCCCACTAACCCCAGCTCTGTGGGACCCGGGCTCGTGCCCTCGGTGCTTCCACACCCACGCTTGTGCGTCCACACTGCACTGTAAACCTGAGCTGGCTCCAGATGGTGCAACCGTGCTAACGTCTCCATGGTGCACGTCTGACTTGGGTCCGTGGCTTGACCTGCGTCCATACTGCAAGATGGCAGAGCTTAGACCTGCATCACAGTGGGACTTGGACTTTTCCTCCCTCCGCCTCCCCATTCCCCAAGCATGGTCCTAGGACCCCACTCCTGAGCGCTTGCTGAGCTGCGTCAGACCGATGTGTGTGTGGATGGAAGAGGGGCTTGGGCTCAAACCTGACTGACGGACCTTTAAAGTCTCATGCACCACACAGCTACCTGTCCCTCACAGCAACTGCAAGCAATGAAGCCCTGGCCCCACCGCTGGGGTGATAGGTTGGGGGAGAGGCACTTTACCCACGCAGGCCTTCACCAGGTAGAGGGAAGCTGTGTAGGATAAGCACCAGAGCACTTCCCCTAGGTGAAGGCAGGCAGCCCCATCCGCTGGCTCCCTTGGTCTTTAGTGACACACGGTCAGTAGGGCTTTGAACCCACACCTCCAGAGGCAAGGGACCATGGCTCAGGGCACAGGCCCCTGGAGCCAGTCAAGTCTCTGCCTCCTGCCTTTCCCTAGCCACCGCCCGCTGATGGGCTCGGCGGATGCGCGGGCAGGGGTCTCCTGATGCGTTAGCAGGGAGCTGCTCCAGTGTCTGAATGTGGGGTGGCAGGGGCGGGTACCAGGAAGGGCAGGTGACCTTCAAAGACCCCTGTGGTTCTGTCCTCACGTTTCGTGGGTGGATGCAAACTATGGCCCCGGTTTTGAATTCCAGTCACCACCGGTTGCCAACCGTCCTCTCCTGCATCACACTGGGAGCTGCCACCGGAGCAACTTGCTGTCCCTTTAGTGACGTGTATGGGCTTTAAGCTGCCTACAGCTCCATGCTGAACAGCTACGGCTGTTTGGGGGGGGGGTCTGGGCTTTGCGCCGCCTTGAACGCCGTCGTAGCCCATGGGCCATGCAGGCCAGGCCCCAGGGGTCCCAGAAAGAAAGAGATTCCACTAACAGCTGGCTTTGGGTGATGTCACAGGCAGCCAGGTACCGGCAACAGCCCCTGTGCCAGTGAAAACACCTCACGGCCACAGGGCTGGGACAGCTCCACTGGCCGACTCATTGATATGGCCATATTCTCTTCTATAAACACCCATCCCCCACTCACTCACTGCACGGGTACGTATGTGCGCACACACTACACACACACACACACACACACACCCCTCTCTCTCTCTCTACCTGCAGGAGAGCCAGAAGGCCACGGCACAAAATGCACCCGAGACACTGCACAGATCACGAGAAAGGCAAGAAATGCCAAGGCAGTTTATTTACAACGGTTGTATACAAAAAGACAGCTGGTGCCACAACTGGAACAGACTCCCTTGCCTCTTCCCCACCCCCTCCCACCAGCTCCCACAGCCAGATCCTGTGCCGAGCTGTTCTGATTAATTGCTCTCATCATAAAAGCTCCAGAGAGGCCATTTTATCAAGGCCCCTCAGTTAATCGATGCCCTAAAAGCCTTATCCGGCTGTAGTGGCCAGCGAGACCTCACTTGCTGGAAATCGATGTGGTGCGCAGGGCTTGGTCTATCTGGAAGGCTCTGTCTGCAGGCCAGCCGCTCCGCCTCTCTGCCTTCTGGCTCAGGGCTGGATGGACTGCACCTCAGCCTTCCTGCGTTTTCCAGGAGTGAGAGGGCAGGTCAACCCCACACATGGGGCTGTGAACACCAGCATTGGCTGGTCTTTCAGTGCAACCTGACCCAGGGATCTGGCAGTCACCCCTTTCCACTATCTTCCTTCCTAATGTGCCCTTGGAACTCTGTAACAAGGAGGCATCCGCCATCTCCTCCGGGAGCCCACTCCACCGCCCAGCTGGGACGAAACCATTCTGAATATCTAGCTTCAGTTTTTCCTCACTTCCCTTCGGGACGTCACTCCTTGTCCTACTGGCCTTAGCGATAATTCTCCTCTCCATGGGCACAGCTAGCTTGAAGCTAGTTATAACCTGTGATCGGATACCCGCCCCCGTCTTCCCTGGCTCTATCATCCGGGCTCCCTCAATCCCTCCTCTTCTCTACTCCTTGCATCAGCATCACTTCCGCTGCCCTGCACTGGATTCTCTCTAGCTCACCACGGAGCCGAACGTCTCTTCTCCCAGAAATCCCAGCCACAGGTGCCTTCTGCCCTCCCACCGCTTTCCTCACTCCAAACTGCAGCAAAATTTTCTGCTGCTCCATACCTAGAAAAAGGGATCTCTCATTAGAGGAGACATCCTGGGCTCTATCTGACAAATCCTCAGTCTTAGGGAGATCACAGGAATTTTGAACTTCACTTCACTGCAGCCAAAAAAGTGTCTCCTACAACCAGATAACGCCATCCTAGGAATCTATTGTTTCTCATTGATGGGGGGAGAGGGTGGGAAACCTGTTAATTAATGTCTGACAATACTGAATTGCTGGCGAAGCATTATTTCCAAAAGACTGCAAGAGCTTGTGGGAAGAACAAAGCCAAACAGCGCCAGGCCCCCAACAGGCCTGCCATTAGAGACAGAAAGAAGAATAAGACTGAGACACCGAGAGGAGATGTTTCATTTGTATTAATGACCAAAGTTCATGGCAAACACAGAACAGGCTACACGCACCCCCGAGAGACGACTTTCCTGCCCACAGTTACAGAGAGATGCAGACAGGGCAGCTCAGCCCTGATCCCCAAATTAAAGTCACCCACGCTGTGCATCCCTCTCCCACCCCGTCGTGTCACCTCCCCTAACAGCCAGCGTCACCGACCCTTTGTTTGTTTGGACTCTTTCTTGGACACTAATGATGAGGAAGTAAAAATGAAACCGTGGAGAGGATTGTAGACTTCCCAAACGGGGTGTGTCTATTCCCCCCCAGCCCCCCCCCCATCCTCCCTCCAACAAACACCTCCCTGCCCCATCTCTCTCCTCCCCATCTCCCCTCCCTCCCCTAAAACAAATAGGATGGCTTCACTGGTCAATTCTTTACATTCACAAACAAAGCAAGCAGAGGAACTCTCCGTCATCGGTCGCAAAGCTTCACCGGCGCTGTCAGTCCAAACCGCCACCGTCCTGGCCTCTCTACCTGGAGGCTTCTTCCTTGAGCTCCTTGTTTTTCCGCACCTCTTCCGCATGTTTGTCCTGGGGGGAGGTGGAAGGGGGACCCTGTTAGCGTGCTGGGCTTCAGGACTCAAGGATGGGCAGTGACAAGGGGACTGCGGAGGGGTTTGACTGAGAGGCAAGGACAGAAAGAGTGTGGTGGCCCAGGTTCCTCCCTGGAGTAACACCACCAAAGCCACCGGTGTCATACCGGGGATGTGATTATTAAGGTCTGCAGTGGTGTCAAGACACGGATAATTCTTGGCCCCGATCTAGAAAGGTGGAGCCGATCAGACAAGACCACACTGAGTGTCCCAGAGACTGCCGTGAACATAGGGCATGTCCACACTGCAATTAAAAACCCATGGCTGGCCCGTGCCAGCTGATTCAGGTGCACAGAGCTCAGGTTCCAGGGCTGTTTAATTGCAGTGTAGACGTCCGGGCTTGTACTGAAGGCTGGGCTCTAGGAGCCTGCGAGGTGGGAGGGTCCCAGAGCTCAGGCTGCAGCCTGGGACAAAACATCTACACAGCAATTAAACAGCCCTACAAGCCCGAGTCAGCTGGCATGGGCCAGACACGGGTTTTTCATTGCATTGTAGGCATGTTCTTAGATTGGTCTTCTCCATCTCACTCTCTTGGTCTCTAATACAAGGTGAAGGCTGGAGAAGGTGTTTGGCGGAGGCTAGTGAGGAGGGGAGTTGGTGGAGGAGCAGGACCTGTTTCATTGGAGTTGGGATGGATTTATTTATATATCTTCCAGGAGATATAAGAGGTCTACTAATGTTCAACGGGTGTGGCCCACGGGGGAGTGTGTATGCCAAGGCCTCCTCGCTGGGTTGTACCAAAGTGCTGTCCTCTGTGGTTGGCGCCCGGAGGGGGCGCTGTGACCCAGGAGGCAGGGGAACTGCATATAGGGCAGCCCAAGGCACTGGGTTTAGGAGACAGGAGATGAAACTGAGGAAATGAACATTTAGAAGGAGCCATTGCCCAGGCTGTGGAATCTCCCTAGGAAAGGGCTGGGCGCCGCTTTGCTCGGGTCCTTGCCAACTGGCCTGGGCGAAGCAGCAGGCAAGACTCTAAGGAGGGACCCGTGGTGAGGGTGCTCGTCTGAGCCTTGGTTCAAATCCCTGCTTTGCCCCAGCCGCTCTGTGCCTCAGTTCCCTCATCTGGACAATGGGGCTCATCGCACTGCCCTGTAAAGACTGTGATGTGCTCAGATATGGGGCCATCGAAGTACCTTAAACGGAATCATAGACCAGCCTGGATTGGCGGCCGGGGGATGGCCAAGAGGGAGATTCAGTGGGCGTGCCTCGGTGCGAGACGGAAAAGGGGGCCAGCAGCTGCCCTTGTGAGCTAGCCGACAAGCCCAGCTGTTTGTCCGTCCGCCTGGCCTGGTCTCTGACTCCCGTCCAGAACCGCCTGGCTGTCCCCGAGGGTCACCCTGCTCTGACACCCTGTTCTGAGCCCAAAGCCTTTCAGAGAGGCGCTGGAGAGAGGGATGGGAACCCCATCCCAGCGGTGGGTTTCTGGGACTGGAGTCTCCCTCCCAGGCAGGCAAAGGGAAGGAAAGGAGAGAGATGGTGGGGTTACCAAGGACTCCTCCCTTTCCATGGGGACGGGCAATTACTTAACACCAGCCCAAGTCAGATTAACAGGCAGGCGGTGGAGGGAAATGATCATCACTGAACAAAGGCAGCTGCCTTTGCCGGCCCTCTACAACGCAGACCCCGAAATCTGTGCGACTGTAGTGACGGGAGTCAGGTTCCCAGGCAGCTCCCCCCCCCACCCCAAATCCTGCCCCAGTCTGTGATTATCTTGCTGCTACCCAGCAGCTGGAGGTGCTGATTGGGCCCCAATGAGTCACATGGTGCAGCCGCCCCAAAAAAACCACACCCCATAACCAGCAGCTGCAGCTGGCCCCCTTGCAATTAAGAATAAAGCTGCCGAGATTAAAGAGAGCTTGGAGGGAACCAGCCCCCAGGGGAGCGGGGGACGGCCTGGCGAGGGAGGGGGGTAATGCACAGGGCTGGGTCTCAGGAGAGCAGGATTTAGTTCCCAGTTCTGCCACAGACTTGGCCTTGAGCAAATCACCCTGGGCCAGCTTCGGAAAGGGGTTTAGGTGTTGCCCAGCAGAGCAGAACAAGGCCCAGCCCCTGGGTGACCCGTTGTCTAGCAGAACTTTCGGCCCTGATTTTGGTGGCTCCCTGCAGGGCCCAGGGGGATCGTTAAGCCCCTAAAAAAGGGATTTCCCGAAGCCGGCCAGCCAGGAGTGAAATGCCGAGGAGGGGGCGGGGAAGGGGTAGGGGCTATGTGGCTGAGCTGGTGAGCCTGGCGGACGGGCCAGAGGTAGCCGCCTCCGGGTGGGATCCTCATCCGTGAACTCTCTCCCGGAGTCAGGCGCCTGAGGCAGGTCGGCGGCGTAGATAGGGGCCCTAGCAGCCGAAAATCCACCCCTCCTCCGCCTGTCTCCCGCTCACACGCTCGGCCTGAGCGGCTGTCCTCCATGCAGGTGTGGTGCTTCCCCCCTTATCTCTGGGCGGCCTGTCTCTGCCCTCCTGCTGCGGGGTCTGACAGGTACCCGGTCTTAGGCCTGGTGGACCGGGCGCTGCCGGCGAGCCAGGCGGTCCCCTGCCTCCTCCGGGAATCCCGCTCCGGGGCCACAGCTCAAGCTAGGTCTCCGAGCAGCTCGTTAGCTGCAGGGCGGCGCTTTGAAACTTCGGCACCCGGGGGGGGGTTAGGCGGGACCTGAGCCGTAGCTCTGACAAGGTCAGTGGCACCGGTTTGGTGGACTTGAGGCCTATCTGCCTGTTTCGGTACCTACATCCCTTTAAAAATCTGGCCTGTCTTCGCTTTGGGCCTCAGTGTCCCCTTCTGTCCAATAACCCTGCCTCCGTCTTTACAGTCTGACTAGACAGGGCCTGCCTCTTATTAAGTGTTTGTGCAGCAGAAATGGGGCCTTGATCTTGGCTCCTCTGGGTGCTACTAAGATATAATAACACTACGGGACACCCCAGGGCACCTGTTGGGTGCATCAATGGCATCTTGCCATGCCCTTTCCTCGCAGCCCCGGGGCCGGCACTCACCTTCTCCTGCAGGCGTTCCAGCATGGCGGCTAAGTGGGCCTCCCGGTTCTCCTTGTTGGACTCCATCCTCTGCGCCAGCTTCTCCTTGGCCGCCTTGATGAAGTTGTTGTTCTCCTCGATGGCTTTCTGGATGACCTCCCGCCCGTGCTCCCGCTTCTCTGCCAGGTGCTTCAGGAGCTCCGCTTCCTGGTACTGCACCCACAAAGCAAACAGGACAAGCCGGCTGAGCGCCGGGCGAGAGCCGCGCAGAGTCCCGGGCCCGCTGGGGACAGCGAGGTGCCTGAGTCATGAGTGGAACCAGCTGTTCAGCCTGCGATGCATAACCCCTGCTCCACCCCAGCCACAGCTGCTGCCTAGGCGATTGAGGCCCAGAGCCTCAAAGGTATCTAGGAGCCTAACTCCCTTTGTCTATGTCCTTTGGGAGTTAGGCGCCTAAGTACCTTCAAGGATCTTGGCCTTAGTCCTTTAGCTCAAGCTGCGGAGACTCAGACTCTTAGCGCCGATGGTTCAAAGCCCCGTGATGGCCAAGGAGCCGGTGTTTCCACAAGCCCATGCTACGTGCTAATGTGTTTTCCTGCCTCCAGCTTTTCACTACAGCCCGGTTCTCGGGTTGGCCCATTCCAAGCGACGGGGGAAGCTTGCAGTTTTGGCCAGAAAGAATCAGTGCAAATTCTGCCCCCGGCCCACCCCGGTGCACCCATGGGGCCTCGCTGGACTCAGTGGAGTCGCCCAGGGGTGCTGAGGGCAGAGGTTGGCATGGAGTTAAGGCATGCGAAGGGCGATTCAAAGGCTGGTGCGGAGTCAATCCGCTGCCCAGCAGAGCTCCTGGTGGCTGGGTCAGCGGTGGGTAGGGTTGCCAACTTGGTAATATTTAAAAACCAGACACTCCAGCAGGAGTGCCGGAACCACCCCTGCCCCGCCACTTCCCCCCGAGGCCCCGCCCCTGCCCTGCCTATTCCCCCTCAAAGCCCTGCTCCTGCCCCGCCTCTTCCCCTGAGGCCCCACCCCCATCCACTACTCTTCCCCCCTCTCCCTGTTGCTCGCTGCTTTTTCCCTCCCCCAGGGATTCTTCTGCAGAGCCGGGGCTGGGAGCTGCAGCCGCCCAACGCAAGTAGGAGGTGGCCCTGGCTGAGTAGGGGCTGGCGTGGGTGATGAGCCGGTGCCTCCCCGCCTGCAGTAACCAGACTTTGAGTGTCCAGTCAGTAGAGCTGACCGGACACTGTCAGGTCCCCTTTTCGCCCGGACTTTCCGATCGAAAACTGGGCACCTGGCCACCGTAATGGTGGGGGATGCTGAAGGATGATCAATAACCGCACGAGGTAGCCAGGTGGCAAACGCCCACTCGGGGATGCCTGCCTGGGCTGGACGAGTGCCCTCAGCAGAGCGGCCCTGGAGATGGCGGAAGGCGCTTGCCCATGGCTTTGCGCAGAGCCTGCCCTTTCCATCCTACGGGCTGGGCTGTCCGGAGGAGGACGCAGGGCTGGGTGTCATGAGTTCTTCACCCCGTGAGCCCACTGCATTCAACTGCTTCTCCGTGGACCTCTCAGATACTTCCCAGAATCCTCTGCACCTGTTCCCATGCCGTGACGCACCAGCGCCCCAATGTGCCACGTTTCCCCGTGGCCTGTCTCCAGCCACACGCAGCGTGAGCCCCGGGGGCCCTTCTGCCTACCTTCCGCCGCTCCTCAGCCGCCTCCAGCTTCTTCTGGATCTCCTCCAGGGAGGGGTCGCGCCGCCGGGGCAGGGAGGCGTTGAACTCGGGGATCCCGTCGAAGGACGGCGGCTTTAGGATCACCTCGAAGGACTGGCCCGAGGTGCGCTTGTTCAGCTCGATGACTTCCATGTCCGAAATGACGCACCAGGTGAGGTCGACGGTGTCTGCTGGGAGAGCGAGCGAGGGAGGAGTTACCGCTCGCACACTCACACTGTCCCATGCAGCCACTCACACCTGCTCACACACTCACCCTCCACAGCTACTCACACCCACTCGCACACTCACACTGCCCCCTGCAGCCACTCACACCTGCTTGCACACTCACCCTCCACAGCTACTCACATCCGCTCACACACTCACACTGCCCCCTGCAGCCACTCACACCTGCTCACACTCGCCCCCCACCTGCTTGTATACTCACACTGCCCCTGCACCCACTCACACCCGCTCACACACACACACACACTCACACATGCCCACTCACACCCCTGAAGCTACTCTCACCCACTCACACTCACACTGCCCCCTGCAGCCACTCACACCCACAGCACCCCCTGCAGCCACTCAGTCACACTTGCTCACACTCACCCACTCACATGCACATCCACGTGCACACTCACCCCAGCTACTCACACCTGCTTGCACCACTCACACTCTGCCCCCACCGCCATGCAGTCACACTGGCTTACACACTCACACCCACTTGCACACTCCCACTCAACCCCTCTGCAGCCACACACACACAACCCCCCACAGCCACTCACACCTTCTTGCATACACCCACTTGCACACTCATAGTCCACCACCCTTAGCCACTCACTCACACTCAGTTCCCCACCAGCCGCTTACACTCACATCCGCTCACGCTTAATCCTCTGCCATCCGCTCACACCAGAGCACACATACTCAGTCCCCCAGCAGCCATTCACACCCTCAATTCCCCAGTATTAACACACACACTCGCTCACATACATGCTCACGCCCCCAGCATTCACTCACCCTCTATGCCCATGTTCACACTCCTCCTGGTTCACTCACCCCCATTCTCCCATGCTCCCCCCAGCATTCACACACATTCCCCCTTGCACACCGGCCAACGGTCACTCATCCATTTCCTCACCTTTATCTTCTCATTCTCGCTCACACGCCCTCTCGGCTCAGGCTCCATCACCCGTTCTGAGCCAACACACGCACCAGCGCACCTCCCCCCGTGCCAGTCCATTGTTCAAAGCACAAAACACAGCAGGTTTTACTGCTTGTCCCTGGCAAGGAGGCTGCGGGCTGGACTGACAGTGTGAACTCAGAGCGGGCCTGGCTGGGAGTACCAGGAGACTGCTTAGCCTGCCAGGATACAGGCAATGCCCCTGCTGAGACATGACCCTTCCTGGGCAAGGTTCAGCTTAGAGCAGATAGAAGTGAATCATGGATTATTATTTTTTGTCTGGAGGCTGAACAGAAAAATCTGGGGGGAAAAATTGGTTTGGTTCAAACTGAAGCGGAATTATTTTGGTTTTTCTTGCTGAAATGAAGAGCCGGGGAAAAAAATCATTGAGTCACACAAAATGTTAAGTTTGACCCAAAAACGAAATGATTTTTCGTTTTGTTTCGGATGTTTTTTTGGGGAGGTGTTTTTCATCTCTCTCTCTCTCTCTCTCTCTCTCTCTCTAATTAGCTAAATAACAAACCGTTCCAACCTTTCAGAAAAGCTTTTTTTCCCCACTTTTTTTCTGGCAGAAACTATTTGCTGAAACCAACCCAAATTCACTAGCAGTTTCATTGACCTGAAAAATGTATTTTTGGTGAATTTGCTGTGAATCACACACTGGCTAAGGGAATGATGTCCCATTCCAGGGACTGATCCCCCTGGAGGATAACAGCCTACTACTGCTATTTGCCACACACACACAAAAATGTGCCCAGCTCTGGGAGTTGTGGTGGATCACAACCTCAACATGCGTCAGCAACGCAATGCTGTTGCCAAAAAAGCAAATGCAATTTTAAGTTGCATTAACAGAGGCATAACATGCAAGTCACGGGCGGTGATAGTACCGCTCTACTCGGCACTGTGTAGGCCTCAGCTGGAGAACTGTGTCCAATTTTGGTCACCAATGTATAGAAAGGGTGGAGAGAAACTGGAAAGGATCCAGAGGCGAACGACAAAGACAATCAGAGGGACAGAATGCAAGGCATATGAGCAAAGGCTGAAGGATCTGGGTATGTTTAGTTTGGGAAAGAGGAGATTAAGGAGGACATGATAGTGGTCTTCAAATCCTTGAAAGGCTGCCATAAAAAAGATGGAGAAAAGCTGCTCTCTCTCGCCACAGAGGGCAGGACAAGAGGCAGTGGGGTCAAACTCCAGCAGAGCAGATTTAGATTAAATCTCAGGAAAAACGTCCTCACTGTAAGAGCAGTAGGACAATGGAGCAGACGCCTGGGGAGGTTGTGGAAGCTCCTTCACTGGAGATTTTCAGAAGGAGGCTGGATAGCATCTGCCTTGGATGGTTTAGACGCAACAAATCCTGCGTCTTGGCAGGGGTTAGACTAGATGACCCTTGCGGTCCACTTCTAGCCCTGTGGTTCGATGACTCTATGCTTTGGAAATGAATGAATAGAAGATGAATCCATACAAGCTACAATGCAGCCAAGAGCCCAGTTTTCAGTATGAGCCAATCCTCGCGGCAATCCGGAAAGCCAGGCTCTCTGCCGCTTGGGACCAGCGCCTTCCAGAGTGACCTAACACTGTGCGCCAACACAAGAACAGGAGGTGTAGGGGGCACGGCTGGTGGTGGTGGGGGAGCCAGCCACTCCGAGGGCGATGATGCCCAATTCCCACAGATCCCTGCTGTCGAGCATGACTGGGTCTGCCGACGCGAGTCACCTGGAATGATCCATCTAGTTGTGGCTTCCCTGAAATCAATCAGTGGAAACGCCCACCGTCTGCGCCTCGCATTTCTGACTCCCCTGCCGGTGGGAGCCGGAGCCAACGTGATTATTATCCTCTAGCATCAGCCGAGCGCCCGCAGGGAGCAGAGTGCTGTAGAAAGTACCTAGGAAACCGTGCGCCCTGCCTCTAGATCCTTCCAATACAAATAAGATGAAGGGAGACTCAAGGAAGATAGCGGCTGTCAGACAGGATCAGACCAATGGGCTACCTGTTCCGGTAGCTGGTCTTTGACAACGGCCAATGCTTCATGCTTCCGACGCGGCGGAATTCCTTTGTACCTGAGGGAAGGGAAGGCGAATTTCTTCCTGATCCCATGTGGTGATCTGTCTGCACCAGGAAGCATGAGGGTGGATGGCCCTGATCATTGTTATCCTAGCCAGAGGCTGTTCTTCGTCACGTAAATGCCCAGTGAGTTTTTTTTAAACTGTGCTAAGCTAATAGCAATTAGCGAAAGTGGGTTCTGGAGGCTAATTATAGGCCAGGAAAGAAGGCGTTTGAGGAAATAACAGCAGATGCGACCAATATCACTGATGTTAGGAATACACTGGCTAAAGGGGTGATGTCCCATTCCAGGCGCTGGCCTGCCTCGAGGCTAACAGCCTCCTACTGCTACCAGCTCATGGAGTCTCTCCCTTAGCTGAAGCGGCTTTTGGGGCAGAAGGTGTGGGATTCAATCACCGCCCTGATCCAGGGTGCAGGTTGTGACGAGCCAGTTTGCTTTCCAGATGAGCTCGGTCTAACTGATCTCCTGCCTCTGCCCTCGTTATTAAGGGATTTCCCAGCTGTTCCCGTGAGAGTCTAGTGCAACCCTCTCGTGCCAAACTTTGTGGTGAAATCCTCCCTGCTGCCAGCAGGTGGCACAGCCCCACCCAGGTCTGGATCCCTCTGGGTCAGCAGGTGTGAACCTCGCCCTCGGGGGCCCTTCCTGACCTGATGTTTGCTGTGTGGGATACAGCCATGCAGGGTTCCAGGACAGGTGGGGACCCCAGGAGACCAGCTGTTCCCCCACAGCAGGCCCTTGGTAATACCAGAAGGAATTAATGTGCACTGATCCCCCAACACCTCCCTGTCTCCTAAGAGGAGCAAGCGTTGCGGGTGAGTGACCTACCTTCGTATTTATACGCTGGTTTGTTCAGGGGGTCGGCCAGGAAGCAGGAGCAGAACAAGGACACGAGGGGGAGCTCCTTCATCTTCTCTTTGTACGCTGCGAAAACACCGTTGGGAGAGTCAGTCTCCGCAGCCCCAGCTGACCGCCAGAGAATCCTACCTGCTCTGAGTCACCCCGCACATGCCTCCCTGCCCGAAATGCAGCCACCTCTGGGATGGAGCAGCTGCGGCTCGCTGATGCGTAGCAGCGCTGCGGGGCAGTGAGGAAGTTTGCCGGGAAGGACCCCACAGCCAAACGCTCCTTGTCTGTCTCAAGGGGATGAACAGGGTCCATCTGAGGGCAGGGATTCCAAACCCGCCCCTCCCTTCCAGCAGTAAAATTAGGAGGATGGTGGCTGAGACAGGTCATGTGCTGCTGAGGTTGGTAAACTTCTTTTATACCAACCGCTCCTCACTTTTCACACCACTTGTCAGGGCGATCGCACCTGTTAGCCACTGGTCCTAAAGGCAGGCAAGTGTTGCTCTCCAAGGGGAAACTGAGGCACGGCGTGGACCAGGAACAGAGCCCCAGGAAGCCAGCGCCCTACTCGCTAGGCTGCCCTGCCCCCTGTTGGAGTTGTAGCAGCAAGGCTGGGTCTGCTGAGCTCTGCTGGGGTGAAGCAAAACCGCAGGGCTACACCCCAGAATCAGGGGAAGCTGTGACCTGATCCCAGAGTGGTGGCAACGGTGGGGAAAGGAGGAGGTGGGAGAGCAAAGCGGCATGCCTGGCATGTTCGACTGCATTGTGAAACCCAGCCCTCCCCGCTGCAGCCCCCTGAGAGCGTGCTGGGAGGCGTGGGCATTGCCAATGGGGCGACCCATCCAGGCGGGCATGCTCAGGGCGGGAGGCTGGGCCCATCTCTATCTGGGCCACCTCCTGCATCTTCTGAGCAGCAGGGGCCAATTTAACCAGGTGACTCTCCCAGGAAACGCAAAAGGAACAGGGCCAGGAGCAACTCTGGGCACCTGCCGTGACTAGGGACGCCTCATCCTCCCCCTGCCCTGCACATGGCTGATGGAGACGAAGGCCCCTGCCTGTCCCGCAGGAAAGGGGTCAGGGCTAGACACCAGCTGCGCTCTCCCCTCCACGCTAGCAAGTGGAGCGAGGTGCCGCGGGCTGGGGGCATCTCACGGCGCGTCCGTACCGGCCAGAGTCATGGCGCTTGGGTTCCTTCTGCAGGCTGGGAATCAAGTGTGGCCAGAAGCTTTCTTGGGGCCTGGAGGAGCAACAAGACGAGATGGTTAGCGCTCAGCAGGGCTCCCGTTAGCCCTTTGGGGGAGGCGCTCCAGGCAAGCAGGGTGCACACACACACACACACACACACACACACACACACACAGCTATAAACAGCCACGCAAGCCGGGACATAAGCACCCTTATGAACACAGATCCCACGCATGGCCACTCAGAGGTACACCACACCCACACATGATCCATGGACACACGAGCACACGCAGTCACACCCGTCTGGCCAAAATATACACCGACACACGAGCACACCCAAACCCCTCAACCCCGACGTGCAGCCCCCTGCTATTCCAGTCCTGGCGCCCCACACCCCGCTGTGCAGCTTGTCCCCACCGCCTCGCCTTTTGCTGATGCCCCTGACACGTGCCCTGCCCCGATCACCCTGGCCGAGGTGTGTGTGGGGAGCCCAGCGCTGGCATAACAGGGGCCATTGTCGGCCAGGCTTGAGGAGCATCGGCAGAGCTGGAGGAGGTGGGGGGTGGGGCAATCAGGACAATGCAAACGGTTCTTTCGGAAGCCAAACAAAACAAAGCAAAGCAAAAAATGGCCACTGGAGCAGACAAAGCCGCTTTTCTTCCCTCCCTGCAGCGAAGGAGCCGCTGAAACAGGGCGGAGGTCCCACAGCCAGAGCGTTACGTAACGCCCGGCCCCCCTCGGAGACCACACAGCACAGCAGGGCCTAGACGGGTCTGTGGGTCACATATTCCAGCATCACTCGCTCCCTGCTTGAGCCCAATTATTACAGGTGGGGGGTGCCCAGCCAGGCCCTTTGTCCATTGTCCTACCCGGCACCCGTCCCTGCAGGGTCGCAGCGCGGTGGGTGACAATGGGCAGGGGAGTCTAATACTCATGTCATAGCTAACGCTACTCGGTGAGATTTAGTCATAACACAAAGGATCCCTCAGGCCAGTGCCCGGGAGCTGGGAGCCTGGCCTGGAAAGACCCACTCGACTACTGGGGCATATGCCTCTGAAGTCATTGCCCAGTGAAGTCATTTCTCCTACAGGTCTTAGGGGCACAATAGGCGTCTCCTGGTCTTTCAGCCATGTGTGCGTGGCCTGCGAATCCCCGCCACGTTACACAGCTGATGCCTCTTGTGTTTGGAATCAGCGCCGTTTCGGAGCCCAGAGTCCAATTTCTTTTCCTTATGCTACGCCAGGAAGTGGCACAATTAGTTCCCGAGGCCAAGCGACCCCCTGGGGGTGAATTGGCTCAGGCCCTGAAAGGAAAAGGGGATTGATGACGGGACATGCTGAGAACGCCGCCTGAACCCGTCTGCCCAGGTTCTGTGGTGACAAGGGATGTAAACGAGCCTCCGTCGATAGCCCGAGGTAGAAACAGACGCACAGACAGAGCCTAGCGACCACAGGCATTGCCTATGGTGTTCTGCAATAATGGGCCAACCCGCTGCACCTTGCAGTTGTGACACTGTATTGTATGGGGCCGTGACTCTACTAAATAACCCAATACACGGCCCTTTCCAGCCTTAGTTCCCCAGGCTCTTTGCAAAGGTGGGTAAGTATTATCGCCACATTACAGATGGGGAAACTGAGGCACCGGGCAGTGACCTGATGTGCCAAAGGTCCCACACAGGGTAGAGCTAGGAGTTAAATTGAGGTCCCCTGTGTCCTATCCCCACCCTTCCTACAGGCCTGCTTTATCACTGGTTGCACATTTTTCCTCAAAACTGTTTTCTGTCAGAAAATGCCATTTTGATTCACCTGAAATTGTTTGTGAAATCGTATCAATTTTGACAACCTTTCGTTTTGAAAACACGACCCGTCCTGTTTTGGAAATGTCGCTGCAGCCCATTCTGACCTTTTCGGAATGGAAAGTTTTGATTTTTCGTTTGGAAATGGCTTCGTGTCTCGAAATTTGCTTTACTTTATAGTTTGAAAAAGAATACATTAAAAAGGGTCAAAACTAAAACAAAAGGTTTGAAATGTGCCGGAGACGAGATGTTTTGATTGACTAGAGTTTAAACCAAAATGTTGTTGTGTGAACATTTGAGATCTTTTGTCCTGATTCAGGATGAAGTGTTTGTTTTTCCAATATTGCAGTGGTCTTCACAGAAAGGACGGCTGGTTTTCTGACAAGCTCTGAGGTGCCTCGCAGCACGAACAAACAATACATGGTACCTCTCCCCGCTTACGTAACATGCTGCATTGACAAACTGGGCATCATGTCCCGGTCTGATAAAAGATAGCAGCCTACTACCTCTACCTGCTGCTGGAGTTACTCCCTTAGCTCAGTTGGTAGAAGCCTGTCCTGAGGTTCAAGCCTATCTGATGACCCCAATCTAGGATTCTGTCCCCCTTCCCCAGCACCGGTGCTTTCCCCGACCCCTAGTCTGTGACTGTGGATTGGTTCCCGCAGGTTCTCTCTGCACAGGGGTTTCTTAAGCGGGCATGGCCAAGGTTGAGAAGAAGTGGTATGATTTCCCACCAAGAGCCTCATCCCGGAGCTCTTTAGATCAACTCTTTTCATTTTCAAAGCAAACACTTTCATACCTTTCTCCACCCTGCACATCAAAACAATTAGTGGCTGCAGCATCATACCAGCAACCCTACAATAACAAACCAGCATGGAAAGCTCAGCACAACCCTCTGATAAATAAATCAGCGCGTTCAACTCAGTAGGTGACCCTACAGTAGGTGCAGCCCAGCACTCCTGAGCGGCCCTACCGTAATAAATCAGTATGAGCAATCCAAGGAGCCACCTGCAATAACAAACCAGTGTGTGGAGTCTGACACTCGCCAGCAACCCTACAATAACAAAGCAGCAGGTGCAGCCCAGCACTCCCAGAGCAGCCCTGCAACACCAGACCAAAGGTCAAATGTGTGTCTTGCGTATGGGCAACCCTACAACAACAAAGCAGGGTGCAAAAGCACAGCAGGAGGGAGTAGCTTTCCCGAAGGGAAATAGGTTTTGGGGTTGATTGCCAACAGAAAGAGGTGTTTTCAGCTATGAAAAATACCTCCTCCCTCTGTCCCCTGGAGCCTTTACAATCAAGATCAGCTGCTGATCTAGCTCAGCCCCATGTAAAGTCTGATCTCCGGGTGCAGTTCTGTCTGTGGCCTGGGGTCTCCAGGAGGGCAGACAAGTCCCCTCTGGCCTTTAATCGGTGATCATTGCAGAGGAAGGACACTCCCCTGCTCTCACACTGAACAGGTCTCCACAACAGCTGCTCCTCCGCCTGCCCTGCTCTGAGCTGTGACCCGCCCAGCCCCCCGGATGGGAGGCCGGGCTGGCAGAATGGGATGTGTCCTGTACTATCCCCGCCCGGGCACAGTGGATAAAATCAGGTGCTGGCCTCTCTTTAAATGGAACAGAGCTGGAAAAGGCGCCACAATTAACATTCTTCCCAGTGGCCCCGATTCATTCCCCCAGCGCACAGGCCTTTATTCATCTACTCATCCCACTGCCCCGCTGTCCCCAGCTCCGGCTGGTCTCTGAGCAGCATCAGGAGATGGTCCCCAAAGTGGGGGATGTTGGACTAGCACGTAGCCCTGCTGCAGACCCCTCCTTCTGAGGATCTCAAAGCCCCTTGGATTGAATCAGCCCAGGGAGGTGGGGAAAGCGTTTCAGCCCCATCGTACACATGAGGGAAACTGAGGCACGCAGCAGGGACGGGTGGGTTTTCAATGTTAACCCAACGCCATTCCCATTGAGGTCAGTCGTAAACATCCCGCTGGCCGCACCGATAAAACGCCCAGTGACTTCGGTGGGAGCGGCGCTCGGCCAACGCTGAGCGTCACTGGAAAGCCCCCGCCATGGCTAAGGAGTGGGGCCAGGACTTGAATTCCAAAGGAGGGTGCCCCATGGCGGTGCACGAAAAGCCCCCGCCCAGCAGCCTGGCACACGCCGTTCCACCCAAGACAAGGCACTGCAGCCAGCGGTCCCTTCCATGACCGACCGGGCGAGGCCAGGCGGGAGGGAGGCGCTAGGCAGCACAGGGCATGAATCAGCTGGGAGCCAGAGAGAACCACATGGTCTGTCTGTGTCCAGCAGCCTCCATACAGAATCCCCATCAGAATCATTCCAGCCCAGTCCCGTGTCTCTCTCTCTCTCCCAGGGGAAGCCCAGGCTGTTTGGGCCGGGACAGCACCAGCGCCCCCCCAGTACAGGCCTCCTGGCGTAGCCCTGGTGTTTCTGGGTCTCCCACACTCGGGGCTGGTGCAGTTGCCAAGTGCAGGGTGGAGAAAGGGTGGCTCGCTTGGCCACGGAAGAGCCTTTCGGGAGCAGGATGCTGCCCCTTGTTGCAGCGTCTCACCAGATTCCGTGTGGGGGGGGGGGGGGGGGGCGCCGTTCAGGGCATGTGCTGGGCAACCGTGTGCTGCTCCATTTAGCCTGCTGAGATCCCAGCAGCCGGCCCGGCACGCCCCACGCCTGGCTGGCAAACTCCAGCTGCCTTCACTGGGTTCAGGCCCGCAAGGGCTTTCAAGGGCTCCACCTGGGAGGACCCGACTAAGGGATCGAAGCGCCGCCGTGAGCCAGAGCAGCCGAATGCCAAAGCGCAGCCAAACCACGGGACCACCGACCCCTGAGCAAAAGCCCCGGTGGCTGGGCACCTGCTGTCTCCCCCTCATGGTAGGCGATTGCTAAGGGCAGTGCCGCAGATCCACAGCCGCTTCCCCCATTCTTGTCCAGCCCGTCCCTAGGTATCAACACGCCTTTCACTGCCTCGCTAAGAGAGCCCTTCCCGGGGGTTGGGGTTGACGCAGGCATCGCTGGGCGAGGGAGAGCACAGGCCGGGCTACGTGAGGGTAAATGGGCCCTTCCGGCTGTGGATTCTAGGCCCTACCTCTGCCACTGACTCCGCTCTGCCGCATTGGGCAGCTTGCGTGCCTCAGTTTACCCATCTCTGAAAAGGAAGTAATAAGAGTTACCTACCCAGAAGGGAGGCTAATAATAGATTGAATCTTATAGATCTCCAGCTCCTTGGGGGCCGGGGCTACACTATACGCTTGTAAAGCATCCAGCACATTGAGGGCCCAGACTTGCTGAGCTCTCTAGGCGCTACCCAGGAAGGCTAATAACAGTGTATAGTTAGATAGCGGTTTTTGTGCAAAGTTCCCCAAGTGCTTTGCAAAGCAGGGTAAAGCTCCCCACCATCGTTGTTACAAATGGGGAAACTAAGGCAGGGAGCTGTTCAGACTCTGGTGCCAGCTGACACAAAAAGGCCATAGCAGAGGCAGGGCTACGACCCATATCTCCTGCATACCAGGAGCCCCACCCTTCACCTTGCCAGGGCCAGGGCCAGACAAGACTTTCATAATAAGGACTAACTCAACCCCTAAGGGTCAATCAAATCCAGGGCTTGGGCCGGGCTCAGTGAAAACCCCAGCAAGAGCTGCAAGCTCTGGTTGAGTTCCCGGCTGTAGCTGGCTACTGAAATTCTACGGAGGGAGTGAAGCCCTTGACAAAGCCCTGGCTGGGATGATTTAGTTGGGATTGGTCCTGCTTTGAGCAGGGGGTTGGACTAGATACCTCCTGGGGTCCCTTCCAACCCTGATATTCTATGATTCTAATCTGCTTTCCAAGAGCTGTCAAGCCAGGGATGGGCAGGCAATGCAATTCCCAGCCAGGTTTGCTGTGCCCTATTGAACTGACCTGTTCCAGTGTGTGCAACCAGGGTACCGGGGAGCGGCAGCTGCCTGTGCTGGAGAGAGCACATGGGAGCGTGGAGGGGGCTGGTGCCAAATGTCCTGGCCCAACGGCATGCAGGAGTGCGCTGTAACTGATTACTCTTGTGTGTGTTTGTGGGGGCAGGAGTGGGCTGCAGAGGAGAAATCCATTGCAGTGGGCTGGATAGGGGGTCAGGTGAGGTGCCTGAGAGGGGGTGGGGCTGTTGATGGAGGACGGGGTGTCAGTCACTGGCGGGGAGAGGTTGCAGGAGACATGGGGGCTGCAGATGCATGTAGGCATTGCTCCAGGGTGTTAGCGGTTAAAGCAGCATCCTCGGTGCCACCCTCCTCTTGGCATGCAAAGTGCAGTAGCTAAAGTCACTGAGCTGGGAGTGGCACAGGGATCGGACTGGCCCAGGGCCCCCGGTGGAGCCAGCTGTGGGCCACCGGGTACTTCCTGGCATCCAGAACCAGCTCTAAGAACCAGCAGGTCCCGGGTCAACACTGTGCCACGTAACCAAACCCCGCAGCAGAGGGCAGGAGGAACCCATACAATGGACACTGCCTCGTGCCAGGCCCGGGGAGCCGGCTGGGAGCCGGCGTGCTGACAACGGATGGATTGTTTCCTCCAGCTGGGGGAATGGCTGGGTTTGGAGCCGTGGCAGAATTGCTGGGCGGCTTACCCAGCCCCATCTGATCCCGCCCCTCGCCTGGGTCTGGGGCAGCCCCCACCAGGCAGGTCCAGAAGCAGGGCCCAGGTGGGGCCAAGTTTCCTCTTTAATAGCGAGGTCCGGCCAGGAGGTGACGGGCCCGGAGGGAGAGGCTTTGAGCAGTGCCCTGCCGGGATCACGAGAGGCGGGGAGCTAAGAACCCGCCTGCCAGCTGTTACCTGGGGAAGCAGCAGAACCCAAGTGGATCTGCCCCAGCAAATCTCCAGGAGCCACCCAGCCTCCTTGCTATGGAGCCTGGGTTGGGGGTGGGGGGCTGTGGTGGTGTGGGGGGGAGGAAGGGGTTTCCGCCCTGTTGCGAGGGCTCTTATCTTCCTCGGCCTTGTGGGCAGCACGTCCCGGTCACTAAGGGCCCAGCACATTGTCAGAGCGATAGGAATAGGAAATGACAGTAACCCTGCCGGCCACGCCGGGCTGGCTTCTAGCCAGGGCCCAGTAATGCCCAGAGATAGAGGATAAATGAGGTCACCTCCGTGCACCTCAGAGCAGGTCTGCAGCTGCTAACCTGGCCATGGGCTCCTCAATCCCAATCTAGTGCCCCGCCCCCCTGCTATCCCAGTCCTGGGCTCTCCCATTCCCCACACAGCCCTGACCAGGCCCCTCACTCCTGACCTGCAGCCCCCCTGCTATCCCAGTCCTGGGCTCTCCACACAGCTCTGCTGATGCACCTCAATCCTGACCTGCAACCCCTCCACCCCCTGCTATCCCTGTCCTGAGATCCCCGCCCCCCCGAAGCTCCTCAATCCTAGCCCGCAGCACCCCTTGCTACCCCAGTCCCCTCACCCCCGCTGAGGGGCTTCGATCCTGATCCACAGATGAGCGCCATCGACCCTCCAATATCGCTCAGATCCCCATCGCCTTGTCTCGGGGGAAGCCCAATGGCCCAGAGCGATAGAGACCTATTCACATCACACCGGAGGAGAGTTTGCTAAACTGCTCTTTGATCCTCTGGGTTCGGAGATCACAGAGGGCCCTGGGGCCACCGTCACCACGTCTGGCCCTCTAGCTCTCCCGTCAGAAACCACAAGTGCATGAAAAACCAACGGGTTGTCCTAGGCTACAATGGCAGGTGAGGCAGTGGGGCCAATACCTGACTCATCCAAGGTTCTTTGGGGGGAAGGTCCCTCTCCTCTGCAAGCACCTGGCCTCTCTCCATGGAAACCCTCTTTAAAACTCTGTTATTTCCTGGACAGCCACACAGCCAGGGCTTAGCAAAGAGCGCTCCTGTCCGGGGATGTCACACTCACCGCGATAGGCTGGGCCACATGGGAAAGGGGCTAATGGCGGGGAGCGGTTTGTGCTGGTGTCTGAACACCAAACGTGTGTCACTGCTGGATTGAATCCTGCTGCTATTGCGACAGGTACGCTGGGAAAACCTAGACTCGCGAACTAGGTCAGAAGTCATTAACCCATCGTTCCCCCAACGCCCGGGCACCAAGCTAAGCCACATGCTGGGCAGCGTGGACTTCACAGTTCCCAGACCTACTGCCCCCCAACCCAGGCTGCTGCCGTTTGGGCTAAGAGGGAATTTCCCCCTGCTGCAGCCGTGTACAGGCTGATCCCATGGGTGGCTGCTGCCACTAGAGGCCGACATAGTTACAAGACGCGGGAGGGGCTCTGACATGCCATGCAGCGTGGGGACAGCCTGGCCAAGCATGCACGGCCCGGCCACCTTGATTGCAACCCCTCTGCTCCGATTTAAACGCACGTTCCTCAGCTGCTAATGGAGAAGTGTGCTGTAGGGGCCGCGGGCTAGCCCTTCTGAAGGCCTGGTTGAAGTGAACACTTGAAACGATTCCTCCCAGGCCCCAGTGGATGTTTGTCCATCTCTCAGCATTGCCACACAAATCTCCACATAGTACCTCTTTACTCAAGAGAGGCAAAGAACTGGGATAGCCGGGGGGCTGCAGGTCAGGAGTCAGGGGCCTGTATAGGGCTGTGTGGGGAGCCCAGGGCTGGGATAGCCGTGGGGCTGCAGGTCAGGCGTCAGGGGCATGGACAGGGCTGTGTGGGGAGCCCAGGGCTGGGATAGCCGGGGGGCTGCAGGTCAGGCGTCAGGGGCATGGACAGGGCTGTGTGGGGAGCCCAGGGCTGGGATAGCCGGGGGGCTGCAGGTCAGGCGTCAGGGGCATGGACAGGGCTGTGTGGGGAGCCCAGGGCTGGGATAGCCGGGGGGCTGCAGGTCAGGCGTCAGGGGCATGGACAGGGCTGTGTGGGGAGCCCAGGGCTGGGATAGCCGGGGGGCTGCAGGTCAGGCGTCAGGGGCATGGACAGGGCTGTGTGGGGAGCCCAGGGCTGGGATAGCCGGGGGGCTGCAGGTCAGGCGTCAGGGGCATGGACAGGGCTGTGTGGGGAGCCCAGGGCTGGGATAGCCGGGGGGCTGCAGGTCAGGCGTCAGGGGCATGGACAGGGCTGTGTGGGGAGCCCAGGGCTGGGATAGCCGGGGGGCTGCAGGTCAGGCGTCAGGGGCATGGACAGGGCTGTGTGGGGAGCCCAGGGCTGGGATAGCCGGGGGGCTGCAGGTCAGGCGTCAGGGGCATGGACAGGGCTGTGTGGGGAGCCCAGGGCTGGGATAGCCGGGGGGCTGCAGGTCAGGCGTCAGGGGCATGGACAGGGCTGTGTGGGGAGCCCAGGGCCGGGATAGCCGGGGGCTGCAGGTCAGGAGTCAGGGGCATGGACAGGGCTGTGTGGGGAGCCCAGGGCTGGGGTAGCCGGGGGGCTGCAGGTCAGGATCAGGGGCACCAACATCACGGCTGGAAACAGCCCGTAGGCCAGGCAGGCTGCGGGGCAGGGAGCCCATCGGGACTGTGGAAGCAGGCGCTGGAGGTTAAAACAAGCCCACTGACGACTTCCAGTTCGTTTTGCTGTGAGCGCTGCTGTTTGCTAGACAGAGGCAGCAGCCGCCCTGCGTAATCCAGATGAGCTCATCTGGGCTGAACAACGAGGCGCCCGTGCGTCTGGCAGGGCAGGTGCGATTTGCCTGCACAGCCCTCCCCAGGCGGGGAAACCTCCCCCCTCCCCAGGGCTGGTTCAGCCTTTAAAAGCTGGATGCATTTCTTGGCCCTCCAGCTGCTGCCCAGTTCTCCTCTCTCTCACCTGCCCCTCCCCCATCTGAAATAAATATTTAAAGACATCACAAGGAAAGAACATTTCCTGCCTCCATCAATAAAGCAGACTTCCCCCACCCCCTGCTTTCCAGCACTGACAGCACCCCCCCCCCCTCAGCCCCCCGCCCTGGCTGCTTCCTCACTTCTCGCTGCTTTGGTGCCTGCTGTTCCCATCTAGCAAGGCAGGGGAAGCCTCTTTGGAACGCTCCGTCTCTGGGACGTCCCACCTGGGAACCCCCAGGTCAGGCCCCTGCGATCCCATCCCGCCCCAGCTGGCTCTCAGGTGGGGCTGCCCCCAAAGGCGACATGCTCGGGGCATGTTCGGGAACAGGGAGTGACCCTAACTGACCCCACTCGGGGCGAAAGGAGTTTTCCACCCAAAGGTGGGTGGGGTGCATGGACAGGGAGGCAGGATTTGCAGCCCTGCTCTCTGCCAGATGGGACGTGGGATCAGAGACCCACCTGTTCTCTGGGTACAGCCAGCGAGCCTTGAACTCAACGGGCCTGAGCCTGATCCCACGTACACTGACTTTACCCCCATGTAAACTTACTTCAGTGGGGCTACTCCTCATTTACACCAGCTGGAGATCAGAATCAGGCCCAATGCATCTATTGTGGGGTTGAGAAGGAAAGAAAGACAGAGAGAGAGAGAAACCCCCATGCAATCCAGGTTATGGCTAGACAGATTAGTATGAAAGAAAACGTCAAATATACAGAATCCAGCCGCAGAGTAAAGACTGGCACCCGCTTTTGAAAGGGAAGAACCAACCTGTGCATTTAGATTTGGACTCACCGCACTTTCTCCCTGTCCGGGGGGATGCGCCCACGAGCTGAGCACAGGCAGCCCTGCTCCCAGCACAGATGAGCTGTGGGATGATGAGGAAGAGGAAGGAGCTGGCGCCCAGCTGTTGGGGTGGAGCTGGGCGTCTCTCTCTTGGGGTGGTCCAGTGGCTACCACTCCTGGATGCGGCTACAGGCACAGGAGCCTGCGCCTCGCCAAGCAGCAAAGCAAAGGGCTGAGAGCGCGCCAGCACGTGGGAGTCAGACAGGACAGACAGACAAAGAGGGAGCCTGCAGCTGGACGCACCCAATGACGGGGAGCCACTCTGCAGGGGGGGATCACGGCGCTTTCAGACCCAGCCCGGGCTTTTAGGAGACACGGAACAGAAAGACGGCAAACGGTGCCAATGGGTTTTGTAAAACCCCCTTGCGCCACTTCCTCCCCATGGGCTTGTCCTGCTAACCCAATGCCAGGCACAACCCACCTGGGATCCCAGGGTTCAAACCCACCAAAGCAACAGACCCCCACGCTGGCCTCCTTCCCTGAGCTCCTCGCTGCTTCCCCTTCCTTTGCTACTTACCCCCAGCACCTGCTCTGGCTGTCGCTCCCCGTGCTCCTCATTCACTTACTGCTGCTAAGGGTCCTGCCAGCATCAGCCCTGCTTGCCAAGCTCTCACCATGACATCACCTCCGAGCCAGCCGATTGGCCGAGCCCAGGGCCTTTGCTGATTGGGCAGCCTCTTGCCAGGGAAGCAGGGATTGCCTGAGTAACTCCTTGCAGGCCAGGTACCCAAAGGATGATGTCACACAAAGAAGCTATTTTCAACTCGGGGAGAGAGGCTGGGGGAGAGCAAAGCTGGCCGGAGAGATCCAGGGAGCTTTGGAGAACCCTATTCATGGACATTACAGGGATGCCCAAATGCACCAGCCAGGATCCTGCCCCCATTGTGCCACGTACTGAACCCGCTCCTACAGGGAGACACGGTCCCTGCCCTGAAGAGACTCCAGTGTCCAGCTCCTGCTCCCCCTGCAAAGGGCACTGGGGGGACCTGAGCCACCATTAAACAAACAAAGAGACAGAGGATGAAAAATCAGCCACGTCTCACTCACTCTGTCACGCACCCCACGACTAGGGTGACCAGATGTCCCGATTTTATAGGGACAGTCCCGATATTTGGGGCTTTGTCTTATATAGGTGCCAATTACCCCCCACCTCCGTCCCGATTTTTCACCCTTGCTATCTGGTCACGCTACCCACGATGGGGTCAGATTCTCAGCTGGTTTAATTCCCTTGTCTTCAGGGGAGTGAGGCCTTCAGGGAACCCGACCCCTATAAGATGGAAAAGACTATTTTGTCCAGGCTAGTTTTAAAAGTCTGAAATAACGAACCTTCCCCGCTACCCCACAGCCCCTACCGTATCTCCCCAGGTGTTTTTCCTGCTGCTCAGAGTAAATCGTCCTTTTCTTAATTTCACCCCAGTCCTCCTAGTTATACCCTCCACGCTCCATCCTAAATCATTATTATTATTTGTATTCCTGTAGCACTAGGAGCCTGCCCCACTGCGCTAGGTACTGTACAAACACAGAACAAAAAGACGGTCATTCCCCACAGCGTTTATAATCTCAGTATAAGGCAAGAGACCACAGACGGATGGAGACGGGCAGCTGGGGAGTACAGGGAAATGATCAGACAATACTGGTCGGCGTGGCAGGCCGTGGTATCAGTGCACCAGCAGCCTGACGGTTCTCACTTGTTTGCCGCAGGCATCGCGGCAAAGGAGAGTTCTGAGGGTGGATAATGAGTTCGTTTTGCGGGCGTTTATGGGGAGCTCCTCCCAAGTGGGAGGGGCCGCACGTATTTAGAACCCTTTAGGTTCCTTCACTGTCCCGCCAACACAGAGAGACGCGGTGCAGATTTTAAAGGGCTCAGCCTCCACCATCAGGGCCAGATATTCAAAGGTGCTCAGCACCCAACGTGGCGACCGCCTTTGAAACTCTGGCCCTGTCATTTGCTTAGCTAAGGCCTGCCTGGTTCGCTCTCAGTCTCTGCATCTGTGAGACATTCCTCCTCCCAGTTCACAAAGCTGCACAGGAAACGTCATGATCCTTTTTGACCGATCCCAGCACTGAAACGAGCAAGGACAGACAACACATAAAGTTTTTACCAGGCCAAGCCAGTGCTGACTAAATGAGGCCAGAACTCCCAAACTGACCTGGCCTTGCTGATCTAGCACCTATTCCCACATGGCCCAGCCAAATAGCTCCAAATCCTGGCATTTATTTTAAATAAACCTCAGAAATTCCACTAAAAACCACATTAAGGGACCCTTCCGGTCGCATAGTTAAGCACTCCGAAGTCAGATGCTGCTGGTTTTCTTACAGTTCTAGGTAAAGTTTGGGGTGGCTGCCTATTATTAATATTACAGTAGCACCTAGAGGCCATGACAGAGATTGGGCCCCACCGTGCAAGGAGCTGTACAAACACATAGCGAGAGATAATCCCAGGTCTGAAGAGTTTACAGTCTAAATGGGATGTAAAGGAAGGATCATTATCCCCATTTTACAGCTGGGGAACGAAAGCACAGAAAGACAATGTGAGCTGCTCAAGGTCATGCAGGGGGTTTGGAGCAGATCTGGGAACTGACCCTAGATCTCCTGAGTCCTTACCCAGTGCACTAACCACAGGCATGTCCTTCTCCTAGACCCAACCCACCCCATCCTAATTGCAATCCATTATAGTCAGCCATGCTGAACAATGATACCCAGCCCTACATCTCCGGGGGACTGTGTCTGTACTGCACAGAGCACATCAGACCAGATTAAGTATCTTGTTTCCCTCTGAATAGCAGAGGAGCTGCTTCTTTCCCTCCTCAAGGGCTGCATTTCCGGAGCTCAGGGTCATGGGTCCCATTTCCGACTACCACAGGTAAGTGGTTGGCTAACGAGTGTGATGCCCGTGTATCCATCCATGGAGCATTATGAATGGATCTGCAGAGCAGTGGGTTCGAGAGGAACATGATTAATGGCAGGAAAATGCCAAACAGTCTAAAAACAATAAACCTGATAAACCCTGGGATGAAATGTAGCAAAAGCCATTCCTATCTGCTCTGGATTTCTGTCGGGATATTCAGAGGACCAGAAAATTTAAGTGGGTGATTTAAATTATCTGCAGTTAATTTAACTCCATAGTTAATCCATGGACCACAAATCTTCAATTACAGGAACAAACTCTTCCACTCAAGGGAGAAAAGTGAATGACGTGGGTGGAACTGAAACTGGATTTATTATAGCCTGATCAGGTGTACGTGTGACTTGGGTTTGAGGGTAACAGTCCTCAGCGGGGAGGGATAGCTCAGTGGTTTGAGCATTGGCCTGCTAAACCCAGGGTTGTGAGTGCAATCCTTGAGGGGGCCACTTAGGGATCTGGGGCAAAATTGGTCCTGCTAGTGAAGGCAGGGGGCTGGACTCGATGACCCTTCGGGGTCCCTTCCAGCTCTATGAGATAGGTATATCTCCATATATGAGGTTAGTTCTCATCAGAAAAAATACCAGGCAGCTTGGCAAGATGATCTGTCCCCTGCGCAGGTCTAGAGTAGCAAAGGGTGCTGCAGAGCAGAGCGGGATGCAGCAGCAGAGCTAAGCGGAGAGGGGCAGAGCAGGACTGAGAGTTGTGTGTCCAAGCCCATCACCATCCAGGTGCATTGTTTGGACTGGACTAGCAGGGGTGTGGCAGGCCACGGAGGATGGGTGATGCCTTGACACAGACCTGTGTTACCTGTGCCTGCCTGCACCACTTGTGCGCTGGTCAATATCATCCTTCGCTCATCTCCATCAGCAGCGCCATGCCTGGTGCAGTTCTGTTGCAGAAAATGTGTTAACAGGAGCCAGAGCGGGACCGGCATCTCCGGTCCCCATGAGAACACAGTGGGGAGTCCCCGGAACAGCAGCCTCCTTCCCTGGCCTCTGCCTCCTCTGAGCTGATCACCCAGGCTGGGCTCCTGGAGATGTTGAGCGAGGTCGCCCCATCTGCACCAAGAGCACCGGAGAAGGTCTCCACAGAACAACGGACACCAAACCCATCTCCCCCTCCCCACCACCTGCCTTGATGGAGCTTGGGCTGGTTCCCACAGGCAGAAGACCGGCGAGACATCAGGCCTGTCTCTAAAACAGCCTCCAGCCCCGCCTGGCCGGTGATTGCTGGAAGAGAACAGCCTCCCTGTGTGACCGGGTGCAAATCAGTCCGTCTCTCCTTGCCTCCGTTCCTCACCTGTAAAGTCCGGTAAGAGTCCTGGGCCTCCCTTGTCTAGATAGATTGGAAGCTCTTCAGTGTCTTGTCTGGGCAGCATCAGTTCATAGAATATCAGGGTTGGAAGGGACCTCAGAAGGTATCTAGTCCAACCCCCTGCTCAAAGCAGGACCAATCTCCAGACAGATTTTTGCCCCAGATCCCTAAATGGCCCCCTCAAGGATTGAACTCACAACCCTGGGTTTAGCAGGCCAATACTCAATCCACTGAGCTATCAGTGAGGCTTTGATCCCAACTGGGGCCTGAGTTACTGCAATACGAATTATAACTGGCAAACAAAACCTATGGGGAGGGACCGTTAAGGCCGCAGCAGGATAAGCCCCATCCCTGCAAGACTTGAAAAGCCAGGAAACAAGGGGGAAGACTGGTGCATTCCTGTCCACTTACAACATCTCGCTCATGCCCTCCAATGCTCTCCATGGCTTTCCCTTCCACCTGGATCCCCCCAAAGCAATCCGCAGCCCCGCTTCACCAAACTCGCGCCCAGCACAGATCCTTGACCATGACCCCCCCCCCCCCTCTGCGTCGGTCGCAGTCACATCCCCAGATCAGCCCATCTGGCTGGCCACAATCCGTGCTTCTGGGGAGCGATTTTCCTTTAACGTGGCTGTGAGCACTGCTGAACCAGGGCAGAATTGTCCTCAAACACAGCCCGGGACGCAAGCCTGAAAAATGCTCCAGGGACACACAGTACCGCGCCGTGCACTGCAGACCGAGCGGAGTTCAAGTCAGCCTCATGTGAGGTCACCAGCGTGAGCCCTCCAGGTCAGAGATGCCTAGATAAGAGCTAAGTATCACTGGTATAGGAAGCCTGCAAAGAACGTTAGAGGCCAGCAGAGAGAAAGTCTGGAATAGTGGGCTGAGGATGAGAGAAGCCACGTAAGACAGAGCAACTGGCCAGACTGTTGCAATGCTGTTGTCACCGAACGCATGGGAAGAGCCAGTCACTCTGTCCACCCTTCTAGTTTGAAAGGTCTCAAATCCAACAGCCCCTTTGACTGTCTTCTCCATATCGCATGTCCAGTTCTTTGTACAATCCCCTCTCACAGCTCCTACGGCTTGGACGGTGGAATTCAACAACCTTCTGTCCCTGGAGCACCCGTCATCCTCAAGGACTGCATAGAACCAGGCTGCAGGCCAAACCCTGGTGCTCTTGACATCAATGAGAATGTTGCCCACTGACTTCAATGGAACCAGGATCTGGTTCTCTGTACCTCTAAAGTGCTGCCACCTCTGGGGTAGGGCGCATCAGTTGGGTGAATAAGTGGCATGTAACCATGGCAGGGGAGGTGAAGAGACCATGCAGACCAGCCAGGCTCTTGGAAGGACGGGAGGACAGACAACCCTGCCAGAATTCAATACATGGGCTGTAGGGAGTTCAGAGGCTCCAAAGCCATCCCCTCTGATATGTGCCCTCCACAGACACGCAGGCCAGGGCGGTGAGACAGTAACAAATAGGGATGCTGCTGCCCAGGACCAGAGCAAATGGTGTTTGAACGTCACAGCTTGGCTGAGTGGCTGTCACGCATCCACAGGTCCGGTGCTCTCTTGCATGGCTCTGGAACAGTCCCTGGGAGGACCCCCTTCAGTGTGTTAACCCCCCTGGGGTCACGCTCTTTCGCTGGGGTCAGCCCCTTGGCCTCACCACCTCCTAGGACTAAACCTCTGAGCCTTCAGCACCCCAGCTTCATGCCGCGAGCTCCCAGAAGCGAGTCCACCTGGATCGGACACCTGGGGAAGACTTACACACCCAAAGGGATCAAGGCAGCCCCAGTTTAATCTGGCTCTGGGGCGACTCGCAGCCAGCGCTGTACAAGCAGGAGGGTGTATCAGAGGTCTGGAACGTGGCGTATAAAGTGCTTAGTTATCACGGAGAACAGAAAGTTACAGCATAAGTCCACCTGCCTCAGTTCAGAACCCAGAGCTCCCTCTGACCCCTCCTGAGTCCCAGCCTGCTTCCAGCAGCCCACGCTTAACAACCGCAAGGGGCCCCCCCAGTCCTTTGTTCAAGGTCACCTGGCCTCCTTCTCAGGCCTTTGTTCTCCAGCTGGTCACCCCCAGCTGGCTTCCAGAGAGGTTCGGGCGCCTGGGTCGTTAGTTGCTCAGTACCCAATGTCGGGCAATTGTCTTCTGGGACTCTCCATCGGCCAGGGGCCCCCAGACCCAGACAGCCAGGCATCAGTCCGACCTGCAAAGATTAATCACCTTTCCCCCCCACACCACCTACTTAACCAGGCAGCTTACAGGGGAAACCGAGGCACACACAATCGTCATCCAAAATGATATGAAAAATTCCCAGTCCGTCACAGTGTCCAAGAGCAGTTAGCAACCTAGACGGTATCGTTGCAGCACAGCATGGATCGGCAGTGGGTTTGAACACGGGACCTTCAGCAGAACCATCGCTTGCTCCAGCTAAAGGGATGACGTCCATTAGCTTTCAGCAGTAGGGGGCCTGTTCTACCAAGGTCTAACCAAGCCTGGAAGAAGAGAGGCCTACGTAACTCAGGGCAGGCTGTTTCCATGGGCTTCCTGGCCCGTTCACAAACTGGGAATCTGTTCTGGATTTTTCCGGTCTGTCTGGAAGCCTGAAGGACCAGAAATCATGAGAGAGAACAAGTTCTCATGACTCTTCCCGCCCAGCGTTACAAAGCCCAAGACGTCTGGTGCGTCAGAGACTGAGCCCAACCGATCAAACGCTGAGCCTTCCGATAAGAAGTGCCCATCCCATCTGCTCAGGCCCCAATCCAGCAAGCCGTTAAATAGGCAGCAGGTTTAAAACAAATAAAAGGAAGTTCTTCTTCACGCAGTGCACAGTCAACTTGTGGAACGCCTTACCTGAGGAGGTGGTGAAGGCTAGGACTATAACAATGTTTAAAAGGGGACGGGATAAATTCATGGTGGCTAAGTCCATACATGGCTATTAGCCAGGATGGGTAAGAATGGTGTCCCTAGCCTCTGTTCATCAGAGGATGGAGATGGATGGCAGGAGAGAGATCACTTGATCATTGCCTGTTAGGTTCACTCCCTCTGGGGCACCTGGCATTGGCCACTGTCGGTAGACAGATACTGGGCTAGATGGACCTTTGGTCTGACCCGGTACGGCTTTTTCTTATGTTCTTATGTTCTTAAATACAAGCTTCATTTGAAGCGGGTGAATAGTCCTGTTAACTTTAATGACGTATGTACTTAAAATCAAGCCCATACCTTGCCGGCCGGGGGGGGCTAAAGTCATGGAGAAGATGAGACAAGGAGACAACCTTTCCCGTCCCTGCCTTCACCCCATGGCTCACAAAGCTCAGGTTATACCTGTCCAAAGCCGCCAAGGAGCTCAGACTAACCAACTAAGCCTGTTGTCCCATGTGATGTGGAATTCCTGGCTGATTTCCTTGCAGGGGGAAAAGCCAAAGGGACATATTTCTAATGAACCAAACCTTCATTCCAGGACCTTTGTCATCTCCTGCCCAGCTGTCCCACGGACACCTGCACTGCATCAGTCCAGTCAACTGAGGTCCCACGGTCTAACAGGGTGACCCAGGCCTAGGATGACAGGAAGCCTGACGCTGGACCAGATCCCAGCAGGATCCCCTGGAGAAATGGAGGGGAGGGGACGATGCGGTGTAGGGGGAGGAGGGAACTGCCGTGCTCCCCTGAGACAATACCCCGGAGCCAATGTCTCTGCAGAGGCCAGCAGGGGTGAGCCGCGAGGGAACCCGCAGAGGCTGTCCCTGGTCCCCATTGCTATGGCAACGAGATGTGAGTGCTGAACGGAGGGAGAGGGAGGGAGCATCATTCATTGAAATTGACCATGGTACCTGAGCTGGCAATATTGCTCTAAAGGGGGAGGGGCAATAGATGTTTGATGTTGCCTCGTTCCTTAAAGGCTTTTAGCCTCATCCCAGTGGGGGCATAACAGCTACACGGGGACGGGAGGGCAGCAAAGCCCCAAGCCAGCTCAGCTCTACACCGCCCCTTGACACACACACACACACACACACACACACACACACACACACACACACACACGATAACAGGATGGAAAGCAGCCCCCCACCCCCGCCGCCCTATTTCCATGCCCTCAGTACCTGAGCATCTCTCAAATCTTTGGAAAGGGAACAGCAATCCCAGTCTCTCTGCCCAGCCTGTAGGGGAAATGGGTTGACCAGTCGATAGGGCTGGTGTGTGTATGTGGGAGAACTAGGTCCAAGAGATGAGTTTTATATTTGGGTCCAGATGTGATGAGGCCCATGCTCTTGTGGCAGTGAGTTCCACAGTCCAGATCTATCCCCTGTGAAACGTCTAATTCCGGCACTCATGGACCCAGAGGAAATGTGTGTGTGGGGGGAGATATTCACATGGACTGAGCATGCTCAGTAACATCTGCTGAAGCCACTGCCCTCACTCTGCCCCCACACTGTCAGCAGGGTCGTCTCTGCCTGGACCTCCCCCTCCTGGTGGCTAGTTTGAGGGTTCTGGTGGAACATAGGCTGTGGTGGGAGGTGATGGGTGCAGCGAGAGAAGTGATCTCTTTGGTTCCGAGGCCCCCGCGTGCTAGGCGCTGTACATACATGTAGTAACGGACAAGGCAGACAAAAGCTGGCCAAGGGAAGGTTTGTTCTTCACATTTTACCGCTGGGGAACCGAGGCACAGAGCGACTGAGGGACACACCCGAGGTCTGTGGCAGAACCAGGAACCGAAGGCAGATCTCCTGAGTCCCCACCCAGGGCACACCTGGGCTGAGTCCTAGGCACCCGTCTGAGGGCTGGTCCTACAGGTGCGGCCTCGTCAGCTTTGCAACCCGGACAGATGCTCTTTTTCCTGTTGCTCGGCACTGAACCACCAGCTCCATTTCCCACAATGGTCCCCCAACGCCCCCAACCCCCATCGAGGTGCAGAGAAGTGACCTTCAGAGAGCAGCATTTTTCAATTGCAAACACACCCATCAGAGCCTGGCAAATGGAGGGGGGGGGGGGACTGGCACGGGCGGCGTCTTGGATTCTCTATGCTAGTTGGCACTGATGGAAAATGCCCATACGCCGCCAGGCACACGGGCACTGCCACCCCTCCCCCGGGGCCCGTACCATCCTTTCCTTCCCCTGGGAAGTGTCCCAGCCCGGGTGGTGATGTCCCGCCAGCAGAGTGGGAGCGGGAGGCATTCTCATGGGGGCTTCTCTTCCTGGCAGACTAAATCAACAAGGGGTTAATTCCTGCCAGACTTTTCTCACACTCCTGGATGAAGAGGGGAGAGAGTGTGGGGAGGGGGGGGAAACAGAAAGGGAGCGGTCTGTCTCCTGATTGGATGGTAATGACATCATGCCGCCAACAGCGGCCAATAGGAAACCTCCCTGCCTGTTTAAAGCTTCCCATCCCTGTAACTCTCCAGCTCCCGGTGCTGCAGGGGGAGGAGGCTGAGCTGCCTTTAATTACAGCCTCATTAGCGTCCTGGCCCTGGGCCTAGGGGAGGACAAGAGGGATGGGGAAGTGATGTCTTTGTTCCAGCTGGTGCTGGAGCAGCCTCGCCGTCCCCTTACCCAGTGCAGCCCGCTCAGCCCACCCACCACCCCCACAGGTGCTGGGGAATCACGGATTCAGCTCACGGCCGGGCCCCATCATGTGCTCCAGCTGGGTGGTGGGGTGACATCATTGCAAGCGGGGCGTGATGTGGCTGTGAACGAGCCAGGCCCCTCGGGCGGCTGCATGCTGAGCCTGGCCTGGCCGGCCGGGTGAACCCGGACCCGGACGGGCCAGGCCCCTCGGGCGGCGGCATGCTGAGCCTGGCCTGGCAGGCCGGGTGAACCCCGCCCCGGACGGGCCAGGCCCCTCGGCCGGCTGCATGCTGAGCCTGGCCTGGCCGGGTGGACCCCGACCCGGACGGGCCAGGCCCCCCGGGCGGGAGGCTTGCCGGCCCTGCCTTGCCGGGGGGGGTGAACGCGGCTGTGAACGGGCCAGGCCCCTCGGGCGGCTGCATGCTGAGCCTGGCCGGCCGGGTGAACCCCGACCCGGACGGGCCAGGCCCCTCGGGCGGCTGCATGCTGAGCCTGGCCTGGCTGGGTGAACCCCGACCCGGATGGGCCAGGCCCCTCGGGCGGCGTGCATGCTGAGCCTGGCCTGGCCGGCTGGGTGAACCCCGACCCGGACGAGCCAGGCCCCTCGGGCGGCTGCATGCTGAGCCTGGCCTGGCCGGCTGGGTGAACCCCAACCCAGACGGGCAACCCATGGAAAGGGCAGGCTCCAGGCAGTCCCAGCGAGTCTGGCACAGCCAGAGCAGGGAAACAGGACGAGATCGTTAAAGCACAAAGGGGTCCCTAGCAGTCGGTAGGGGCTCGAGAGAAGGCGTCTCGTGCCGTTGGTCAGAAGGTTCTCTTACCCTGGCCATGACACCAGGGGAGAAGGGAGGGACAGGAGCAGGGAGAAGGGGGAAGCCCCCTGGGATCAGAGAGTCTTGGCTCCTGGCTTCGCTGCCATTGGCACGTGCGTAACCTCTCCTCTCCCGTCACCGCGTTGAATAAGGCCTGCGGAGAGCACGTGGCTTTGGAGAGCAGGGGGGCCAGGGAGAGGCTGCGGATGGGAATAACTGCGCCCAGGACAGACAGACAGAGGCGCCAGCCAAACGCGCTGCCCGATACATTTTGAAGAGAGACGTTCAGGTGGGTGAAGGCCAGTTGGGCCTGTGACAAGCAAACCCTGCTCCAGGGTTCCAGTCAGACACACCGCAAGTGCACTGTATGTGGGACATCCAGCAGCACAGCAGGTGCATTGTACCTGGGCACGAAGCTCACCTGAGGTGCTCAGCAAAGTCATAGCTAGCTTGAGCCTTGGCTGCAGCGCCCCGCAGGCCCCATGACCACAAAGCAGGTCCGGCCAGCGGCCGGGGGTGCTGACTGGGCCAATGCAATCTAGCGCCTGGCTTCCCTCTGGCACATGCAGCGTCAATCGCCGTGAGCTGGTCCGGGCACCTGGGAGCTGAGACGTCCACCTGCCAAGGAGCCGGTGCCTGGCTGGCGAGATGCCAAGAAGCCGCTGTTGGCCTGAGCCAAGTGTATGGGTTGGCACAGATATGGCAAAGGGTGCCGCTGCTCAGTGGCAGCTGGCATCACCGTGCAGTGCCAGGCAGGAGAGGAGGGAGGGAACACGATTGGTGCCCCCCCCTCCCGGCTTTGGGGCAGGGGCAGAGCTCAGGCCCAATGGAAATGCAACACCAAATAGCCGCAGAGAGTGAAAGTTCCTTGCCCCCTTCCTGGGCCCCGTGTCAATATCCTGAAATACACTGGCATAGCCCATGGCATCACAGCTCCCTCTAGTGGCTGACCCCCATAACTACAACTAATGCCCAGCTACGGGTGAGTTGCTCTGTTAGCTCGAGTGGTAGAAGTGCTAGGGGCATAGGCGCCGACTCTGTGGGTGCTCCGGGGGCTGGAGCACCCACGGGGAAGAATTAGTGGGTGCTCTGCACCCACCAGCAGCCAAGCTCCCCCCTCCCCCCACCTCCTCCCCTGAGCGCACGCATCCCTGCTCCTCCGCCTACCTCCCAGTGCTTCCCGCCCGGCTGCCACCAAACAGCTGTTTGGCAGCATGCTGGGAGTGAGGGGGGAGGAGCGGGAACGTGGTGCGCTGAGGGGAGGAGGTGGGGCCATGGCGGGGATTTGGGGAAGGAGTCGGAATAGGGGCAGGGAGGGAGCAGAGTTTGGGCAGGGACTTTGGGGAACGGGTTGGAATGGGGGCGGGGCAGGGGTGGAGTCGGGGTGGGGGTAGAGGGGGGCTGAGCACCCACTGGCGGGAGCAGAAGTCGGCGCCTATGGCCAGGGGCTCTGGGTTTGATCCCCACTGATGAGGACGGTGTCCATTTAATGTGGGTCATTAAAACACTTTGTAGGGCACAGTGTGGTGCAATCAGAACTGGGGTTATTCTGTGAAAATCAGGACAGCTCACAACCCTGCCCACATTCGGGAAGGAATTTTCCTCCAGGGTAGATTGGCAGAGGCCCTGGAGGTTTTTCGCCTTCCTCCGCAGCATGGGGCAGGGGTCGCTTGCTGGAGGATTCTCTGCTACTTGAAGTCTTTAAATCAAGATTTGGGGACTTCAACAGCTGAGTCAAGGGTGAGAGTTATTCCAGGAGTGGGTGGGTCGGCTTTTGTGGCCTGCATCATGCGGGAGGTCAGACTAGATGATCATAATGGTCCCTTCTGATCTTAAGTTCTATGCTCTAATTCCTGCCGCTACTTCACTGGCTATGGAAAAAGAAACACTACGCAGAAATACTCATTTCTCAAGATAAATCTGTGAATCCCCTGAGCTGCTCCTACAAAAAAAAAAAAAAAAGAACCTCCAATGAGTGGAAGTAGGAACATGTATTAGCTACAGAAAGGTCGGGCCAGTAATTGGAGTTTTCTGAGGGTTGGGGTTTTTAAAAATTTTGATCAGCCTGTTCAGATCCTAGCAGGGTGAAAGTCCTGCTGGGCTGGCTCTGAGCGTAGGCCTGGGGTGGGGTGGGGTGCGATCAAGCACCTCCCAGAACACCTGGCGTGAACACCGTGGACAGGGCCCTACAGTAAACCTGCCACCCCTTCCCCAGAGATGTCTCCCAAGCTCAGACGGGACTTTGCGCATCAATGAGGGTGGCACTATGCTGTAGACGCATTGACCTGGAGCTCCCCCTAGTGACGTGGCCTGGCATTTCAGTGACTCAACTTGGCTCTGTCCCTCTGGACTGCAGTGGCCTGGCGAGGGTTGCCAGGTGTCCAGTTTTCCACCGAACACCTGGTCTGGGCCACCCTAGAGTTCCACCCCTTCTGGGCAATCGCCACGTGTCTCACCCCGCCTGGGCTGCTCTTCCACCTCACTCTGCCCTCAGAGCAGCGGCTCCCAGGGCTCCTCAGCAGATCCCAAGCACCGGGCGAAATACCAACTAAGCCACTGCCAGCCACCCCAGGCTTGAACCTGCAGTCCCTCTTTGGTGCTCCCCAGGTCTCTGCTCATTACAGAACACTCGTCAGCAGGGCTGCCTTCCTGGGCTTTTCCAAGGCGCACCACAGGACTTGAGTCCGCTCCCAGAGCTTCCCCATAGTTCTCTCTCCATGTGGCTCCTCTCAGGCCCTCCCCACAGAGGGACCTCCAGACCACCCCACTCCTGGGTCTCCTCCTCCCAGCTGCTCTGAACTCCTTCCTTTTAACTCCTCCTTGAGCCCGGCACACCCTCCAGGTGTAACCAGGTGTGGAGCTCTCAGTCTCCCGTTAACCCCTTCTCGGCAGGTGTTGGGTCAATACACTCCATCACAGGCTAATTCTGCATTTTCTACCAGAAGAGAACTTATTTTTTTCCCCAAAGTAGTAAATGAAGCACAAGTAAATATCAGACTTGCTGGATCACAGAAGCCACCTAAGTGTTGTTAACTCATTTTGGTATGCCTTCCGCTGAGAGGTAGCAGATGCAGGGGGCTTACAGGTCAGTTTCCTGGTGGAAGAGAATCAGTGATGTGGAATTTGTATATTTTCTTGGTGTAACTTATTTTACCTACACCCTAGACACCAGTCCTGGAACAGAGGTAGGTCAAACAACATGCAGGTAAACCCCCACTTCAGGATACTGAGCCCAAACACCAATGCATGGTTCCCTGGAAGCAACACTGCACTGAGAATTGACTCTAGTGAGAGAAATTAAGGCAGAGAGCAAACTCTCCTGGCTTTTTGCAACAGCTCCCCCAAAGAACCTACATCATAACACTAATAACACTACAGCATGTCTGCAAAGAATGAGCATTTCAAAAGAACTGGAAAGTCCGTGTGTAACAGCGCCATCTGGTGGCTCCTGCTAGGACACTACTTTTGTAACTCCACATGCACAGACTCAATGACCACATGCATTTAATCAATTAAAAAACTCTTGCTGTGTGGACTTCCTAGTCAAGCACAAGAATCAAGGTAGGAAATGTTTGCTCCAGAAATATAGCCCTACTCCCACCCCTGTAACCAAATGGAAATCTTTGTTAGCAGTAGAAACCTTAGCGTTTATATTCTCCATGGCACTACAATTACCCCAGGGTGATATGACCATATGCTTACAAATGCATGCCTGATAGTCCGTCCCACAGAGGGCAGCAGTACATCTACATGCCCGCCCTTCCTTCCTCCAGCGTCACACATCTTTTAACAAACCGTGTACAACTCAACTTCCCTTTGTAATCGCATCAAAGATCTAACTCTGCCTGGCTCTCTGATCAGTTCTTCTGGCAGAAGTGCTCCATGGAAACGAGGCATTGGGGTTGGGATAAGATTCCTGGAAGAAGGGATAGCCTTCATGCTGTTTATGACCACCTCTGTTCCAAGACTGGTATATCTGTGTAAATAAAAAAGTTACACGTAGAATATACCCTGGCTCCACATCCTTGATTTCTCCTCCAATGGGAAGCCAACCTGTAATGCCCCAGATCTCTGCTATCACTCAGAGGGGTATCACTGTTGTCAGAACAGGACATTTGGTTGGCAGAAGGGGCAACAAATGGGAAATCAAAATAAAGAAATCACAAGGGATGCCAGAGTAATTATACTGTACTGGGAGGGGAAGAGTGGAATGCCGTACAGATCAGGGTTTGGGCTTGATGCAGGAATCATAGGGTGGATTCTCTGGTGTGTGTTATGCAGGGCAAGATGACCATAATTGTCCCTTCTGATCTGAAAATCTGAACATAGTGTTGCCAGCTCTTGTGATTTTATCACAAGTCTTGGAATACATGAAGTTATCCTTAAAGCCCCAGCCGCTGGAGGCATGAGATTATGTGAGACTCTCAGCTTTCACTGAAGAAAAGGTAAATTTCTGCCCTTTCAGTGATGGAGAAAAACCTGAGAACATGATTCCCTTGAAGACTCAAAACTAGAGCGGGTCAGAAATGTTTACAATGAAACTACTTTTTTTTGGGGGGAGGGTGTCTGATTAATCAAAAACAGAAACTTTTCGCGAGAAAGGGCAGGTTTAGACCAGAGGTGGGCAAACTACGGCCTGTGGGCCACATCCGGCCCGCGGGACCCTCCTGCCCAGCCCCTGCCCCTCCCCTGCTGCTAGCCCACCGGCTAGCCACCGGCCCCTCCCCTGCTGCTCCCACTCCCCTGCAGCCTCAGCTCACCTCTGGGCGATGGGGCTGTGAGCTCTTGCTGGGCAGCGCAGCTGCAGAGCCGCGGCCTGACCCGGTCTCTGTGCTGCGCGGTGGTGGGGCTGGCTCCAGCCGGGCGGCGCGGCTGCCTGTCCTGGTGCTCTGGGCGGTGCGGCTGTAGCGTCGCCAGACACCGGTGCTCCAGGCAGCGCAGTAAGGGGGCAGGGGGGGTTGGATAGAGGACAGGGGAGTTCGGGGTGGTGGTCAGGGGGTGGGGGTGTGGATAGGGGTCGGGGCAGTCAGAGGATGAGGAACGGGGGTTGAATTGGGGCAGGGGTCCCGGGGGAGGGCAGTCAGGAAGAAGGGGGGTTGGATGGGGCAGTGGGGGGCAGTCAGGGGCAGGGGTTCCGGGGGCAGTCAGGGAGAAGGGGTGGTTGGATGGGGCAGGGGTCCTGGGGGGGGGGGCAGTCAGGAATGAGAGGAGGGGTTGGAGGGGGGGAGCAGTCAGGGGCAGGGCATCCGGGGGCGGTCAGGGGACAGGGAGGGAGGGATGGATGGGGCAGGGGTCCCAGGGGGGCTGTCAGGGGGCGAGAAGCAGGGGGGGTCGGATAGGGGGTGGGGGCTGGACCATGCCTGGCTGTTTGGGGAGGTACAGCATCCCCTAACCGGCCCTCCATACAATTTCGGAAACTCGATGTGGCCCTCAGGCCAAAAACTTTGCCCGCCCCTGGTTTAGACAAATGTCTTGGCTCAACAAAATTTTGAGAAAAAGTTTCAGTATGGTTGAAATGTTTTGTTTTGACTTTTTTTTTTAAATGATTCTCTAGTTCGAAACAATTATTTGTTTCAAAATTTAAGCTAATTAGAGTCAAACAAAAAAAAATTCAAACAAAATTCAATGGACACAAAATTATTTCTTCCCCCTCCAGATTTTGAGCTTGTGAAAATTTTGAAGATTTTTGACTTTTTGTCCCAATTCAGGACAGGAAAAAGATTTGAACTCTTGAAAGTTTTCACAGAATGGGACAAAATGTTTCCTGCTGAGCATTCGTCCTAACCGAACCCATAAGAAGCAGCCAGCATTTATTATTTTAAAAACTTATGATGCGGGGGGGCCTGAGTCGAGGTTTTTCGACTGGTTGGGATTGACAACACTGGAATCATTTAGGCCACATGCATCATGCAGAGCATGAGGATTTGATACCAGCGTACTATCCTGCATCAGAAGGGAGCCAGACTGGCTATTTCATAGGTCTTTTCCATTGCTAACATCGATGATGCCCCGTGACTGGGGTTCACCTGCTTTGATGGGAGGCCTTTAAGACACCCACACAATTTGCTTCATTAAGTGCTGCAATGTGTGTGTGTGTGTGTGTGAGTGGGACTCCAAGCTTAACAGCGATCTTGCAGGCTGCATTCTGCATCACCCTTTGTACTCCCCCCTGAAGCAGTGGCCTTGTCCAACCCTCTGGAGGTGCTTCCTCATCCCCCTTAACGCTGCTCAACACCCCCTTAATGCAGCTTGAACATCCTCCTTTTGTATTTTGCTTGGTGACTCCTGGGTTCCTGTTCCTAAGGAGAATCCTATGCAAATAGAGCAGGCGAAACCATGGAAACCAATTGTTAATATCTTCCTCTTGTGAGCCCGTTCTTCTTGGCCAGCAGGAAGACTGTGCAATTGCACAGCAAACTGTAATATGTTATGTGTTCGAGGCGAATGAACTATTACATGTTTCTCTCCAGATCATCACGTTTAAAAAATTCACAGGAGCAGAGAGACAAGATTTCAGCTGGTAAATACAAGGGTTAGGATCAATGGCAATTTGGTAACACGAGTGGAAATGGCTTATGTTTCCATAGCCCTTTGCAGAGAGACAAATTGGAATCTTGGCTTCACTGGTGTAAAGGCAGAATAACTCCCCTGAAGCCAAGACAGTTATGTTGATGTTTCAGCGGGATCTGTAATGTAAGTGCTAAATATTAACATCTTTAGCTTAAAGGAACACAACATAGTTTAAGCCCCAAGTTGCGGCTTTCAGTGGGGGCTGTTTTAATAAAACCCACGATGAATAGAAATATTTTAAACAATACTAAAACAAACAAAAGGAAGTATTTAAAGTATTTAAAACAAACAAAAGGAAGTATTTAAAGTATTTAAAACAAACAAAAGGAAGTATTTTTCACACAATGCACAGACAACCTGTGGAACTCCTTGCCAGAGGATGTTGTGAAGGCCAAAACTATAACAAGGTTCAAAAAAGATCTAGATAAATTCATGGAGGATAGGTCCATCAATGGCTATTAGCCAAGCTGGGCAGGGATGGTGTCCCTACTCTCTGTTTTCCAGAAGCTGGGAATGGGCGACAGGGGATGGATCACTTGATGATTCCCTGTTCTGTTCATTCCCTCTGTGGCATCTGGCATTGGCCACCTGTCGGAGGACAGGATACTGGGCTAGATGGGCCTGTGGTCTGACCCAGTATGGCCGCTCTTATGTTTTCATTTAGGGGAAAAAAACAAATGCAAGCAGTTGTCTGCCTTAGGGGGAGGGATTGGAAACATTCACCTTCATTACTGGCGACCCAAAAGAAACAGTGCCTAAGAATCAGAACAGGAAGTTGACTAGAAACAGAAAGCGAAACTGACTCAGGGAAGCAAAATGCAACAAGCAAATAGTAAGTGATAGTAAATAACAAACACCACTCAGCACTTTCCCTCCATAGCTCTCAACGCCGGTAACAAGGGAAGGATGTGTATCTCCATCGACAGAGGGGGGAAATGACGTGCATGGTAGAACTGAGGGCACCTGATGCTTGGTCCAGGGCCATATCTACTGGTAGCAGCAAACTCACAGAAACTTAATACTTGGAGCAGAGGGAAGAAACGTTTCTTCAGCTCACGTGCCACTGACCACTCAGCAACTACAATGAGCTGTTGCTCACCAAGTGTTAAGATTAAATCATTTTTTGCTTTAGGATTTAGAAAGGAAACTCAGCTCTTAAAGAGCCAGTAGGTCAATGAATGACGCCCCAGACAGGCTCTTAGGGCTGGTCCACACTAGGGGGGGGGGGTTCGAAGTAAGATACGCGACTTCAGCTACGCGAATAGCGTAGCTGAAGTCGAAGTATCTTACTTCGAACTAACGCGACTTACCTCGCGTCCGCGCGGCGCGGGATCGACGTTCGCGGCTCCCACGTCGACTCCGGTAACTCCGCTCGTCCTGCAGGAGTACCGGAGTTCGAAGTAGCGCGTTCGGGGATCGATTTATCGCGTCCAGACAAGACGCGATAATTCGATCCCCGATAGTTCGATGGCTACCCGCCGATTTCGGCGGGTAGTGTAGACGTACCCTTAGACAAGGAAAGTTTAGGACTAACGACTGCCTCAGCTATGGCAAATCCATGGAGCAATGCTGATTTACACCAGGGGAAGATCTGGCCCTTACGCAGTGTTTTGTCAGATAGAAGTTCTGAAATGGATTTGAGGGGGTTAGCTGCATATTTTTTATTTCTAGTGTGGGGATAAAATTTAAAATGGAGGGGCTAATCACCCTGGTTAGAGCCAGACAAAATGCAGTTAGGAGCTCGGCATCATCTCCTTGGCCCCAGGCTTGGTCAACGCACCCCTGAGCGCCAGCACTCAGAGGTGACTGGATTCCTACTCACCACATCTCTTCCGACGCATGCCAGGCCTGACCTGGGCCACCCCCTACCAGCTCCAGGGAAAAGGCTGCTAAGCAGAACCTCCCCCCTGTGGGGTTATTCTGTGACTTCCCCCACTGCGACTTGAGACCATGGCTCCTTGTTCTGTCATCTGTGATAAAAGTAACCTACCCAGGCAAAAGAAAGGATGGGCTTGTACTGAAGGTGCTTAACTAGGATGCAGGAGAGCGCAGTTTAATTCCTGGATCTGCCACAGACTTCCTGTGTCACCTGGGGCAAGTCACATTGCTGTTCTGTGCCTCAGTTTCCCCATCTGCAAAATGAGGGTAATAATACTTCCTTTGTCTAGTTATGTTGTAAACCCTTCAGAGCCGGGACACTCTCTCGCCAGACTGGGGGCCTGAGCTCAGTTAGGCTGTCTAGCTGCTACTTCAATAATAAATGTCTGCTGAGAACGCTACACTCATGACACAAGCGAGAACTGAATACACAGCTCCAGCAATCGGAGGCTAGCTTGTTTGCCCATTCGCTTCGCTACCCATCACGGGCACACACCTTGCAAAAAGACTTGGCTGTAACTTGTTTGGCTTCTCATCAGGTGTCACATCACTTTCACTTTCTCTCTGTCTGCCCTCCTCCCCCGCTCCTTCCCCCCCCCTTTTTTTTTAAAGTGCTAATTGCATCCAATCTACCCGCCTCCTTTTAAGCAGGTACCATAAAGGCTCCTTGTAAACCGAGTCCCTTTCTGGAGCGCCAGCAATATCGGAGTCAGACAGAGACCCTGCTCCGTCTAAAAGCCGGCAGGCGGCTGTCATTAAACAATTTGACGGCGGCCTGAGAACCATTTCCAGATTTCCCAGAGCGCGGCCTTGTCAAGCCTGGTGGATGATGTTACGGGGATAATAAAAGCAGCCTGTCAGATTCTGAAACCCGCTCTGGGATGATTTACTGTTAGGAGACGGCGTCGGGGAGTGCAAGGCATCTGGATGAAGAGGAATTAAGCATGGGAGCCCGCCATAGAAGTTATTATTCAATAATAGCACCTGGCTGAGATCAAGGCCCCATTGCCCCAGGTCCTGAACACAGAGATATTCCCCACCCCCAAAGAGCCTCCAATCCACGCAAAGGAAACACCATCCCCATTCTGCTGGCAGGGAACTGAGGCACAGACAGATTAAGGTCACACAGGGACGCTGTGGCAGATCTGGGAAGAGAACCCAGCTCGCCTGGCTCCCCATTTAGTGCGTTACCCGCCGGACCAGCCATCTGCTGAATCAGTTTGCTTCTCTGATAGACTGCTGGCACGGCCACTGAACACCCCTGGGCGGCAGAAAGGGAAGAGAAACTGTGAGCTTGTTACACAAAGCCACCAAGATAATCATAGAATCATAGAATATCAGGGTTGAAGAGACCTCAGGAGGTCATCTAGTCCAACCCCCTACTCAAAGCAGGACCTAATCCCAACTAAATCATCCCAGCCAGGGCTTTGTCAAGCCGGGCCTTAAAAACTCTAAGGATGGAGATTCCACCACCTCCCTAGGGAACCCATTCCAGTGCTTCACCACCCTCCTAGTGAAATAGTGTTTCCTAATATCCAATCTAAACCTCCCCCACTGCAACTTGAGACCATTACTCCTTGTTCTGTCATCTGCCACCACTGAGAACAGCCGAGTTCCATCCTCTTTGGAACCCCCCTTCAGGTAGTTGAAGGCTGCTATCAAATCCCCCCTCATTCTTCTCTTCTGCAGACTAAATAACCCCAGTTCCCTCAGCCTCTCCTCGTAAGTCATGTGCCCCAGGCCCCTAGTCATTTTCGTTGCCCTCCGCTTGACTCTCTCCAATTTGTCCACATCCTTTCTGTAGTGGGGGGCCCAAAACTGGACACAATACTCCAGATGTGGCCTCACCAGTGCTGAATAGAGGGGAATGATCACTTCCCTTGAGCTGGTAGGTATTCGTACTGTGCTCGTTACTGTGACTGTCTGAGCGGCTAACAAACCCCTTGGTCAGGAGACAGAGCAGGGCACCATCAGCTCCGCACACAAAATTCTAATGTCCGCCAAGATTCAGGTCTCTGTTAGGTTGACGATATGATAATTATCCTCTGCGATCTTACAGCTCAGTTCCAACCAACCTCCACTTCCGGCAGAATCAGCGCCCACTTCACCCTCCCAGTCCCGGCTTGGCCACGATGACGGACACAGGAGCACCCACATTTTGCCTGGTAGAGGGCCCCTGTTGGCCACTTCACAGACCCTCGTCTACAGTCTAACCTTTCTGCTCTGCGTTTGCACAGCGCCTGGCACAACGGGGCCCTGGGCATGAACGCGACACAAGAAAGAACAGGAAACAGCCCCACGCCCTACTGGAGCCAATTGCAACTACTCCCCCTCTAGGCTTTAGAAAGGAGGGTACCCAAAGCCTGGTGTGGACTATGTCTGGCCCCTTCTCAGCTTCCCAACAGCTACAGAGGCGCCTGCATTCGGACTCCATCTCTCCCAGGCCTGCGGCGGGAACAAGCGAAGGACAGTTATTGGATTTCCGACATTAGCACTGGTGAAAGGTGCCCCGCTGGCAACGCTGGTGACTGAAATCTCATAGGAGTCCAACAGCACGGACCACACAAGCTTCCCCATGCTGCCCTGTCACGTCCAGTGGGGGGAGGGAAACTGAGGCACAGAGCGGAACCAACACCTCAGTCCAGCTGTGAGCATGAATGGAAGGAGCGAGTCCCCTGATCAGTGAGACCTGCTGTGACATTCCCCCCTGGTGTTATCCGGACCGGTGATCTGCTAGGTTACTCCAATCCTTGCCTCTGGGAGCCAGCCTTACCCTGCTCTGCTGTGTGAACCCCCACTCCTGGGCTGTTCACACACAGCCTGTGGCATGTAAGCTGCTCCTTGGATTGTGCAACCAAATGACACTAGCCAATATCTCCGGTCCCAGACACAATCCTAGGAACCTCCGTCTTGCAGTGTTCAGTTATGCCCGTGGGACGCTGCAAGCTTATATGAGTTCGTCAATTTAACAAAGGAATTGATATGTACCAGGCTTGTTCTCCCAAGGGGAGTCTCTGACACGCTTCAAACCAAACGCACTGCTTCAGGTAGAACAGACAAACAAATTTATTAACTATAAAGATAGATTGTAAGTGATTATAAGTCAAAGCATAATAAGTCAGATTTGGTCAAATGAAATAAAAGCAACACACATTCTAAGCTGACCTTAACACTTTCAGTGCCCTTACAAACGATGCTTCTCACCACAGACTGGCTGGCTGCTCTTCAGCCAGGCTCTCCCCTTTGATCAGCGCTTCAGTCACTTGGTGTGGTGTCTGTAGATGTAGGTGGAAGAGAGAGAGAGCATGGCAAATGTCTCTCCCTTTTATCATGTCCTTTCTTCCCTCTTGGTTCCCCACCCCCTTCAGAGTCAGGTGAGCATTACCTCATCACAGTCCCAAACTGATCAAGGGAAGGGGGGCGTGACTCACTCGAACAGATTCTTTTGTTGCTGGCTAGGCCAGCGTCTTTTGTTCCTGTGAGGCTGGGCTGGGTTTGTCTCATACCTGCCCTGATGAGGTGTGAACTGCCTCTCTGCTCTTGGAGCGTTTTTGCCTGGGCTTATTTTAAGCCATGAGGACACATTTTTAGCCTCATAACTACATACATGAAATTACAACCTATAACATCACTATAACGACAATGCTCAGTGCATCATGAGCCTTCCGCAGACACCCGACATGACAAACTTCGCATTGGATACCATACAACCATTTTACAAGGATGAAGATGGGGGGGGGCTGGGTGTTCCCCCGAGGTACAGAGCGTCACACCTGCAAATTCTTAAAACAAATTGCAAAGCTGAATAGTTCTATTTCCCCTAGTGAAAGGCACAGGAGTAATACAACAGTAAGGCTGGATGGCGGTGTTATTATCTAGCACTCTCATCCTCAGAGCTCAAAATCTCCTTTACAAAGGATAGATGTGTCATTATCCCCCTTTCACAGGTGGGGAAACTGAGGCACAGGGCGGCGAAGTGACTTGCCCAAGCTAGAACCGGGAATAGAGCTGAGGTCTCCTGAATCCCAGTCCAATGTGCTAACCACTAGGCAGCACTGCCTCCCGACAAGCATTTAGGGTGCTGGGGGCCTTCCGGGGCTGAAATGGGATGTAAGTGGTACCTCGTTCTCGTGCTGCTGCCCTGCACAGGGGTGGATCCCATCCAAGGGGAGTAAAGGGCGCTTAGCACCGGGCAGAATGGAGCCCCGTATCTTCGAAGAGAAGGAAGTGTGCTATAAAGCAACAGCAATTCTGCGGCATGTACCCAGCAGTGACTCTCGGGTGGCGACAGCCAGATTATTCACAGCGTTTAGATACTTAAAGATGTAAATAGGCACCGAGGCGCCTAACTCCCACTGGTCACAATGGCACATAGGCACCTAACTCCTGTTGACTTCAATAGCACCTATGTGCCTTTGAAAAGCCCACTAGGCGCCTACCTGCGACGTTAGGCTCCTAAATCCCTTGGGAAATCTGGCCCTGCGTGTCTTTGGCCTTGCACTGCTGTGACTGTCCTGCACTAGGTCAAGTGGCATCACCCCCCAGTGTGGACACGGTTACGCCTCGTGCGCAGAGCTTTGGCCTTGTAGCCCAGTGGCCATTTGCCAGGCACCCCCTTGTGGGCGGAGGTATTTCTGCAGAGCCTTTCCTCTGCTCCCTCTCTTGGGAGCCCCGTGTGGATTTGCTCAGGGCTATCGCCAGCCCTGCCCTGAAACTGGGTCAGTAGCAGAAAGTATCTCAAAAGAGCCCTCACTGTCCTGAATACAAGGTCCGTCATAGGCACCTGTTGCTGGGATGACCCCCCGCCCCGTATTTTTTGGTAACACATTACTAATATGTATTATCTGCACCATACGTATTGGTAGGTGCTAAGGACATAACAACAGTATCATCGTAGTTATATAGCCCACATTGGCCGACGCTTTTTATATGGGGGGAGGGATAGCTCAGTGGTTTGAGCATTGGCCTGCTAAACCCAGGGTTGTGAGTTCAATCCTTGAGGGGGCCACTTAGAGATCTGGGGCAAAATTGGTCCTGCTAGTGAAGGCAGGGGGCTGGACTCGATGACCCTTCGGGGTCCCTTCCAGCTCTAGGAGATAGGTATATCTCCATCTATTATTATACCCTGCTCACTTACGCTAAGTATCCCATAACACCTTGTGTTTGCTGGAGTACGCATTTGGTGTGAGCGGATGGGAAAACGTGTCCAAATCAAGATCCATCCTTCTGTGTCTCAGCACAAGCCAGGGAAGTACCTCTCCAGACTGGTACGTGAAATGTCAATGTCCGAAACAAAGAGAAGGAAGGAACTAGGGTGACCATATTTCCCAAAGGGATAATGGGACACCATGTGGGGCTAGCCCGAACCCTCCCGCGCGGGGCTGGCCTGAGATGCTAGCCGGACACCCCGCCACCGCGCATGAGGTTAGGGCTAGCGTCGCTGCTCGCCCGAGCCCTGCCTGCCCCCCGCTCGAGCCATGCCTCCCCCCCGTGTGAGGTTGGCATTACCGCTTGCCCCCCCCACACACATTCCTTTGCACCCCCCTTTTATTGCTCTTGCCAACTGATCAAGTCGGCAAGAGCAAACGGGACAAATGCCCACTTTTGCCAAAAAAGTCGGGACGGCCGGGACAGGGCTTAAAAAAGGGACTGTCCCAGCCAAAACCGGACATATGGTCACCCTAGAAAGAACAGAACAACAAGTGAGGGAACTGGGCCGAACGTCTGGGTGGGATTTTAGCGACATGCCAAGAGGTGTGGCGCGTGGGAAATCATCATGTAACTAATGCCAGCTGCAGTGTGTCCCTTTGGTGAGGTGAATGTAACAACGATGCACGGGGACGGCTTCCTGGGGACTGATCCCCTCTTGAACCTTTCCCCTGGCCTATATTCTTCTCGGCTTAGGGCAATAAACCTCACTGACCCTGGTTATTTGGGCACTTGAATATATTTCATAATGAACTGAAGTGTAATCAAACCACTCACTACACAATGGATCAGCAAACCCCAGAGTTCACACATCTCCAGAGCTTCCTCAGCTCACTGCTAAGCTTCCTGCCTCTGGCGCTCTCTGCTACCCCCTGCAGCTTGTGCTGCCTTTTATATCGGGATCCCTGAGTCCTCTAAGGTGGGGCTCATCAGGGCTGTCTTCGCCCCAACTCTCCAGCCTACGGGCAAGCCACCCTGTTACACACCTGTCCCCCTTAGGCACATCCCAGGGCAAGTTCTACCTGAAAAATTGTTTTCCCTCTTGCTTTCCCCCCCACAATGTTGCTGTTGGTCATGGAGACCTTATTCCACTCAGCAGAAGCGTAGCTTTCCAGCACAGGCTTCCTTCTCTGCCCACACTAGGGTGACCAGACAGCAAGTGTGAAAAATCGGGACAGGGGGTGGGGGGTAATAGGAGCCTATATAAGAAAAAGACCCAAAAATCAGGACTGTCCCTATAAAATCGGGACGTCTGGTCACCCTAGCCCACACATACCCTGTACTGCGAGGGAAGGCAGTAAATATACTGCCCTCCTTCCGAAAGCTTCCCCTGATTGGCCCAGGGAGAGGGACGCTCTGCCCCATCCTACCCTACAGGGCTCCTGATCCCGGGCCCTTAAAGTGACAGTGTCCTGGAATCTTCCCACCCCTCTGCTAACTCCCCTGGACCAGTTCCTCTCTTCCAGTTTTCATTGCTTTGTGAGCCTGTGCTCGTGTTAACATTGCTGGAACAAAGTCTTCTGCACCCCTCCCCTCCGCCCCGGCTTAATGGGCCAGTACACCCCGTTACATTCCTGAACAGGAAGGGAAATAAGCTATGCCGGTCTAAGTCACCTTTATACCAGTATAACTGTGTCCACAGTAGAGGGGTTGTATCGCTGTGGCACTCTGTACCTCAAAGCAGACCCCTGGAGCCCCCATAGTCTCCCTGTCATAATTATGATATATTCCATACAAAGCATACCATGTAAGATATCATATGAAACGTCACGATCTGCCCAAACCTATCGTTCTGTCCAAATATGTATATCATTAGTGTGTAGGAAGTTATGAGATTTTGCTGCAGGGTTGTTACTGAAATGTGTTGTCTGTCTAGTTCCCCAGTGACAACACAGGAGGTGAGCCACTCCCAGGACGGTGTTAAGCAACCATTAATCAGCAGGAGTTGTAAACCAGGGATTTACAATTCTGTAAGAGAAGCACCATACAGTGCGGGACTGCTCTATTCTGTGACTGAGCAGAGCCCACCAGGACACAGACTCAGACTTTAAGGTCAGAAGGGACCATTATGATCATCTAGTCTGACCTCCCGCATGACGCAGGCCACAAAAGCTGACCCACCCACTCCTGGAATAATTCACTCCCTTGACTCAGCTGTTGAAGTCCCCAAATCATGATTTAAAGACTTCAAGCAGCAGAGAAGCCTCCAGCAAGCGACCCCTGCCCCATGCTGCGGAGGAAGGCGAAAAACCTCCAGGGCCTCTGCCAATCTACCCTGGAGGAAAATTCCTTCCCGCCCCCAAATATGGCGATCAGCTGAACCCCGAGCATGCGGGCAAGACTCTCCAGCCAGACACTCAGGAAAAAGTTCTCTGTAGTAACTTTTAATATCCCATCATTGACCATTGGTACTAATTACCAGTGAAGGCACGTTATTGACCTATTGACTAAGATCATGTTATCCCGTCAAACCATCCCCTCCATAAACTTATCAAGCTTAATCTTAAAGCCAGAGAGGTCTTTTGCCCCCACTGTTTCGCCCCCACTGTTTTCCATATCTGAGTGAGTGTTTTCTAGGCACATAGACTGAGGAGATAAAAGAGGGGACAGTGGCATCAGGCTTTGGCCTTTCTCCTCCCCCACCTATGGAGGAAGCAACAGGAACGCTGGGAAGACAACGACTTGAACTGAGGAGACTGGTCCCAGGCTCAAGGGGGAGCCTGCGTATTAAGAACTATAACCAACCTGCAACATCCAGTGGGGTGAGAAACTTGCTTGATCTAAATACTGCCTAGTCTAATAAGGGTTAAGATTTAGACTGTGAACAGACCTTTTATTTTCTTTGGTAACGATCTGACTTCTTGTGCCAACCACTTCAAATCTCTCTTTCTGTAGTTAATAACCCTGTATTCTGTTTTACCTAAAGCAGGGGTTTGGTTGAAGTGTTTGGGAAATCTCGGCTCAGTTTATAAAGGCTAGTGTGGGTCATCTCCACATCGAGGGAGGGACGGACTGACTGGGTAATAAATAAGGCTGCGAGTCTGTCACGGAAGTCAGATTCCGGGACTTTCTGCGACCTCCGTGACTTCTGCAGCTGCTCTGGCCAGCACGGCTGCCCCCCAGGTGCCCAAGCAGCCGCCCCAGCAGTGGCTGGTGCAGCTGGCTCTGGGGAGTGCCCAAGCATCAGTCCCGGGGGCAGCCCCGGGGACCGCCAGAGCAGCAACAGTCCTGGGGGTGGCCCTGGAGGCCATCATGAGAGTGGTCCCTGGAAGCCTCGGAGCAAGGGCCCCCCCAGAGCAGTGGGGCCCAGAAGCAGAGATTTAGTCATGGGTATTTATAGTACAAGTCATGGACAGGTCACAGGCTGTGATTTTTGTTTAATACCCGTGACCTGTCCATGACTTGTACTAAAAATACCCATGACTGAATCTTAGCCTTAGTAATAAACTTACACTGGTCCGGCTTCTGACCAGGGCAGGATGGTATATTCCGGGGTGCAAGGCTGGGGGCTTGAGAGATTTGCTGGTGACTGTGATTTGTGAGTGGCTCTGGGAGCATTCTGCAATCTGGCTGGGTGTGGGGCTCCACCTGCTGTTGTGCTGAGTGATCACAGCACCTGGAAGGGTTTGCTGCTTGTCACTAGCAAAGCATTGTGAGAGCCAGCCCAGGCTGGACAATTAAGGGGGCACAGTGGTACCCCAATTCCAGGTTGCACCCCAGGGATCCCATCACAATCGTTTTACCTATATAGGTAACAATCACACCCATAACTGAAATAGTTATACTGGTACACAAAATGAGTGCAGACCAGGCCTTTAAGATAAGTGTGGATGGAAAGACCGAGAGCCCAAAGCATACAGAGGCACATAACGGATTTAAGGGGGATTCTTAACATCCCAAGCTACAGGAAAGCAACCAGTAATTCTTACCTTTAAATGCTTAATCCACCTCTTCCGTCTTGTCTTTTGGACTGAAAGCTCTCTGGGCCAGGGACGGTCCCAGGCTGGGTAAGTTCACAGCCCTGTGTTCTGCAGGAGGTCAGACTAGATGCTCTTTTGACCTGGAAATCTATTAAACGTTTGGAAAGTTTGTACAGCACCTGACACAGCGGGGCCCAGACTTGGTCAGCCTCTAGGTGCTACCACATTATACATGTTAAATAATAATAAGAGAGCTCTTCAGGCTATTTCTGGCCAGGCAGTAATTCTAGCAGCTGCTAAAGTTATATAATAGGCAACACATAAGATGCACCAAAGTGTTAAATCTTACCCAGGGACATAATGCAGTTTGAATCAGTGTCAATTTCAATTCAAATTCACCTCCACTCTCCTGATTCTCCCCAGGAATTAATGGACAGGCAGGAAAGGGCAGAGCTGGATTCAAATAGCTTAAAATAGAAAGGAGGGTGGGTGTGTCTGATGGGGGGGGCTGGCTCATTGGGTTCCACGGAGGAGCAGCCCCATTGCCCAGGGATGTGTATGTTTGGTGGGGGGATGGAGGGGGAGGAAGTCTGGAGCTGGTTGAAGAATGGAAAAAAGAATTCACACCCACACCCCACAATTCTTAAAATACTTTCCTACTTTTCTCCACCCAAATCTGCCCTGGGCACTCAAGGGGGCTGGTGTGAAGGCCATTTGCCGTCTTTCCGTTTAGTCGAGTGAAGGACAATACCTGATTCGCCATTAACTCCTCCCCATCCCCCCCCCCCAAGCTTTCAGGCTGTAAATTAGGTGCCTGAGACAACGGTGAAAATGAAAGTGGGACTCTTGGAATCAGCTCTCACCACTCACGGCAAGGAGTCCCTCAGTCCCACCCAGTTCCTCTGTCATCGTGGGGGGTCTGGTTTCGGCTCCCAAACGGACTGTGAACTCTCAGACTGGAGGAGAGGAGTTAGAGCAGCTCGAGGCAGCTTTCATGACGCAAGAGGCTTAAAATCTGTTCTGGGCGGTTAGAAAGGGGGCGCTGATGAATTGTTCTCCATGGCCACTGAAGGCAGGACAAGCCCTAATGGGATCTGCCAAACAGGTGTGTTTCCTGAGTTCTCAGACAGCTGACCTGCATTCCCAGCCCTATCCAGTAGATAGGGACATCTTCCAATGGCTGCTTAGTCCATTTTGGGGGCTCAGAGGGAGGCAGCTCTGATTCCAAGAACATACTGGCCTAGATCTCCCATGGCTGCTTACAAGAGCTCCAAACCACCTTTGAATCTTGGTAGGGTGACCAGACAGCAAGTGTGAAAAATCGGGAGGGGGGGTAATCGGAGCCTATATAAGAAAAAGACACAAAAATCAGGACCGTCCCTATAAAATCGGGACATTTGGTCACCATAAATCTTGGGCACGTTTCTCTCATGTCTGATTTAATACAGTTCACGTTACCCTCTTATACAGAGGGCCTGATTCTGATCTCAGGTACCCTGGGGGGAACCCAGGAATAACTCCACTGAAAGCAACAGGGTTACACCAATCTAAAGCCTGGGTGAGGCCAGGCTCAGAGCCATGGGCTCCAAAAGTTAACAGTCCGTCAGAACTCTTTGAGGTTCGACAAGGAAAAGCCACTCTTCTCAGTCTCAGGTCCTCCTTAGACATCCGGGCTGTCTAGGGCCCAGAAGCGTCTGGGTCTGTGTTTTGTACAGCCTGCGTGCCCTGCTACAGCACGAGGCTGGAACACGCTCAGCCGGAACACCGGAGTCGTGCAGGACACACCACGTTGCGGGTTCTGGAAGTCCTGGCCGGAGCTCTGGGATTAAGGGCGAGTTGAATTTTGCACTTTATATAAAAATGGGAAGCGATCGGTTATCTAGGCAGAGTCTGCTTGGGCACTGTGATGTTATGAGTGTAATATAATATTTCATTGGAAGGTGACAGAGTCAGAAAGAGTTAATGAACTCCCAGACTGACCTGACCCAGGGGTGAACTTAAGGACTGGTTAGGAAGATAGGTAAATGAATAGAGCTTTGAAATGCAAGTCTGCATTGTTAGAGATCTCAAGGGCAGATGTTTGCTCAGATCTTGTGATGTCAGCAAACAAGTCTTGTCTATTGCTATAACTTTAATTTAAAGATCAAAAAAGGAGTATTAACATTTATGATGATACTTGAGTGAAATAGTATTATTGTCTATATGTCTCTTTGAAGGTTGTAGTAACCTGTATCTGGACTGTTTAATGGATAAATTACCCTGTGCTAATTGCCATGATGTTTAGAGGAAGGAGAATTAAGCCTGTTGTTTTCTCAGGCCAAAAGGCTGCTGAAAATGTATAAGAACCCTGGGACATGATCATACATCATCTCAGATCTGCTTTGGTTTCAAGAGGGGGGAACCTTAAGCCATAAGGATTGAGATCCCCAGTCTTTGACTGGAGCCACCCTGAATATGGACATTGGACTATAACCTATGGACTATTTCTAAAAGGACTTTTGGCAACTACAAGCTCACCTCTGCTATGTATCTGAACCTCAAGAATTGAATTCAAGTCTGTCTGTATATTGATCTTTTAACCAACACTCTCTCTCTTTTCTTTTTTAATAAATTTTAGCTTAGTTAATAAGAATTGACTATAGCGTGTATTTTGGGTAAGATCTAAGTTATAATTGAACCTGGGTATGTGGCTGATCCTTTGGGATTGGAAGAACCTTTTCTTTTATATGATGAGATAAGATTCTCAGTAATCATCATCATATCTGACAGGTGTGTCTGGACGGAGGCCTGAGGCTGGGTACTTTAAGGGAACTGCGTTGTTTGGACTTCTGAGTAACCTGTATGGTAATAGAGAACCTGTTTTGTGCTGGCTTGGAAAATCTAAGTACTGGAAGATCCACCAGCGTTTGGGGTTTGTCTGCCCCGTTTTGTTTGCAGTTCACCCTGATTGAGTGACCTCAGCTGGCTCCAACAGGCAGCACCGTCACAGGCACTTTGCGTTGAAAACACACCAAAACCCTGCCATGCATATCAGGTTTGGCTTACGGCCAACAGAGCAGTTTGAGGAATCTCCCAATCTTTTGGATGCAGTCGCTTTCTGCACAGCCACTACTAGAGCACCAAAGCCAGGTGGGTTAGGTGCCGTTTTACGTTCTCTCTCATGCACAGGCACAGAAGACAACTCCGGGGAGCACAGGCTACTGGAGAACCTCTGGAGACCTGCGGCCTATTCCCAGCACCGCCATTGGGTGCAAGTCAAAGTCAACGCTGTGCCTCAGCTTCCAGCTCTGTAAAATGGAGGTGACACGGACCTCCTCTGTGAAGTGCTTTAAGATCCACTGATGAAAAATGCTTTTATTAGATGGCCTCATGTCAGCCTGGCTAGAGGCATCCAGTCATTTAGGACACAGAGCAGCTGGGGCCAGGGAGATGATGGGTTACTCAGAAGTTAACACTAAAGAAAAAGGTGCAAAGTTGATCACTCCATGCTACTCAGTCGGGGATTATTCTCACCGTGAAGAGGATGGACAAGGGGAGTTCAGAGCTCCTGGCTACTCGAGCTGCCCACGGTGCAGCGCCGGCTCCAGGGTTTTTGCTGCCCCGGGCAGCAAAAAAAAAAAAAAAAAAAAGCCGCGATCGCGATCTGCGGCGGCAATTCGGCGGGAGGTCCTTCGCTCCGAGTGGGAGTGAGGGACCCTCCGCCGAATTGCTGGACGTGCCGCCCCTCTCCCGAGTGGCCGCCCCAAGCACCTGCTTGTTCAGCTGGTGCCTGGAGCCGGCCCTGCCACGGTGACACGCAGGAGTCCGAGATCAGGAACATTCGCTCGTTTCCCCGCGGCTGCACCACCAGAACACAGGACCTGCTCCTGATCTCTATTGACTTGGCCTGAATTTGAGCCTATTACCTTGGACGAAGAGGCTTTGTAAGTTATGACCAATCCCCTGAGGCTTTCAGTCCCCCCATTTTCATATCAGAAAAAATAGCTACAGCCCTTTTGTCTTTCAAATTCATTAAACGATTAGTGCGAGAGCTAGGGGCTATTCTTATGGCAGCCAAGGGATAGAGGGAAGAAGAGGATCTATACATTGCACTGTAATGCACCAATGGTCTAGTTAGGGCAGGATCTGGTCTCACCAGTGCTCTCCACTAGATACTCAAGGAGGAAGGTGCAAGAAACCTTACACAGGGGTAATTCTGGAATACCCTCTGCCCTGAGGGTGTTTGAGTACCTGCTACCCCGCCCTCTGGTAGTTGGCTTATGTGCTGGGGCAGGAGGGGGCCCACGCCCATTTTTTGAATCCTGAGACGCTCTTGGCCTCAGCATCATGTGACCATGAGTTCCACAGGCTCGGCCTGTAAAAGGAAACGCTTTCCCAACTCAGTGATTTTTTTGCCAAAAAAGGAGGGGGAGGGGGTTCGGCAGCTAACGGAACCTTTCTTGACGAAGATTCGAACGGAGACGCTTGGAATTTGTGACCCAAAACACAATCGGCATGAGACCACTGCTGTGTCCTGCCACCACGGAGGTTTTATTAAAAAGAAAAAAAAAAAAAAGCCACAATCTGTTATGGAGGCAAACAGTAGAAAATAAAAACCCACCAGTAACAGCTTCCCGTGAGAAAGCCCAAGCAAGAAACCAGGGGCCTGAGGGGGTTGGTCCATTGGAGGAGGACAGCCGGATGGAAGGCACTGTAGAAAGGCGCTTGGAAGATGGGATAGGGGCGGGACAGGAGGGGGAGCCTTTACTGGTTGCGTTGAGCAGCCTAAAGTGGAAGGTCCTCCTTGATCAGGACGTGCAGAGGGCAGATCCTGAGGGACCCGGGCAGCGTATCAGGCTTTGGGTTGCCCACGTAGAAATAGGGGAAAACCTCGCCACTGAACTGCTCGTGGAAGGTGTAGATGTGGCTATTCTGGTCGGCGTCGTAGAAGGAGAGCTCGCCCTCGTCGCAGTCCAGTTCCACCCGGATCCGCTTGAGGTCCCGGAGCACCGTCTCCGACCTGGCCGAATTGGAGGCCCGGCACGTCTCGCTGTCCGCGCCCTGCAGGCGGTAGATGTACCAGAAGCCTGAGCGGGCGTCGTGGTGGAAGTTCCACCGGCGGCTGCCCCGCTCCTTGGCCACGCCCACGCGCCAGTTCGTGAGCCCGCCCAGGTCCACCTCCCACGCGTGGGAGCCCTTGGAGAAGGCCTGAGAGCCCAGGACGCAGGGGGCCGAGGAGAAGCGCTCCGGGTTGTCCACCAGTAGCTTGTAGCTGCCGTTGGTGATGCTGGTGAGGTTGCTGGAGACGGAGAGCCAGCCCGCGGCGGAGTTGGGGTCAAAGCTGAAGGGAACTGAGAAAGGAGATTTTGTCAGGTGCCAGGAGCGGCCTTCGGAGCTAGCGTCATGCTGGTGCGAGCCCAGGGCAAACACCCCACCTGCCAGCCTCCACCACCCAACCTCTCCCTCAGCCCACCCCTTGTGTCTGGGGAAAGCCCAGCCCCCACCAACAAGTCCCTCCTCAGAACAACCCCCGCTGGAGCGTCCACAGGGACCACCAGGTGGCACGTGGTTCGCATTGCTCCCAACTGGCTGGGCACCACACACCTTCTATTGTCTGCACGACTCCGGCTCTCCACTGGCTCCGGCCTGTCTTTAGGCCGGTCAGCCTCTCCTTGGCTAGGCGTTTGTACAGCCCCTAGCACGGCACCGCTGTGGGCGGCCAGGCATTACTGCAATGGAAGTATTTGCCACGCCTACGCCCTGCAGGGAACGCTCCCACCTAAGCACGACTGATCTCCCTAGCACCTCAGAGCATTACTACAGGGTGCCCCCGTCTCATTTCCCAGCCGAGCCGGACAGCTGGAAGGGACACAGCCCAGTCACGCGGGGAGTCTGTAGCAGAGCTGAGAACGTGACCCCGATCCCCAAATCCCAGAGCAGCGCCTTAGCCACAGGCTCTCTTTCCTCCCTCCCTCCTTTCCAGCTCTAAACCCATGCCAGTGATAAGATTTCTAGGGCCCGTCCAAATGAGACCCCCCCACCCCCACCCCAGAGCTCAGTGGTTTTTTCCTATTGTTTCAAAGGGCAACACAGTCTCCGCCTGAATTCTATTTTAACCGTTTGGGGCATGGGAATAGCCGTCATTTTTTTTAGAAACGGGACGAGTGTTGGGCCCTCCCGCCTGTAGCTCCCCGGCTCGGCCTGCAGCGGCAGTGAGGCCGGCGCACCATCGGCACTGCCGGAGAGTTACCCGCTATGCCAGCGTCGCCCGTGCAGAGTAACGGCTGTTTCTCAGGAAGGTTACAGCCCGCGGCCGGTGTGATCAGACCCTGCCGGGTGAACTTGGATCTGCACCGAGCTCAACGTTTCTTAGGCCGGGATCGTCACCCTCCACGTCCCAGACAGCGTGGGCCACGTGGTGTCGGCACTCGACAAGCGTTGCCCAGGTGCAGAGTGCTCCCTACCCCGGTGTGGCTCCTGGAGTCAGTGGGTTACACCCAGGATGAATCTGGCCCGTAGGGATTTTTACAGGCTCTTATCAAGCCCCCCTCAACGCCACCATCCCCGCTGTGACTCGACTCCAGCCGGCCCCGGCTGTTCACCCCCTTGCCCAGACAATCCGATCCTACTGTGCTAACAGGAGCTGTCTCCCCTCTCTCCGCCCTGATCGCTCGAAGCCACCAGCTCGTTGCAGGGCGTGAATCGGCCAGACGGCCCCCTCGCGCACCCGGCACTATCCCGGGTGCAGTCGGGGGGGGGGGGGGGGGGGGGAGAGAGAACTGAGCAGGGGCCTCGCCCCTCCCAGCCCAGATTCACCATGGCTGGCGGGCTCCTCACCTGGTTATCATGACAGGAGCATGTGTGCAGAGCGCAGAACCAGCCACGTAGGGTTAACCCCTTATGTGCCAAAGCGACAGGCCAGGCCAGACCTGAGCTTGAAGTTCTGGGCAAGGTCCCCCCCACCCCAAGGCTCTCCCGGCACATCCCCAGCTCAGCCCCAAACCCGCAGATGAGCTCTGCCAATACATCTCGGGCCCAAGCAGCAGCACCCCCTGGTGGAAACCCCTGATATAACCCTGTGGTTCTCCCATTTCATCTTCAGCTGCAGCACCCCTGGCTAGCCTGTCCCTCCATCTCTGCCTTTGCACCTCTCAAACCCACAGCATCCCCACCTCCTATGCTGGTTCTGAGCCCCACACATCCCCCCCCTCCCCAATATACTCCGTAAAAGGCAGCGCTAAGCTGCCGTGCACAGAGAAGAAAGCCTCTCTGGGAGGGACTGATGGGTGAGAGGACGGGTGCACTGGGTAAGAGATTAAAGTCCAGGACCTCCATGGGAGCATTCTCTGAAGTGCTTCCAGATCCATGCGCAGGGCCAGTTAGACAGGCAGAACTGCGGGGCCTCCATGTGTGGATGAGACGATGGTGTTTGGAGGAGGGATTTAGGTTTATTAAGCACAGCAGGACCTTTGGGGACAGAAGGAGCCGATACAAGAGGGATGGGCTTTGCCTAAGTGAAAACGGACCCAGATTGCTGGCACATAAGATTTAAAAAAAAGTCAGGGGAGTTTTTAAACGTAGGGCTGGGGGAAGCCGACAGATGCCGCCCTTAGGGGAGGATTTATTAAAGGGGATACTTTATATCCTAGTGAAGAGGAGAAGAGAGAAGATGACAGAATACTGGTAGGAATGGAAGAGAAACAGTCAAAGGAAAAAGTCTCATTCAATTACATCACATGAAGGCAGACAACTAAATATTGACAAATGTTATAAGTCCTTGTATACAAATACAAGAAGTCTAAATCCCAAGATGGGTGAACTTGAGGGCCTGGTATTAAAGGAGGTTATTGATATAATAAGCATCGCAGAAACTTGGTGGAATAATGTTAATCCATGCAACACGGTGATACTAGGGTACAAAACACCCACGGGCCATCTGCGGTCTGAAAACCTCCCCACTGCGGCCTGCGGAGGAGAGACGCAGGCAGCCACGCTGCCGACAATCTCTGCTGCAGGCACCGCCCCCCGCAGCTCCCATTGGCTGGGGGAGAGGGACAGAGATACCATCACTAGTATCTGACATAGGAATGACAGGGTAGGTCACGCTGATGTGGGAGTGGCACGGTAGGTGAAAGAATCTACTATGTGAAGGAAACAGTACCATAGACTCTACGGATAGAAATTCCATGCCTGAATAATAAAGAGAGTCTAGCAGTAGGAATATACTACCGGCACTGAAGCAGGATGGGGCAGTGATTGTGAAATACTCAGGGAGATTAGAGAGGCTACAACAAAACAAACAAACAAACAAAAAACCCAATAATAATGGGGGATTTCAACTATCCCCATATTGACTGGGTACATGTCACCTCAGGACAGGATGCAAAGATACAATTTCTACACACTATCAATGATTGCTTCTGGGAGCAGCTAGTCCTGGAAATCGCAAGGGGAGAGGCAATTCTTGATTTAGTCCTAAGTGGCACACAGGATCTGGTCCAAGACAGAAATATAGCTGAACCACGAAGTGAGAGCAACCATAATGTCATTACGTTTAAACAGCCTCGTAGGGTTGAAAATACCACAGAAGCATTTAATTTCCAAAAGGGGAACTATACAAAAACAAAGAAGCTAGTTAAACAGAAATTAAAAGGCATAGCCACAAGAGTGAAATGCCTGCAAGCCGCATGGAAACTTTTTAAAACCACCATAATAGAAGCTCAAACTATATGTTACCCCAATTAAAAAAAGAAAGAAAAAAAAATGCCACCATGGCTAAACAACAGAGTAAAAAAGATCTTCAAGTCATCCTGGATAGTTCTCTGAAAACATCCACTCAATATGCAGCAGCAGTCACAAAAGCAAACAGAATGTTAGGAACCATTAGGAAAGGGATAGATAATAAGACTCATAATATCATGCTGCCACTATATAAAGCCACAGTACGCCCACACCTTGAATACTGCATGCAGATCTGGTCGCCCCATCTCAAAAAAAGATATTGGAATTGGAAAAAGTACAGAGAAGGGCAACAAATAAGGAGATTAAAGAGGCTGGGACTGTTCATCTTAGAAAAAGAGACGATTAAGGAGGGATATGAGAGAGGTCTATAAAATCATGACTGATGTGGAGAAAGTAAGTGTTATTTACTCCTTCTCATAACACACAAGAACCAGGGGTCACCCAATGAAGTTAATAGGCAGCAGGTTTAAAAGAATTATTCACACAGTGCAGTTAACCTGTGGAACTGGTTGCCAGGGGATGTTGTGAAGGCCAAAAGTATAACCGGGTTCAAAAAGAGAACTAGATAAGTTCTCGTGGAGGATTGGTCCATCAGTGGCTATTAGCCAAGATGGTCAGGGGCACAATGTCATGTTCTGGGTGTCCTAAGCCTCTAACTGCCAGAAGCTGGGACTGGCCAACAGGGGATGGATCGCTAGAGAAAGAGCCTTGTTCTGTTCATTCCCTCTGAAGCACCTGGCACCAGCCACTGTCAGAAGACAGGATACTGGGCTAGATAGACCATTGGTCTGATACAGTGTGGCCATTCTTATGTGTGTCCCACTGCCCTCTAGTGGATAAAATGTGTGTGTGTCTCTCTCGACGGGGCTGCCTCTCTAGCTCAAACGTAAGAGCGGAGAGTTGAGCTTTCTTCTCCACCAGTTTACAATTCAGTTTAGCAGCATCTGGAGTCTGTTTATGCAGCACGTATGGCTGCTACCTGTAACCCACTGTTCAGGGTGTGTTATTCTCTGCAGATCGGGGACAGAGGAGGAATCGGTTATAGCTCTACGTCCTAAGGCACAAACCAGCCTGGGTTACACGTGCCAGTGTAACAACCCCACATCCAGGTCGTCAGCAGGGTTTGAACCCACAGCCTTCAATGCCACAGGCCTCTACCACCTGAGCTAAACGAGTGAGTGCCTTAGCAGTAGTAGGCTGTTAGCCTCCAGGTGGACCAGCCCCAGTAGCTGTGAAGGCATGCAAAGCGCCATGGTGCTCCCAGCCTGGAAGTCTGAGCAGCCCTGTGGCTCTAAGTTACCCAGTGCATCGGCCACCACCTGCCCGCCTCACTCACTGCCCCGTGTCCTCAGCGCCTTACCTACTGTAATGATGTCCAGCATCTTCTTCCACACGTCGTACTGCAGCGACCCCAGGAACTTGGGGACATCGACCAGCATTCCCGGCGGGATGGCTTCCGGCTCCTCTGCCGTGCAGGCAATTCTGGGGAGATGCGGGAGAAGGTTACACGGAACCGGGCGGGAGAGGCCATGTTCCAGGGGGCGTTCTGTTCTGCCTGCAGGTGACGGTTACAGTCCTATGTCCCACCACTGAGCCTGGGCCAGGGATGAGTCAGGACAGCCCTCCGTTCTCAGGGTCAGCCCAGCAGGAGGCTAGGGGGCACTGTGCTGAGGGAGGGGGTGCCTTTCAAACAGGACTTTGAAACCAAATCCTCCGGGATTCCACAGCACTTTCCCTGGTTAGATTCCAGCTTGGGGCGTTACAGCCTGTCTGCAACCGTCCTTCGTTAATTTGGAGACGGGGCCCTTCATTTCCAGGCCTGAACTGCTGCCTAGGGTCATTCCCGGGGGGAGCGGAGCTGCAATTCCTGCCTCGGGAACTGGAGATTAGTTCAGGGCCCAATGTGGAGCTTCGGAGGGTGAGATTAGAATGGTTTCAACCCCGATTTCGCACCTCAGGCTCATCTTTACCACGTGCGATTTGTAAATTGCTCTGGGACCCGAGGGACCCCGAGCTGCATTGTCAGAGGTGCTTGGCACTGGCAGGAATTGCTGGTACTCTGCACCCTCGAAAACAAGGATCTCTACGAAAGTACCACCTCCACCTATTCGCAGCCATACGTATCCCGCAGCGTTTTCATGTCCCCCCGCAGGAAGGTTTCGAGGTGGGGTCCGTGTCACGGACAAGGCCGTTTCACTCGGGATTGGGGACGCCGCAAGACTTTTTTGAGCCAATAAACCCCAGCTGCACATTCAGTATTTCAAACGCTCAGGAACCTACCTGCGCTTGCGGTTCTTGTGTTTCTGAAAGAGAGAGAAAGAGAGAGAGACGTCGCACATTAAACCCGCACAAGGCGCTTTTGTAACGATCAGAGGAACTGACAACGGTGGGCAGAAACGTGCCCTGTTATGCACTGGAGCATCTGACTGCACGATCAGGGGGGCGGGGGGGGGGGGGGTTTGCTATTCTCATGCCCAGGTTTGGGGCAATCCAAAGTGCAAACCCCCCACAACAAAGCCACATGCATCTGAGGAAGTTTCAGAGAGAATTTACATTGAACACGTGATGGTTTTGCCCACACAGCCCGGAAGAGCTGCCGACTCAACACAGGCAGGAGACAGGCAAGGTCTCCTTATCCAGTTGCATCCCATTCCCTTCTAGTTATTCCCTCCCCTCCCAGTCCCTTCTGTAGCACACTAAGGGCTTGTCTACATAGGCGCCGACTCCGTGGGTGCCCTGGGACTGGAGCACCCATGGGGAAAAATTAGTGGATGCTCGGCACCCACCGGCAGCCAAGCTTCCCCCCACCCCACCTCCTCCTCCTCCCCCCCCCGCCCTGAGCGCGCCGCGTCCCCGCTCTTCTGCCTACCTCCCAGCGCTTCCCGCCGCCAAACAGCTGTTTGGCAGCACTTAGGACTTTCCAGGAGGGAGGGGGGAGGAGCAGGAACATGGCACGCTCAGGGGAGGAGGCGGAGAAGAGGCAGGGCCGGGGCGGGGACTTTGGGGAAGGGGGTGGAATGGGGCCAGGAAAGGAGCGTGGACTTTGGGGAAGGGGTGGAATGGGGCAGTGCAGGGGCAGGGTGGGGTCGAGCCGCCAGGAACAGTGGGAAGTCGGCGCCTATGCTTGTCTACACTTGACCCACTCCAGCAGCACAGCTGCAGCTTCAGTGTAAACACTCGAGGGTTCTCCCATTGGCGTAGGGGATCCAGCTCCCAGAGAGGCGGTAGTTAGGTCAATAGACGAATTCTTCCATCAACTCAGCGCTGTCCACAGGGGACTCGGGCTGGCTTACCTACGTCGCTCGGGCGGTGGATTTCTCTCACCTCGAGCGACGAAGCTGGGTCGATCTCATTTTCTAGTGCAGACCAGCCCTAATGGGTTTGCTTTCAGTCCAAGCAATTACACCCCTCAAATACAGGGACAGATCCTCAGCTGGTGTCAATCAGGGAGCTCCATTGAAATCCATGGCGCTAGGCCAGTTTACCCCACCTGGGGGGGGCGGGGGCGTGCGCTGGCTCAGTTTTTATGCCCCTTAGCCAAGCTGCATGTATCTAGCTCTGGGAACCCTCTCACTCGCTGCAAGTCAAGCCCCCCGCCCCCTCCAGCCCTCGGTCCTTTGTGGCTCTGGGCATCATGTGTCCAAACCCTCTCCGATGTGCCAGCGTCCTTGGGGGAGCCGTGCTCGGAACGGATGCCAGCTACCCAGAGCCACATGGAGAGGGACCCACCACTCCTTACTACGGGAGGCTTCTGCCCAGCAAACCCAAAATGGCAACAGTCATTCTTCGCTGCCACCTCACATCAGCACCAGGGCTCCGTGCCCTGCCCCCGCCCCATTAAGCGCCATTTCCGATTATTGTTCCCAGACAAATTGCAGCTTATGTCCTGCCTTGGTCTCTAGATCCTCTGTTATTTCTCTGGGGGGTAAAGGCTCCCACAGGCTCTGGAAACCTGTGGTTATTTGGTCCCAGGAGAGGCAGGCAGCTGCATTAGCTATAGCTGAGGACTAACAGTGACCATGTGTTAACCATCGCACTGCTGATCATTTGAGCAGAAACCTCTAGCTTCCCGGGGATGTGGGTGGAGCTTTGACAGTGGGCGGAGCTAGGATGTAGTTCGACCACTCCCCCTACCCACAACTCCCCCATCTGAGTCAGGGGGGCCAAGGTGAGCACTGTAGGCATAGGGAGGAGGGCGAGAGGGTGGCATTACCCTGAGGAAGGAGACGTCGTCCTCCGTCAGGTCAGCCTGCAGCTGGTTGACCTCCTGCAGCAGGGCGTCGCTGTCCTCCGACAGCTTCTTGATCTTGCCCTCGATCAGGTCCCGCTTGTGCCGGGCCTCCTCGTGCAGCTCCGACAGCACGGCCTTCTCCTCGCCCCGCAGGAACTCGTGCAGCTTCTCAAACTCCTTCCTGATCTGATCCTCCAGCCTGGCCACCTCCACCTGCCCGGCGGGAGGAAGAGCAGGACCAAAGCAGTGACCCGACTTAGACCTGGCCCTTCCCACCCCCAGGGGGTCACTGCACCCAACAGCCACCCACAGGGCGACAGGACCCCACTCTAGGACAGGAAGGGAAGAAGGTTATTTGTATGGCTGGGGGGCCCCTGCCCCAAGGAGTTTACCATCTAAAAAGACTGATCAGAGTTTTTCCAATGACTTTTTCATTAAAAAGAGTCTGTTTTGTCCAAATCTTGGTGGCCCTCAAACCATCTGAGGCGGAAGAAGCTTGATTTTTCAACACAAACAACTGAAAGCAAAAAATGTGAGTTTTGTGTTTCCCGGATGGAAAACATTTTGGGTTTCAGGCATAGGCACCGACTTCCCCGCTGCCCGGTGGGTGCTTGACCCCCGCCCTGCCTCTGCCTCGCCTCCTCCCGCCCTCACCCCGCCCCATTCCACCCCCTCCCCCCAGTCCCCACCCCATTCCACCCCTCCCCCCAAGTCCCCACCCCTGCCCCGCCTCTTCTCCGCCGCCTCCCCTGAGCACACTGTGTCCCCGCTCCTCCCACTCCCTCCCAGAAAGTCCTAAGCACCGCCAAACAGCTGTTAGGCCGGGGGGGGGGGGGGGGGGGGGGGGGGGGGGGGGGGGGGGGGGGGGGGGGGGGGGNGAGGAGCAGGGACGCAGTGCACTCAGAGGGGAGAGGGGCGCGAGGTGGCGAGGAGCGGGGAGCTTGGCTGCCGGTGGGTGGGGAGCACCCGCTAATTTTTCCCCATGGATGCTCCAGCCCTGGGGCACCCACGGAGTCAGCATCTATGGCTTAGGGCCCTCTGGAAAAAAGGAAAAGGGAGGGGAACGCTGAAAACCCAAACAGGGGGAAGGGAGTTGAAAGCCCAAAAACGTTGCAATTCACAATGAAAATGTATCTAATTTTTTTCCATCCCATATTGACATTTTTCCTGGAGGAAAAAAAAAAAGGGGGGGGGGGGGGGCTATTTTGACCAGCTCTGCTAAATAGGGAACAGGGCAGGAGCCCCGTTGGGATGACGGGAAACGAACGCAGAAGTGGTGAAATGGCTTAACTAAGTTCCCCCAGAGTCTGACAGAGCCAGCAGCTGAACCCAGATCCTGAGCCCCACTCCCCGACCCCCAGTCCCCAGGGCATGCCTTTGCTCCCACAGGGAATCCACATTATAGCTTATTCCTTTGGACACCAGCAGAACCTCACTGGCCGCCTTCACCAGGAAGAGCCATTGTCCCAGGTGGGAACTCCATTGTCCCTTGGGTTTCCCAGCCGTGGGCCAGAGCTCTAGCGACCGGCCAGCATTTCCCATCCAGTACCAGCCTCCTGCACAGAAAGCAGCCTCCGAACTGCTCAGAGTGCCCCACAACATCAGCAGCTCCCCCAGCCCTGCCTCTGCAGCTGTAAACGCCCCCCCCCCCCGCATACGGCACTCCCCACTCCCTCCTCAGCAAAGCTTCCCCAGCAGCAACTGCCCTCACCTCACGATGTCTCCCCCAGGCGAGTTTGGTTTTTTCTCCCCAGGTCACCAAACCTGGTCCACAGGCCTCCAACTGCCCAGGACCCTCAGAGGACAAGGACAAGGAGAGGGCCCCCCCCACATCCCATCCCACAAGCGGGTGATTCTCCAAGGCATGGAGGGCAGCTGGAGGCCTCTCTGCCATTGCAAAGGAATGGGGGGGGGGGGGAAATCAGGAGCCCAGCTCCCGTTTGTGCCTTTGGGAATCTCTCCGCCTCCCTACACTGTCCACTGGGGGGGGGGGGGGGGTTCAGGAATCTTCATCAGGGGCCCCTGGTACGTTCCCAAAGATCTCTGCGGACTTGCCCAGGCTTGTCGCGACAGGATTAAGAAGGGCAAAGCCCAGGGCTCCCAGCTGCCTGCTGGGCTGCAGCACGTGTCAAATGGTGCATGTGCCGGTGCACCCCCTGCTGCCCCGTTACTCCGGCCCCCACCCTCCCAATCCCAATCCAGAGTCCTGACCCCAAGGCAGAGCAGAGACAGGGGCTGATTCTCCCTCCTGTGACCCCGGCCTGCCTCCCCACAACACTCCTGCCGTTATGTGGGATTGCTGGCACGGGACAGGGGCAGCGTTCCACCCCAGAGGTGGCTGCATTTCTGCCATGGGAGTGTGATCCACTAGGTACAGTTGGCAAAGGGCCTTTGGCTCCTGCGGGATGAAAGGCTCCACTGAGAGAAGTTTTCAAACAAGGCCCAGCCTCAGGCACTGGTCACACAGGGAGAATAGGTGGCCCTGGGCTGTGGCACCAACTCTAACTCGTGACTCAGCTCAGCCCCGCCTGGCCGCAGTGAGAAAGACTCAGCAGCCAATTCCCTGTGGGTTGGGCCCCACAACCAATACGGCCAGCTGCAGGTTTGCTATCAGCAAAGACCCCCTTTGCAGCGCCCGTAGGACCATCTCCCCGGCTAGCCGGGCAGGGGTTGCGCAATCCGCCAACCCACTTCAACCTGGCCGTTTACCTGGTTGTGCTTGGAGATGGACTCGTACGACCGCCGGACTGCCCCGAAATCCTTCACCTTGTCCCGCAGGGAGTTCTCCATGTTCCGCCATTTGGCCTGCAAGAAGGAGATGCTCCTTATATACCACGTTCCTCAACGGCAGGGCCTTTGTCAGGGACCCCTTTTATTTTTATACATATACACACACACATACATATACATGTGTGTGTAATTTATTTTATACACACACACACACACACACAGAGTCTCTCTCTCTCTCTGCCCCCCCGCCCATGTGAAGTCACACCAGCTCATTAACTGTTCCCTCTAATTTTTCCCCACGCATATGTGGAATGAATTTTGTCATGTGCATCAATATGGAGCTGATGTGTGACATGTGGTAGGAGTGAGGCCGAGGGGTTCGGAGTGTGGGACAGAGGGTTGAGGTGCGGGGGGGGGGAGGGGGGGGAGGACTCCGGCTGGGGGTGCAGGCTCTGGGGTAGGGCCAAGGATGAGGGGCTCAGGGCTGGGGGTGCAGGCTCTGGGGTGGGGCTGGGGATGAGGGGGTTTGGGGTGCAGGCTGCCCTGGGGCTACAATAGGGAGACAGGACTCCCTCCAGCTCTCTCCCTCCTCAGCAGCACCTGGGCTGTGGCAGAGAGGCACCTCTCCTCCAGCCGCGGCCAGGCCGGGGCTGGGTTGGTGCCGGCAGGGAGAGGCATCTCTCCCCACCGCAGCTCTGAGCGCCTGCGTGGTGATTAATAGGCTGCCTGGCGGCCGCATGGCTTAGAGGGAACTTAGCTCATTAACAATAACGAGTTGCATTTCCCTAGCCCTTTCCCTCTGGGGACCTCCAAGCACCTTAGAAACATCAGCCTAGCAACGCTCTCAGGAATCTAAACGCTCCTGCTTCAGCGTGTAAGACAACCCCTAAGACACTGCCCCTGGGGGCAGGTGAGCCAGTGAATGCCTCTTGCAGGGTTTTCTGCCCCTTCCTCCACTGTCCGAGACAGGACCCTTGGCTAGAGGAGCCCTGGGCCTGACCCTGTCTGGAAATCCCCATGTTCCCAATGCGGATTCTCCCTGTTTTGCAGACAGGAAGCGTCCAACGAGAGGGTGAGTGACTCACGCCCACTCACAGCACGTCTGGGATGAGAGCGCAGGAGGCCTGACTGCCAGGGCTGTGTCTCAACCACTAGGCCATGCTACCCCCCACCCCCACCCTCCCCGTGCACTGTCAGTCGGGGTTATAAACAGATTTCAGAGCCTCCCCCAACGGCTGACACGGCCCCCTCCCAAATGACTCACTCAGCCAGTGATGACATCAGCTCCAATTTCCCTTTTACGGCTGGAAGAGCAAAACCACTGTCTGGAGATCAGCCCTGCTGCCCTGTTCCCTGGCGCGTGACTGGGGAGAGGGCTCAGAGCATCACTGCTCTGCCAAGGTGTCTCGTCCTTCCCCCTTGCCAGCTCTAAGCGCACTTCACTGCCCTTGCCCCGGGGATCCCACTCTCCAGGCGTGGGGCCATGGCAGGATCATTGCTAGAGATGGGGCCATTCACCGTCCAAGGACACACAAACAGTCTCCAGGCTGGGGATAGTGCAGGCCGGACCCCATGCTGTCCCATTCCAGAGCTCTCTCCAGCTCCTGCCATACCGCTAACAGGGCAAGCGACCGCCCTGGGTCTCCTGCCTGGGGACTGGGCAGGCAAGCCACCCGGCACACCAGCTTTTCAATGCATCCCAGCAAGCGGGCCGTGCAGAGAGGAGAGGAGCTGGCAGAGCAGTGAAGCAGCACCCTTACAGCCAGGGTACCTTGGAAACAGAGCAAGAGCAGAGAGGCCTGGTGCCTTTCACTCAGGCCTGCCCTCCCCCCCCCCAACACACAGTCACGCTACAGCTGGCTTACAGCCGCCCCCACTTCCTGCTAGTTATTAAGGGGAGCGCCATCAAAATCCCAGGCAGTTAGCATGTAAGGCGGGGCTGCACATGCATGATATTCTGCAAGGGGAGGAAGCTCTGTGCACACACACCCCCATCTGAGGCCCCCCTCCGCGCAGCAAGACACACCTCCCTCTGGGCGATCCGAGGTGCGGTCCACTCCCATCGTGGAAGTGCCACTGGGTGCATCCCCGTATCCCAGCCGTGCACATCCCTGTATCCCCCGTACAACCGGACCCATACCACGCGTGTGCCCCCAGGCCATGGGGGTACCCGCCGAGGGCAAATCCCTCGTGCAGGGTCGCCGTGCACGCCAGGTGCCCACGCCGCCGTGCACGCCAGGTGCCCACGCCGCCGTGCACGCCAGGTGCCCACGCCCTCCCCGTCCCCACCCTCCCGCCCTCGCACGGGTCTCTCCTGCACGTCGGTGCCCGCGTGTTGCTCGGGCCACGCGCCGGCCCCGGGGCCGCTCACCCTGTAGTCCGTGGCTGTCTCCGCCACCGGCCGCACCTTGTGGCCCTGGTGCTGCGTGGCGCTCTGGCACAGGGCGCACACCAGCTCCTTGTCGTCGTGGCAGAACAGCTTGGCCTCCTGGCGGTGCAGGGCGCACAGGGTGGGCCCGGCCGGGGCGCCCCGCCGGCTCTCCTCCCGCAGGAGCATCTCCACCAGGTTGTTGAGCGTGTGGTTGACCCGCAGCTCGCCCAGCGGGGCCAGCTCCTTGCACACGGGGCAGGCGTGGCGGGGCTGGTGCTCCCACGAGCGGCTCACGCAGGCCCGGCAGAAGTTGTGGCCGCACCCCAGGGTCACGGCCTCGCGGAAGGGGTCGTAGCAGATGGGGCAGAGCAGCTCCTCTTTGAAGGTGGCGCCGGGGCGGGAGGCGGCAGCGGCAGAAGCGGCGTCGGTCTCCATGGCCCTGCGGGGGGGGAGGGGCAAAGGGGAGTCAAACCGGCGCAGAGAGAAACACCCCGACTGGAAAAACCGCCGCGGCGGCTGCTGCTGCTGCGATCCCGGCCGCTGACTCACGGCGGGGGGAAGCCGAGCGACGCCGCGTCAGGCCAGTGGGAGCCGCCGCAGCGCCGCGGTGGTGGGCGCGGCCGGGAAGGGGCCGCGGCTCCCGGGGCGGGGCGGGGGGATCGGACTGTCTCTGCCCCGCTGCTGCTGCTGCTCGGGGCTCGCTGCCTCCTGCCAGCCGGGGGGAGGCTCGGGGAAGATCCGCCCCCGCGTAACGCCCGCCCCCGCCGCCGGATCGCAGGCGCCCGCCCCGGCTGCAGACCGGCCCGCGCCCCTGCCATGCTGCCGGGCTGGGCTTTACCTGGGCTCGGAGCAGGCGGCGGCGGGGCCCCAGGCCGGGAGGCACCGTTTGCAGCAGCCCCGGGCTCGGCGCTGCCTGCGCGGGGGCCGGGCGGAGTCTCCGGGCATCGCTGGGGCGATCGGACCCCGGGAGAGAGGAGCCGCCGCTGCCGGGTCTTGCCTTTTATGTCCCTGGGCTGGAGCCGGGCTCCACCCCCGGCCGGCCAGGGTGCGGGGTGGGAGGTGCGGCCCGGGAGCGGGACGGGCTGTGGCTCGGAAGGGGGCGGGGGATGGGGCAGGAGAGGCGCTTTCTTCCAACCCTGAACAAGGAGATTGCTCAGAAGAGGGAAACAGGCTTCGCTTTGCAGCCGCTCTGCAGCCCCCCCCCCCCCCGGGCTGAGACCCCTTTACACACAGCACAGATCCCCCAGACGGGTCTTGTCGCACTATGATCGGGGGGGGCGGGTCTAGGCTAGTCTTTGTCCCTGGGCCTGTGTCTGTTGCCCTTTGCACTGGCCTTGAGAGGGGCCGGAGTTGGGTTTATGAGTGCAATAAATTAAGCATTGTCCAGCCGTTTGTTACCTACCTAAATCCATGCTACAGGGGCTGGCTGGTGTCAGTGCTCGGCTACCATCCTGGACGCACGGCGCGGGTCTGAGGTTCACCCAGAGCCCACCCAGCTGCAGAGAGCCAAAGGGGATGTTAGCCCAGGGGTGGGCAAACTTTTTGGCCCGAGGACCACATCGGGGTATGGAAATCGTATGGCGGGCCGTGAAGGCTCATGAAATTGGGGGTTGGGGTGCGGGCGGGGGTGAGGGCTCCAGCTGGGGGTGTGGGGTCCAGGGTGGGGCCAGAAATGAGGAGTTCAGGGTGCGGGAGGGGGCTCTGGGCTGGGGCAGTGGGTTGGGGTGTGTAGGGAGAGTGGGGGCTCCGGGGTGGGGCCGGGGAGGAGGGGTTGGGGGTGCAGGAGGGTGCTCCGGGCTGGGACCGAGGGGTTCAGAGGGTGGGAAGGGGATCAGAGCTAGGGGGTTGGGGCACGGGAGGGGGTCAGGGGTGCAGGCTCCAGGCAGCACTTACCTCAAGCAGCTCCCGGAAGCAGCGGCATGTCCCCCCTCTGGCCAGGGAGCTCTGCGCGCTGCCCCTGCAGCTCCCATTGGCTGTGGTTCCTGGCCAATGAGAGCTGTGGGGGCGGCACTTGGGGCAGGGGCAATGTGCAGAGCCCCCTGGCTGTCCCTATGTGTAGGAGCCGGAGCAGGGACATGCCTCTGCTTCCAGGAGCCGTGCGGAGCCATGGCACGTGTGAAGCGGGGCAAGCCCCGGACCCCGCTCCCCAGCGGGAGCTTGAGGGCCGGATTACAATGTCTGAAGGGCCAGATGTGCCCCCCCGGGCTGTAGTTTGCCCAGCCCTGTGCTAGCCACATCGCTCCCTAGCAAATTGATTCCTGAACAGGAATTACTCATTGAACTCACCCTGTGATTATTTTTGAAATAGGGATACATTTGAGTACGCTGTAAGCTTCTTACGGAGAATTTGTGAAGAGGAAAACAGGATGGATTCACAGCCTAAATTATTCCCCATGAATTATTTGCTGGGCTGTAAAGATAAGTGCTTCCCTACCCCCCACATATCAGCAAGTACTGCTGACCCAATACATTCAAACATCACCAGTCAGGCCTCCCAAATCATGAGATTTTAAAATTATCTGGGGGATTCTTTTTATTTGCCTTATAGTTTTTGAACCTTTAGGGTGTCACATTTTCAAGCAGGAAGGGCTAAACATTTACCATTTTTTAAATGAAAGCTGAGATTCTCGTGTTCTCACGTGACTCCAGGAGCTGGGGCATTAAGAAGAGCCCCAAGCATCACGAGACTTGTGATAAAATTGCGAGAGTAGAAAAGATTGTGTTGGGCCTGATTCTCCATTGTCTTGCACTGTGTGTTCTCATTTGTGGCTGTGGAAAGTGAGGGTAAGAAGATTTTACACCCATGTGACCCTGGTGTAAATGACAATCCGAAGTGCAAAGTGGTGGAGAATCAGACCCTTGTTTTTACATCTCTTGGCTTCCCAGTGCATCATGTCTCATCTGTATTTTTCTTATTCAGACTGTAAACTCTTCAGGGCAGAGACTTACGGGTCTTCTACGCTGCCGAGTGCATTGCTGGTGCTTAATAAATATAATTCGCTGCTGGTGCTACCTGGAGCCCACCCAGCATGATGGCAGCAGGATGTGTGGTTGCGTTTTGTGTGTGAGAGAAGCAGATGTGTGTCTACTAGGAACTGGATTTACTCATTCCGCCTCTACCATGGTAGGGTAGCATCTTTCTATCACTCCCCAGCCAAGCCATGTACTGAGCAGGGAAGTTCTGGATCCTAGTGTCACTCCATTTCCTGCGTGATTTGTTTGCAGAGTGCCCATGGGGTACAGACGGGCAGAAGACAGTTTGCCTCTTCGCACTCTGTGTGTCGGATGCTGCAGCTTCCTGCTCCCCGTTGTAGTAAGTGAAGGCCCTGATAAAGGCCCAGTATGAGGCCTGAGGCCTGAACTGAAGTAATGGTCAAAACTTTGCTAGCATAAAGCAAAGTTAAGCTGTGAGCCAGAGGCAGGCCCTGCTCACAGAAGCTGGCAAGGAAAGGGCTGATGCTGCAAGAAGATACATACCTAAAAGGTACGGAACACTAGATATCAGAATGTCGACATTCCACACAGATAACATGGAACAGGCCGACCCATCCCAATGACGGGGGCAAAAGGGTAAAATGATGGATAGAGTTGTTTTGATCGACCCAATCTGTACAAGGTGAGAGGCGGCACCTTACTACGTAGAGGGGTTGTACCTTGCTGCGTAGAAGGGTTGCACCTCAATACGTCAGGAGTGATGTGTAACTTGTTTGTACCTGTGTATAAGAACGTATCCCTGGGGCAGTGTCTGTGTCCGGCCGTAGGGGGAGTGGAAAGTCCCGCCACTAAGCCGGGTCCTTGCCAAGAGGCACTTTCTCGTAGTATGCCCTGAGTTAGGCTAAGAAACCTACAGGGAACTGCAATTGTGTCCGAGGTCGGAATAAACCTAGTCGACGTGACTTTGCATCTTACTGGACTCTATGGTTATTGGGGGTTCTCGTCGGGTCTGCTGGGTCAGCGATCTGCGCAGAGCTGGGGCAGCACACAGAGGGAACACACGCACGCAGCCAAGTGATATCAACAGGAGAAAGCAGAGCACCCCACCGGTAGCATCTGACAACACCCGTCAGCAGTGGTTGGGAGTGGCTACCATCTGGCAGCAGCGAGGTGGCCACTGTGCCGGTATCACTAAGCACCGATCAGTGGGGTATCTTTGCAAATCCACAGCTCTGGTTCCCCATACTCAAATCTATATGCAGGTCGGTGTGACTCTGCATTGGGTTCTCGGTGTTTGTACATCGCTGGCCACAGTGGGGCTCAGATCCTCGATTCCGTGGCAGCCCTCAGAGCCACATCATGGCAGAGTGAATGGGACCTTTTGCCTCCTCTTGGGGGCCAATGGCCAAGCTTGAGAACCACCAGGGATACAAACTGATGTTGGGAGCCCCAGGGACTTCCAAGAGCTGCCCTTCATGGTAGCACCTAGAGACCCAGGCCTGGTCTAGACAACACAGTGAGATCTGCGTAAGGCAGTTTATGTCGACCTTATTATGTCAGTGTCTACACTACAGCCTTGCCCCCTCCCCCCCACAATGTAAGTGTCCTACTCCACTGACATCATAACTCCACCTCCACCAGAGACGTGGGGCTTGTCGGTGTAGCTAAGGTGATGTAGTGTCTGTGTAGACACTGCGGGTCTTACCTCGGCTGTTGGCTAGAGCCAGCTGCCCCCTGCTACCGTGGAGAGCTGGGTGGCTGGCCCCTGCTCCCAGCTGGGCAAGAAGCCGGAATGGCTTCCCGCTCCGGCTCCAGGCTGGGAATGTTGACTGTCTTGTCAGTTTCACAGCTGAGCCATGAAATTGACAAGTCTGCCCAGAGTGTGTGTGTGGAGTGGGGCGGGGGGGAAGCGAGAACTCAGGGCAGCTGGAGTCTGCTCACGGCCCTAGGCGGCTTCCCCTGCTCCCAGCGGGGAGCGGATGTGGGGGCAGCCCGCTGAGAGCCCAGGAGCCTGTGGGGCAGCCGGGGTCCCAGCAGGGAGCTACCAGAGGAGCCGAGGGACGGGGCTCTCAGCTCCCCACACTGCCTCTCTTAGGCCGGTGGAAGCGCTTCTGGGGAGGATGCTCACCACCAACCCAAGGAGGGTAGTGTGAACATGCACCACCTCCGCAGGCTGTATGTCAGCCTACTATAGTGTAGACATACCCCCGGCCGATTGTGCTGGGCACAGTCCAAATGCAAGGGGGGGGGAAAGGATAGCCCTGTTCCCAAAGACCTTACAATCTAAATAGGCATCACTAACCTCATTTAACAGATGGAGAACTGCAGCCCAGAGAGATGAAGGCCCAGTTCCACAAAACTACTTAGGCTCCTAATTTCCACTGAGTCCCAGGTTAGTGCCTTAACCACGGGGTTACCCCCATTCCCATTGCTCTGGTCTCTGGCTTGCTTGTCCCCACATGTCCATCAATGCTTGCGTTGAGTGGCTGCTGTCTTGAGAATGCTCATAGACTCATAGACTTTAAGACCAGAAGGGACCAGCATGATCATCTAGTCCAGGGGTCGGCAACCTTTCAGAAGTGCTGTGCCGAGTCTTCACTTATTCACTCTAATTTAAGGCTTTGCGTGCCAGTCATACATTTTAACGTTTTTTAGAAGGTCTCTTTCTATAAGTCTATAATATAGAACTAAACTATTGTTGTATGCAAAGTAAATAAGGTTTTTAAATGTTTAAGAAGCTTCATTTCAAATTAAATTAAAATGCAGAGCCCCCCGGACCGGTGGCCAGGACCCGGGCAATGTGAGTGCCACTGAAAATCAGCTCGCGTGCCGCCTTCGGCACCCGTGCCATAGGTTGCCTACCCCTGCTCTAGCCTGACCTGCACAGAGCCTCACCCACCCACTCCAGTAATTGACCCCTCACCTCTGGCTGAGTCACTGAAGTCCTCAAATCCTGATTTAAAGGCTACAGAGAATCCACCATTTACACTAGTTTAAACCTGCAAGTGACCGGGCCCCATGCTGCAGAGGAAGGTGAAAACCCCCCAGGGTCTCTGCTAATCTGACCTGGGGGGAAAATCCTTCCCAACCCCAAATGCAGCGATCAGTTAGACCCTGAGCATGTGAGCAAGACCCACCAGCCGGACAGCTGGGAAAGAATTCTCTGTAGTGACTCAGAGCCCTCCCCAGCTAGTGTCCCACCACCGGCCATTGGGGATATTTGCTACCTGGGGATGAGACATGGCCACCCTGCCCCTGTGCTTACATTGCGAACCCTCCGACCTGGCCCTGGGCGACTCGCTCATTTCTTGGTACCAAGCTCCCTCCTCACCATAGCAACCCACAAACAAAAGTACCGCAGTGTTCCAGAACCCTGCGGCTTCCGCCAGCCAGGAGACCAGTGTGTGTTGGCCCACGCCCTGCAGCCAGGGGCCTGCTGCTCAGTAGTGAATGGGCCTGACCCTGCCGACCCGTCCTCACGGGAGCGATGCTCACTCATGGGAATAGTCCCGCGAGGCCAGCCCGGTTATTCCGAGACCGCTTTTAAGTGGGAAGACAACTGAGCGCGTTCTCCTCGGCCCTCCGCCCTCCTGTCCTGTCCGCCAGCTGCAGCCCCTCCCCGGCTGGCACAGGCCAAGCGAAGGATCAGCAGCAACTCCCTGGGATTTCCACACGTCGGCCAGGCCCTTCTGCACAGCGCGTGGGCTCTCTCTGGATCTCTTCAGGCAGATTCCTCCCGCTGCTTGTCTCTCGCTGCTCCACCCTCGGTTCTCACTTCCTTTGCTCCATCGCTGGGCTCCCTTGTCCTTGCTAGTTGTTCCCTTGGAACCCTGTCGTACCATCCTGCCCTCTCCTGCGAGTCCCTCTGCCTGGTTCAAACGGCAAAGAACCCCCAGCCTCCAACGTTCCTCCCCGTCTCTTAAAGGGGCAGTGACAGGGTGCTGGCAATCGGCAACTGAACCAGCACTCTGATCACTGGTTAACCAATTAGGCACCTGGGGGCTAGTCCGGGATCCTGCCTTTATCCGTGCGGATGGAGAACCTGAAGGGGGAGTCGGTGTAAAGGTTCGGCAGGCTCAGAGATGGGGGAGACGTTACGGCGGCTGGCCGAACAACAGAAGGAAACGCGGAAGACTTTGCAGACCTTCCAGTCATCCCACCACTTGGAGAGACAGTCCTTGCTCACCCGGCAGGCTGAGCAACAGACACGCCCGCAGGAATTGATAAGGGAGCAAACCCAGGTGCAGCAAGAGCTGCTACACAGCACGGTGAGTCCGCGGCGGGGATCGGCAGTCGGCCTCAGGGGATATGCCTTGGCAAAAGGGGCCCCACAGATTACCCATTTTGGGTCACGGAGGATGGGATAAGGGCAGCTGGGCCCTAAGGCTAGTATGCTGTTTAACAGGAGATGATCATGTGGCCTATGTGGCTCTCAGCGATGAGCAAGCAAGGGACTATGAAATGGGGTGGGCCCTTTGATGGAAAAATACCAGCAAAACCTTTGAGCTGTAAGATGGACTGGGGGATTATGGCCCTGGGCATTTGCCCCAAAACTGCCAGACTGGCCCTCTTGTTGGCTGAGGCCAGACACCCAAGGTGTGGCTGATATTATGCACGCTGTCATTTTGGAACAATTCCTGCAAAGCCTCCCTGAGTATGGGTGAGGCAACATCAATCCATCACCCTAGAGGGCAGCTAAAGGAACAGGGGAGTTTGTGGAGACATTCCCAGAGGGAGTCAGCAGTTTAAGGGTTTGGATCCAGGGAGGAAGACTGGCACATGAGTGAAGATTGAATGTATACATGGGGATAAGAACCTATGCCCTATCATAGAATATCAGGGTTGGAAGTGACCTCAGGAGGTCATCTAGTCCACCCCCCTGCTCAAAGCAGGACTAATCCCCAACTATTTTTTTTGCCCCAGATCCCTAAATGGCCTTCTCAAGGATTGAACTCACAATCCTGGGTTTAGCAGGCCAATGCTCAACCCACTGAGCTATTCCCTCCCACTACCTATAGTACTGGTGCCCTGAGAAGTTTAAATGGAAGGGGGTTGGGATAGTGGCAGGGCTGGCCTCAGGGAATGAGATGCCCTGGGTGAATTGTTTTTTGGTGCCCATGGTGCCTGCAGGCCCCCCCCCGCACCCCACGGGCTCCCCCCCATTTCCCCTGGCATCCACAATGTAACCAGCGTCCCAGGGGAGCCAACTGAGGTCACTCAATTAGGGTGAACTGCAAAGAATGGGGCAGGCAATCCCCAAACCTGGTGGATATTCCAATGCTTAGATTTACCAAGCCAGCACAAAACAGCTTCTATAATACCTCACTGGTTACTCAGACGCCAACAACACAGTTCCCTTAAAGTAACCCACCCTCAGGCTCCACCTAGACACCCAAGTCAAATATGATGAGGATTACTGAAAATCTTATTCATCATATAAAAAATGTCAAATCTTACCCAAATACACGCTTACAGCCAATTCTTATTAACTAAACTAAAATTTATTAAAAAAGAAAAGAGAGAGAGTGTTGGTTAAAAGATCCGTACACGAACAGACATGAGTACAATTCTTGAGATTCAGATTCATAGCAGAGATGGTGAGCTTTGTAGATGCAAAGAGTTTGTTTAGAAATAGTTCATAGGTTATAGTCCAATGTTTATATTCAGGGCGGTCCAGTCAGGACTGGGATCTCAGTCCTTATGGCTTAGGCTTCCCTGGCATGAAACCTCAAGCAGATCTGAGATAAAAAGGATCGGGACCCAAACATCTTTGTACAGTTTCAGGCCTTCTTGTGACAGCTCGGAGTCCTTCAGCGAACAATAGGTCTCATGGGGACTTTTGAAGTAGATCCATTTCCTAAGCATCCCTGGTAATTATCTACACAGATCAACATAAGGCAATTGCCTGTTTTTCCACCATTCGCAGATGGTTTGCTATATATTTCAAAGAGAGATGAATACAGCGATAGCCGATGTTTACAGTTCATCTAAATGTTAAGATGTCCTTTTGATCTCTGAATGAACAGAATACAGCACAGACAGGGGCTGTTTGATTACATTGTTAACCTTTAACAATATAGATGTAAATACACAAAAACACAAAGATTAGCTACCAAAATGTCTTTAAGGGTTGAATTTGAGTCATTTATCCTGCAGGATGCTTAACTTCCTAGTCATGCATCACACACAGGCTCCTTGCCCATCGCCTGCAGGAAGGGCAGCACGGGGGGAGTTTCTGAGCCAGGGGAGCCCCCGCCCCTGACCACCGTGCCTGCAGGAAGGGGGGGACACAGGGGCTGTCTCTCTGGCTCTGCAGACACAAACCTTGCTGCCTGCACCTCCCCGCCAGGCTAGCAGTTCTGGGTGGCATCACCCACCCCCTGCCCAGAGGCTCCAGCCCTGGGCTCCCCACACTCACCCCTGCTCCAGCAGCCCAGGCCTGCCAGCTTGCGGCACTCTGATGATGACCCCCCCCAACCACGGCGCCCTGGGCAGTCACCCATGTCACCCACCCCTAAGGTCGGCTCTGGGTAGTGGATGGGTTGCCCCATCCCCTCTTGTTAGACGCAGACTGGAATCCCTTCCCATTAGGGAAGCAAAGGGGTGTCTGGAAACCCAGAGGGAAGGAATGAAACCCACAGGGAAGGGAAAAGAGCCGTTAAACTTAGAAGGGCTGGGAAACGTAGACAGGAGAACACGGGCCCTTGAGAACACAAAGTAAGGGGTTGGGGAGCACCCCGAGGGACGAAGGGGGAAGAGAAGAAAGACAAGGAAATAGTCTCAGGGGATAAAAATAACCTGAGCTCATTAACAGCGGTCGAGAAGTTATCGGAGCTCCTATCTCTGGAAAGCCGGGGGGTGGGGGGTGGGAATCCCAAGAGCAGTTGGAGAGTTGGGGTCACCAGGAGGAGGAGGGGCACCAGCAGACCCCCCACACACACACAAAGCAAAGAGGGCGAGAACGAGGAGTGTGGAATCCCAGAGTGCCCGGGTGTGAGGACCTGTGTGGGTGGAGAATGGACGGACCCTACTAAGGGATCCTAGCTGGCTGAAGTTGAGTTGTGGGTCCAGTAGGCTGGAGATAGAAACACCTGGGTGGGAGGTGGGTGACAGAGTGCTGCGAATCAGCGCTCGGATCACTGTTTAACCAGGCAGCCCCTCCCCAGGGGCCTGGTCAAGGAGAGGGGTTCCTGATGACCAGGTCAGATGGGGGCTGGGTAGCTACCCAGCTAATTAGCCCATTAACAAGGAGGCTGGGCAAAAGGGCAGAGGCAGGAAGTGTGAGGGGAGAAGCAGAAGAGAAAGAGACAAGGAAATTCTCTGGGAGGAGACACCTTTGCTGCCCTCCCCTTTGGAGGAGGGGTAGTAAAGCTGAAGGATCCTGCAAATGCCCTAGTAGGTGGTGGAGTGACACACTAAATAAATGGCACGGTGGCATCTATGCAAGAGAAGGTCTCTGGGCAGGTCTGTGCGAGGCAAAGAGAATGGAGCAAAGGATGCCCCATCTCAGGGCCAAAATCTCCTTCTTGGTCTTTGGACAGCAATGGGGGAAAAAGAACATGTCACCATATGGATGCCAGTAGTCTCTTCGAGGTGCCCCTAGTCCTCCGAAGCAATGCAGCTGCCATCCCGGCATCCACACCAGCCATCTCCCCAGAACACTGTGGTGGAGTCGCTGTCATGTTTCAGGCCAATCACATTCACGCCTTTTCTGCACACATTTGCGCAAGTGGAGTTCTGTTCCTCGGAACGCTCACAGGAAGCACATGTCCAGCCCACACACTAAGAAAAAGGGCCATGTTTGTGAAGAAATTGCTCATAATGTATTAGGTGGCTGGCTCGAATCTCTGGGTTTTTTAGTCAACAGATCTAGCCCTGTCTTTCTCTTTTATCATCAGATCGTGCTTTTTATGAATTCATTATTATGTACATGACAGTATTACTGAGTGGTCCCATTGTGCTGGGTCCCGGACACACACATGGCCAAAGACAGGCAATCTAACTACACAAGCCAGACAAAGGAAGTATTATTATCCATAGTTTACAGATGGGAAACTGAGGCACAGAGCGAGCAAGTAATTTATTTGATTCTATGCTGGGGGGAAGGGGCAGGGGGAGACCTGGCAGTTACAAATGTGCTCTCTAGGCATTTGACAAAAGTACAGTGGAGCAAAATCCAGAGCTAGACACTAGACCTGTCAATTTGATTTGAAAGCAAACAAACAAACAAAACAAAGCCAACTATCCAGTCTCCAATGATATGTGGTCTCTGATTGCCAGAGCAACAGCTCAGGATGAGAACCTGCAGAAAGCAGCTAATACTTATTAGCACAGGGTGGCCAGAGCAGCATCTTCTCAGCCCCATCACCGATTCAGGGGGGAGCTCTCAGTCCTAGGTGGGATTTTGTTTAAAGACATCAGGGTGACGATTCCTTAAAACACTACAGAGGAATATGTTACAAAGGATACAGGAAGGACATTGAGGGACTGAGAAATCTAAGAGAAGGGCCAGAGATGTTTTATACTGGCCACAAATGAATAGCGACATTGAGGAAGTTGTCAAAGGCAAGTGAAAGTGACCATGCTGATGATGGCACAGGAAAAAAAATTGTCCCCTGGAGCAAAACAGGCATAGATTTGTTTACGTTGACTGGGGAAAAAATGATGTACTTGTTCTAAACGATTATTCTCACTTCCCCTAGAGCGCCTTATTAGCAGATACTACAGCAAAACAGGTGATTGTGCATGTCAGATCTGTTTTTGCTAGATGATGTGTGCCTGACAAAGTGATGGCTGACGATGGGCTGCAGTGTAGCGGGCATGTGTTGAAGCAGCTTGCTGTGAAGTTTGGGTTTCCACGTCGCCGCAAGTCGCCATTGTCCCCAGTCCCATGGGCTGGTGGAAAACGGCGTTAAAATAAGAAAGCGGCTCCAGGAAAAGGCTCCAGCATCAGACCGATCTCTACTCAGCTGTGTTAAATTACAGGGCGGCACCAGTGAAACGTGGTTTGTCACCTTCAGACACTTTGTTTAATAGAAAACTTGAGAATGACGATGCCTGTAATGCGGGAAGCTGATGGTCAGAGGAATTTGTGCAGACATAGACAGAGACAGACAATACAATTTGGGGTCCCGGGACCTGCCACCACTCCATGAGCGTGACGCAGCGTGCGCCAGCCAGGAATCAATGGTCGCAAACAACAGTGGGGTCACAAGAGTCAGATGAGGCGGACACGCCCTGAGAATATTGAGACTACAAATAATAATAATGAAGGCAGAGAGATTTTTTTGGTTCTATGCAAAGGTCGGTTTGTTCCTCTTTCCACACGGAGCAGCTGGTCTCTGATAAGCCAGGGGTGACTGGCTTTGCCTGCTCTCATCAGAATGCACCGGCCCATGGAGTCGCTCACCTGTTATCGCAGGAGAAGCCGCTAGATGGCCCAGGAGCAGAGCCAGCAGTGAAAATGGACAGGGCCAGTCTTAGGGAAAATGATGCTCTGGGCAAACGTGCATTTTGGTGCCCCTGGCTTCTGCTGTCTCCCCAGACTCCCCTCCCCCCCAGTCGCCCAGGCCCCTGCTGCCTCTCTGGGCTCCCCACTCATCTTCCCTGGGCCCCGATGCCTCCCCTCCCCCATTATCCCAAGCTCCCTTTTGCAGCCTTGCCCCCCGGGCCTGCCCTGCTCCTTGCCTCTTGACCACGGTGCCTCCCCAACCCTGGCGCCCTGGGTAGTCGCCCACCCATAAGGCTGGCCCTGAAAACAGGTCCCTGTCCTATAAACACTTATGGCTCCGCTCTGCAGTTGGATCCACTAGCCACCAGGGCTGTGCCTGGGCACAGAGGCAGCAAGTCTAAGCCACACACTTGCATTGCAGCATTTAATGAGATAAAGAAGAGAAGAAACAGTGGGGAGATACATAGTTGCTCCTTTTTGTTTAGGGGCAGGGTGTGTGCCTGCAGACCACACAGAGCTGGGTGGAGTGTCTGTACAGGATGGGTCAGAATCATGTAGAAATTGGGTGGGGCAGGTACTGGGCATGCTCATTAGCTGGTTGAAAATACCTAGATGATTTCCATTGTGGGCAAGGAGCCTGGCAGGACATACCCAGAGTAACCCTTTTAACATGGAACCAAGGGGAGCTCAAGGGGAATGGGGAGGAGTGGATAATGGGAGCCAGAGTGGTCTGGAAAACTCAGCAGTGGAGCAGTGGCTGTGTTTCAGGGACTCTGCTAGTCTGTTGGATTTAGACTGGGGCAGGCTGAGAAGAAGACGTCTAGAACTGCTGCAGGCTGGGCAAATTGCAGGTTGTTTCTGAACAGACTCAAGGCCAGTGTGGGGCTATCGCTTGTTTCCTAACGTTAAGGAGCTGGCGTGCCCTCCAGACACCATCCTGCAGAGCCTGAGATGGGTAAGTCTGCCCAGAGAAGACACCTGGAGCAGTGGCTCTTAATTGTTCCAGACGACTGTCCCCCTTTTTCTTGCGAACCCCAAGTTGCACCTCACTTAAAAACTCAGGCTTTGGCTTCAGCCCCACTCGGGCTTCAGCTTTTTGACCTGGGCCCCAGCGAGTCTAACGCTGGCCCTGGCAACCCCATCAAAATAAACTAGTGACCCACTTTGGGGTCGCGACCCACTGGTTGAGAACCCCTGAAAATATAGAGCAGTATAAACAAGTCATTGTCCGTATGAAGTTTTAGTTTGTACTGACTTCGCTAGTGCTTCTTATGGAGCCTGTTGTTAAACTAGGCAAATATCTGGATGAGTTGATTTACCCCCGGAAGAGCTCTATATACCCCCAGGGGAACGTGTACCCCCTTGTTGAGAGCCACTGACTTAGGGGAGCGTGTGTGGGAGTGCACGTAATTATATTTTGCATTTGAACTTGATAGTAAGAAGCACTAAAATTTGGGGACCTGCCTAAAATGTTTAAGAACTTGTTATTGACAATACTGACAATTGTTTCATGGGTTAAAGGTAAACAAATGCATGCACATTTATCACTCTAGAATGGCACAGCTTTAGCGAATGCTTTTCCCTTTAGAAATGTTGTCACTACGTCTCTCAGAGATTGAACTCTGCGTAATGTATATAAACACAGCTACATCCTGAAAAGACGACCCTCTGATCTGGGCCGCAGCGGAGAGGTAAGCTGCGATACAGGAAAGGGCGAGGAGACATTTTGCCTAAGAGCGCAGGGCTTTCCCCAAGCCAGTTACGCAAACACTGGGCCAAGCCGTACGGGTTTGCAGGATTGGGTTTGGTGCATTGAGTTATGCAGAATGCGGAGCGGAGCTCATTATCAGTAATTCAGTATTGCCAACCCAGAACATTCACAAATCGTGAGACTGGCCTAAACAAGGGGCGTTTTATGTTAAATAACTAATGTTGGGGCTTTTTTTCTCTGCCTCCCGGCTTTGAGCCCTCAGGGTGTGCTTCTCAAGCTTTTCCCTGCAGCAGTGAGGGCGAGAAGTGTACTTAAAAGACAGATGAGCTCTCGGACGATCTCATGACTCCAGCAGCTGGGTCTTTAGGAGACTCACTAAAGATCCTGAGACTTGCTCTAGAGCTGGCAACCCTGAGCAGCAGTGTGACCGTAGCACTTGGAGAACACTCCAGCAGAGAGCAGGACCCCACACTCCTAGTGAGAAACCCTCCCAGCCCAAAGAGCTTACCACCTAAATAGACAAGACGGGGGATGGGAAATAGAGGCACGGAGAGGGAAAGTGGCTTAGAACCATAGACTATCAGGGTTGGAAGGGACCTCAGGAGGTATCTAGTCCAACCCCCTGCTCAAAGCAGGACCAATCCCCAACTNTTGCTCGAGGTCACTCAGCTGGTCAGAGGCCAAGCCAGGAACAGAACCCAGGTGTCCTGGCCCTCAGGCCATTTATTTTTTTTTACTAGTGTTACTAATAGTTTTTTCTTTGATAAGATAAGCACAGCACTGGGTGCTTCTGGGGGAAACGCCCAGCCTAAATAGACAAACCCAGACACACATTAGCGCCACCTGAAGGCCAGTGGCACCTTTCTTTGACTCGCATCGGTCGACAGTGTGGGCGTGATTGGGCAAAGCACGCGCCAAAAGTGGGTGCGCTTGGGCAGCAGTTTGTGCCTGCTTCATGCTGGGGTTCACAATGGCACCAGGTGCCCCCGTCTCTGCCTTCGCCTGCCTTGCCCGTTGTTTTAACGTCATCCCCTGAGTCCAGAGCCACTCGCTTCATTTGTGACACCCAGCGCCCCGGGCTCTCAGCCCTAGCCGGCCGTCCCAGGTTTGTGGGTGGGCCGGATGGGGCCGGCCCTGGGCACTGCCCAAAGCCTGATGTCACGGGGCCTCAGCGGACGGGGCACGTTTGATGATCTGATGGGGTCAGCGTGGCCCCAATCCCTGCCAGGCCACAATCCTCTTTGCTCCTGCGGCCACCTGCTGCCCGGGCTGTAGGGTGACCCGATGTCCTGGTTTTATAGGGACAGTCCCGATATTTGGGGCTTTGTTTTATACAGGTGCCTATTACCCCCCAACCCCCGGTCCCGATGTTTCACACTTGCTATCTAGTCACTCTAGCTGTCACACCGGATTGAACCGGAGCCTGGCACCAGCTGGCGCAGACCCCTCCCCGCAGCGGACCAGCCACTAGGTGGCGCAGCGCCCCCCACCTGCTGACTTGGCCCCGGGCCGCCCCCACAACGCAGCGTGCGCGCAGATCCACACGGGGGCAGCACCAACGTGCCTGAACCGCCCCGGACCTGCGGAGCCGGCTCCAGACACGTTCCAGCTCCGCCGCTGCACGGACACCCCCGGCCGGCCGGACACGTGTGTGCTGCGGCCGAGACCCCTTTCGGAGCGGGGCCACCAGCTGCTCCCTCCCGCCTGCCCAGCGCTGGCTCGGCCGCACCGGGCGCCTCTCCTTCGGAGTAAGTTGGTGTGTGTGTAAATGTGACCGGGGGGTCTTTCCTGCACGCTGGGGCTTGAAGCCAGTGCTCTGGAGTGGGGGGGTGAGGGGCTCTTACATCCTTCCCCTGGCGTGGCTGGTAGCTTCTCCCAGCGAGGGGGAGGATTGCGTTGGAGACACCAAGTCAGCCCCTCTCCCGAGGGCAGGGCTGGAGGGCTACTGGAAGGGGCTACCAGACCCTGCCCCGTCTAAGTCCCAAGCCCGCTGAGGCTGATCAAACGCTGCTGCCCTCTGTGAGGAGGCGCCCAGGTTTCTGGTGAAGCAAGTGGCTCTATCCCCAGCTTAGCGGCCCAGCACGGATGGAGCCGGGGAGAGCTACCGTCGGGCGGGCGGGCATTGGGCAGTTCTGGGCGTGGGGGGAAGTTGGCACTGGCGGGACTGAGGCTGGCTGGCCGGGCTTGTCCGGGTCTGTGGAAGGGGGCACAAGGCGGGGCTGGTCTGCCTAGGGGGAGCGTGGCTGCGGGCAGGATGTAGGCTGGCATCATGATTTACTTGGGATTAGGTCCTGCTTTGAGCAGGGGGTTGGACTAGATACCTCCTGAAGTCCCTTCCAACCCTGATATTCTAGGATCATAGAATCATAGAATATCAGGGTGGGAAGGGACCTCAGGAGGTATCTAGGCCCACCCCCTGCTCAAAGCAGGACCAATCCCCAACTAAATCATCCTGTCTGATGGTCTGTCTTCCGCCTCAAACCGCCTCATGCGGCCGGGGAGTTTGGCCAGGCGAGTGTGTCCCCCACGGACGGTTTGCCGGGTTCCCCAGCCACTCCCTTCTTGCAGGAGCCTTGGTCGGAGTCCCTGGCTGCTGATCTTCTCCCGCAGCAGAGTGAGGGCGGGCGCTGGAGAAATGGCTCGTAGGCTCCACACGCCGGGGGCCAGAGCAGGTTTGGGCTGAGACGGAGAGGCAAAGATGGCTCCGAGTCCCCCCAAATTCCACAGTGCTCTGCCCCGCAGGCTGGAATGCGCTGGGCACTGCCGCGATCCCCAGTCTGTGCCCTGGACCTCCCTGATTCCTCCCCTCGGTAGGAAGGTCCCACTCCCCCGTGGCTGACCTGGCAATGTGTACGGCTCCTGTGGTACCATAATGGCCGCTCTGCTATTATTCTGCTTGCAGTGAGGTCCTGCCAGCCCAACAGCAGCGCAGGGAGCTGTACATGATCCCTCTGTAAGGATACGGGTGTATCACAGAACTGTTGCCTTGTGGTGGGACAGGCAGCCTGGCCCAGGGGAGAGGGACTGGGAATTGGGAGCCCTGGCCCTGTGCCTGACTCACCCTGCACTAGGCAAGTCACTTAACGTCTTTGTGCCTCAGTTTCCCCCTCTCAGAAATAGGCTCCTCCCCTCCCCGTTGTGATGTGTGGTTGAAAAGCGCTAGGGGGATGGACAGTTTGCACCATCAAGGCGCTCTGCAAATGGGGCAATAGAGAGCAATGCATGCCCAGATACCATGGCAGTGGGGGCCGAGCCAGCCCTCCCGGCGTGTATCCAGGATGCAGTCAAAGGTGGCAGTGTGTGGGAGGGGCAGGAGCTGGTGCTTGGGGTCCTGGAGGGGCCGTGGAGTGGATGATAACCATACATTGGGGAAGGCGGATAGCGGGGAGATGTAGGAATGGCCAGTGGGCCTCTCTCATTGCTATAGCCAGACTGGAGGGCTATATGCAACTAGGGTGACCAGATCACAACAGTGAAATATCGGGACACATTGGGGTGCTGTCAGCCCCGCCCACAGTCCATCCCCGCTCCTCCCAGGCTCCGCCCCCACTCGGCCCCAGGTTCCGCCCCCTCCCCGCTCAGCCCCCCCCCCCCGCCACCGCACCCTTCCTCAGTCCCCCACCCACCGCTTGCCTCCTCACCCCCTCCCGCCCGCCTGCTCGCCTCTTCACCCCCCAGCCCGCAGCTGGTTCGCCACTCGTCTTTCCCACCCCCCCGTGCTACGGCGCCGACTTCCCCTCTGCCCTCTTCCCGCCCCTGCACCGCCCTCACCCTGCCCCCATTCCACCTCCTTCCCCCAAGTCCCCGCCCCTGCCTCTTCTCCGCCTCCTCCCCTGAGCACACTGTGTCCCCGCTCCTCCCGCTCCCTCCCGGAAAGTCCAAAGCACCGCCAAACAGCTGTTAGGCGGCGGGAAGCACTGGGAGGGGGAGAAGGAGGCGAGGAGCGGGGAGCTTGGCTGCAGGTGGGTGCAGAGCACCCACTAATTTTTCCCCGTGGGTGCTCCAGCCCCGGAGCACCCACGGAGTCGGCACCTCCCTCCCGCTCGCCTCTTTACCTGAATATCGGGACAAATGGCGTCCCGTTCGTACATCGATCGGGACGCGGGACAAAGGGTTAAGTATCGGGACAGGCCCGATTTTATCAGGACATCTGGTCACCCTATATGCAACTGAGGCGCCAAGCATCCTGTTGTGGTACATGCAGTATCTTGTGTGAAACCTGGGGTGGATTTTTCAAGGCTCTCTGTTCCTCAGGTGTTCTCAGGTCCTGGTCAGGAGCAGGAAGGAGGATCTTCCAGGAGGTTACAGTCAGTGTGCATCATGAATTCAGGTGGCAGGTGCCATCGGAGGATCTGGGCTGGGAGCCTTCCATGCATTTACTTTTAAGGAGAGAGGCTGATGTGGGAGAGGTGCAGGACACCTGGGTAGGGCTGGGCAGGAAATGGCTTTCCTGTCCTGGGAGAATTTGCAAGATTTTGATCTTTTTTCCTGGCCAGAATTGGGACAAAAATCAAAATCTCGAAAATTTTCACAAACCGAGAAAAAAAATCAGTTTGGGTCAGTGGAAATGTTCTGTTTTGATCATTTCAAAATGGTTCGTTTTATTTTTGACCTTTTTTCTCTCTCTTTTTTTTTTTTAATCTTTTTTTTTAGTCTAAATTTACTAAAATTTTGAACCAAAAAGTAATTTCAACTTGAAAAGCCAAAACTCTCTGAGCTGAAAACACTGAAATGGGACATTTGGACAATTTCAGAGAGATTTTTTCACAAATGTTTTGTGTGGGGAGATGGGTTGAAACTGACCCACTTTCACAAACCGCTTCAGTTCTGACAAACCCACATTATTTTTTGCCAGAAAAGAGCAGTCAAAAAATTCCCAACTAGGTGTACTCCTGAGTTCGAAGCCGGGCTCTGCCTTGGACCTAGCTTTGAACTCTTGGGCAAGTTGCTTCACCTGCCCGTGCCTCAGTTTCCCTATTGGCAAAATAGGGCTGATGGTGCTTGCCCCCCTTCGTAGAGCGAGTTGAAGATCTGTAGATGAGCAGCGTAGTTATTTATTAAATAGCAGCGATGCCTAGAGGTTGCAAAAGGCCGGCGCCCCATTGTGCTGGGCGCTGTACAAACGCATAGTAAAGCTTATGAAGTGCCAGCACATTGGACAATAACAGATCACAGGCTGAAAGTGATTTCGGGTATATACAGTAGCTGCAATAAGACAATGTGATAGCGAGCTCGGTTATGCCGGAGCCTTTGCGCCCTCTGGGTGTACGGCGCGGGAGCAAAAAGCCAGTGCCAACACAGGCCGAAGAAAGGTGACTGGAGCTATGCCATGGTGACTTCCTGATTGCGTATCGTTGCTTGTACCCACTGTTAACAAATGTGGCTAACAGGTTGCAACATGCATGATTGCATGCCCTGGGCTGTTGAAAGCTTAACCCAGAGGTGGAAGGGCAGGATGGTTTTGTAGTTAAAGAACTGGCTTGACTGTGCTGAAGTAGGGATTCAGTTCCTCATCCTGCCACATGCCCTCTCTGCACTGCCTGTAAAATGGTCATACCGTAGCTGTATAGACTGTTAGTTCTTTGGGGCAGGTGCTTTCTCTTGTCATATGTCTGCACAGCACCTACCACTGGGTACTACAGAATCAGTCTCTCTTTTGCCTCTTATTTAATACTGAGGACTAGCTAGAGACTGATTCTATGGCCAGTGGTGAGGGCAGTCCCTGGGGGGCACTGGAGACTCGCATTTGAGCCCAGATCCCATGTGAACGTCGTGGCCTCCTGGCTATTTTCTTCTTGCCCAGAAATTCACCCTGGACCTGAGACACCTTCCCAGGGAAAGTCTTGTGGTCAGCGACAGGTTTTTACGACAAGTTTTGATTTTGACAAATAGTCATTTTCTATCCAATAATTCCAGACTGCCTGTGCATTTCCCAGGGGCTGTGGGGTTAGCTCTGGGGTCTGGCCACCTTCCAGCTAAGGAATGGTCTATCTTCCCAACTGGCCCCCATTGCAGCTGGATGCAAAGTCCTTCAGCATTTACTTGACCAAAACTGTTGTGTAGCGTTGCTGGCTGTTGTGAAGTAGCTGCTGAATCCCACCCCAGAAGAGATCCCTATATACACCCATTACCTTCTTCACGGGGGGGCTGTGAGTAACGGAGAGCAGCCCCGAGGCTGCTCTCAGTTATGTAGAGGGACTGGCCTGGTGCAGAGCTGGCCCGAGATCAGGGAAGCACATTGATGGCCTATGGCAGTGGTTCTCAACCTTTCCAGACGACTGTACCCCTTACAGGAGTCTGATTTGTCTTGTGTATCCCCAAGTTTCACTTAAAAACGACTTGCTTACAAAATCAGACATAAAAATACAGAAGTGTCACAACACACTGTTACTGACAAATTGCGGACTTTCTCATTTTTACCATATCGTTATAAAATAAATCGATTAGAATATAATTTACATTGCAGTGTATAGTATGTAGAGCAGTATAAACAAGTCATTGTCTGTATGAAATTTTAGGTTGTACTGACTTTGCTAGTGCTTTTTGTGTCGCCTGTTGTAAAACTAGGCAAATCTCTAAATGAGTTGACGTACCCCCTGGAAAACCTCTGTGTACCTCAAGGGTTGAGAACCACTGGCCTAAAGTGCAGCTGAGGTTCCGGGCCTGGCTCTCCATGGGGCCGGTTGGGGATCAGACCCCCACACCCGAGTTCTGAGTAAGATGGGGGTGGGTTGCCGTGTTTGTGGAGCCCTTTCCCGGAGAGGGGCGCGGGGCGCTCTGCTCTCTCTCTCGCCTGGCACGCTAGTTGCGACGGCTGCTGTCACGGAAGTGTCGGCTCGAGGATTCATGTCACCCGCCCCGAGCCCGTCCAGGAAGTGGGCCGCTGGGGTGTGGTTTCAGTAGTAGTAAGAACGATGCCCTTCCCCTTAGCACAAACTCCCCCGCGGGCCAGATCCTGCAAGTTCCTCCGTCCTGTTCTTGCCTGGCGAACCAGAGACCTGCACAGAGGAGGAGCAAAGGATCAAACCGCAGGTCCCCGGGCTCCGGCACCATTTTCCCCCTCGTGTAGGTGAGTCCCGCAGGCTGTTGGGAGGCGGCAGGGTGCTGCAGGCAGAGCTGTCAGCCTCCTGGGAGGAACAGGGCAGGCTCTGCACCCGAGGGACCTGCTGGGGCTGGCAGGAGATGCAGGCAGGGAGAGAGGGAGGGCGGTGCTCGGAGGAATGCAAGGCAGCCCAGACCAGGAAGTGAGCATACTGAGGGTGTGTAACTGCCAGGGTGATTTCTCTGGGCCTCGGGGGAAGGAAGATCCCATTTTCCATACCTCCGTCCCTACCCCCGTGCCCCAGCTTCGGGGTGCAGTCACGGGGCTGGGAGGAGGGGGACCTGCGGACCTACGGCTTTTTCGCTCGCACCCTGGGAGCCTCGAAGGTGGGTGAAAAGGTAGGAGAGAGCTGAGGTTGTTACCCTCTCGAAGACCCTTTCGGGGCGGGGGGAGGGAGGGGGTAATGGCCAGGGCCTGGGTGCTGAAGGTGTCCCGTTGTGAAGCGCCCGCGGGAGCACTCTGGCTTGCGTGGGGGTGACGATCGGCCCCCTGGCTGCAGGGGGAATCGCTGTGACTGAGGCCAGGCGCCTGGCCCCGCCGGTGTGAACGTGCCAGGCTAGGACATGCTCCTGTGGGGACACGCGTGTGTTCTGGCTCCGTGCAAAATCTTCCCCCTCCCCTCTCTGGTGCGAGGCCGCTGCAGCTTGTCAGCTGGGATTGAACCGGGAGGTGTACGGTGCCAGGCTCCGGGCTGGGTCCCCCGTGTGACGGCACGTACCTGCCCGCGCCACCGGCATGCCGATAGCTGGGTCAATATTTGCTGTGGCTGGGCCAAATCCGTCCCCGGCGTAACTGTACTGGGGGAGCGTGGCTCCTTGTGCTTACTAGTCGGAATGCCCCAGAGAGGGGCGGAGCCAGGCCCGGCCGTTCGGCCCCCGGGCCAGGAGAGCTGGGGACAGTGACATGCTCCGGGGGGGGAACAGCAGGTAGGGCTGTTTGCTAAGGGAAGGGGCACGTGTCTCGTGATGGCTGATGCCAAGAGCACCATGGGTCCGAGACGAGCTGGGGCCTAGCCCTGGATTGGGTGTTGGGTTTCTGCCTATGGATCTCCCGGTTCCAGTCTGCCACAGGCAAGGAGAGACGCCCCCCTAAATGAGCCCAGCCACTGGCTGAACGACTCGCTGGCCAAGTCCGTCCCCGTGGCTGGCCACCAGCCGGCTACAAGGTCCCAGCGGCCTGTGAGGGAGAGACCTGCCTTGGAGGGGTGACTGGAACGGTGAAAGCTTAGTCAGAGAGGGGTCCCGGTTGCCGTGTGAAGGTTGTGAGCACCAAGGAGGGGATGGGCTGAGCAGGGCTGGAAGCAAAGGGAGAGCGCAGGCCGGGTATCAGACGGGAGCGATGGGGATGAGGGTCTGCCAGGGGAAGGGGTGGATGCTCCGGCCAGCCGTGCTGGCCGAAGCACTGGAGAACAGGCAGCGGGGAATGATCCTGCGCTGGGGGTGGATCCTGCCCTGTTTGGGTTGCTGTCAGCTTTGTCGGGGCAGAGGGTCAAACGCGGCCTGAAGCTGCAGAGATACAAACTGGAAACTTTCCTGTGCCTGAGCCAGATCCGACTGTGAGCTGGCAAGTCCCAAACTGCAATTCCACTCACCTCAGCTCAGCTGGGCCCAGACCTCGGCACTCCGCACGGGGCTCACCGGCTCTCAGGGGCTGTTGAGCGAGCATGTGGCTTTGTCTGGAGTTCCCCTGTGCTCTGGTAGCGAGGAGGAAATCACACAAGCTGCTGGCGTTTCATGGACCATCGGTTTCCTCCCCTGTTTCTTATTCCTTCCCTGCTCCGCCTCTTCCCCTCCGTTCCCTAAAGGCCGCAGAAGCTAAGGTGAGGGGGCGTCTACAGAGCTCAGCTGGCAATGGAGATAAGTCTCCTTAAAATGCCTGCTGGCCTCTTCCCCAGCCCCCCCGTATCCTGAAATGTGGTCCCTGGGAAAGCCCTGTCCACAGAGCTGAAAAATCTCCCGATCTTTCCTGCAGTGAAAGTGCGGCTGGCCGGCCTTCCCCCTTGCTACCGATGCCGCTGGCTCCTGCCCAGTGCATGCCATTCATAGCAGAAACACGCAGCCTCGGGCTTCGTCATCCGGGGCCGCAGCCTCCGCTGGCATAAACCAGCCTCGCTCCACTGCAGTCAGGGGAGCCCGTTTACACCCAGGAAGCATCTGGTCCCAGGGAGCTGCCCGCAGAGGCATGACAGAACTGGAAACAAAGGCCTGGCTTGAGTTGCCCTGGGATGCCGCAGAATCCTTGACGGGTGCTCGGTGCTGGGGGAAGGTTCCTTGCGGGCGGGCCCGGCTTTCCCCATGCCGTGCGGTAGGAGCCGTGTAAGTGTCACCCCTCAGAGAGCGTGTGCTGAGACGCGAAACTGTTACAGCCCCGGCTAGAGGGTCTGTGTGTGTTAGCCCAAGCTTGGGCGTCTCGCCTGGCCGGGCAAGATGGCGGCCCGATTGCTCCAGGCCCGCAGCCTGTGCAGCCTCGTTTCCCCCAGGGGCTTGTACAGGATCCGAGCGCCTCACACTCTGCAATGTACGTAGCCTCACATGCCTCTGTGAGGCAGGGCAGGGCTAGTATCCCCATTGAACAAAGGGGAAACTGAGGCATGGGACACCTATGTGATGCACCCAAGGGTGCAGAGGACATTGGTGCCAGGTCCCAGGCTAGTGCCTTAACCACTGGGCCATCCTTCCTCTTTATCATGCAATCCTGGGCCTCAGTTTCCCCTTTGTACGCAGAGCTGGGAGTGAAGAGTTTGTTTTCACCGCCCCATGAGTTGGGTTATTAAAAGCAACACAGAGTTCTTGGCTGGGTGCGTGTCGAGGCCCTGTTTGCGCAGAGACTCATGGCTGTTCAGGCTTATCTATCTCTGCATCTGTGAGAGCTATGGTCATCTCAGAACTGTGGTCAAGTCCCATGAGAAGGTGTGAATGGGCCTCTGTGTTTCAGTGAGCAAGAGATTCTTATGACAGACTTGAATCAGTTCCCCACTCCCCCATCTGCGCAGCTCGGTACCATCTTTGCAGCAGGTCCCTAGCCCAAACTCAGGGGGGCGGGGAGGGGGGCGAAACACCTTTAAACTTGGGATCTGGAGTTAAAACTTGCAGCTGATAGGTCTATAGTATGTGTCTGAAGGAGCTTGAGAGGGAGAGAAATATTGTGCGACTTTAGCGGTGTCCATGGGACAGAGACACGTTCTGTGGGTCGTTCATTGGGTGTGTGTGACAAAGACAGACTCGGTGTATAAGTGTGTGTGTGTGTGTGTGTGAGAGAGACTCTGGATTTCCGTGTGTGTGTGGGAGAGAAGGGAAAGGGACAGCTTCTCTGAGATCCCCAGGCGCTCCGTGGGTCATTGTGCAGATGAGGCAGTGGGCATGTGAATGCCTTTTCTAGAGCCGTTGGGACTCTGGCAAGCCCTGGAGAGCAGCGCTTTGCTGGGCCTGAGTGTCTTTCCCCCTCCTCTCTCCCCAGTGCATTTGCTGAATAAAACGTTCGGGCTTTTTCTGCGTCCCCTTGAATGGAAAAGCCTCCCCCGCCGTTGCTCCTGCTTGCTCCGAAAGCTCTCCGGCTCCGGGTCTGTAATTTTTACCTTCCACCCCGTCCTGTGGAACCCATGCGCTCCTCCGAGTTCTGCTTTTCCATTGCCTTCACGTTTGGGCTATTATTAACATTCACCGTGCAAACTCCTCGGGGTGACGGGGGCAGGGAAGGCAATGTCTTCTGAATCACTTTGCTTTTCCCTCGGCATCATTATTACTCACGCTGGGTTGACCCAGGAGCGAGGCCTTTGTACCGAGCTTTGCTTATATTGAAAATTATAATAACGTGAGGGCCCGTGGAATGCCCCAGTGTTGGAGCCGGGCAGACAGCGTGGTTATGGCAGGAATTAAGTAGAACCTGTGCTGCTTGTGATAAAGCAGTAATTCCCTGAGCCGATGGAAGAACTAGCTGGAAAAAACGTCCCGTCCCCCCGAAAATGTTGACAACCATGGAAAAACTTTCAATGAAAAATCAAAACCTGAAATATTTCAATTTGGAAATGTGACCATGGTGACTCATGGGAGTTATCGTTCTGGAGTCTCATGCTCCCAATTCCCCTCTACAGGCTGGACTGCCCAGTCAGATATATGCCATCATGTGCCAGCAATGCCCCTCTGCCATGTACATTGGCCAAACCGGACAGTCTCTACGCAAAAGAATAAACGGACACAAATCTGACATCAGGAATCATAACATTCAAAAACCAGTAGGAGAACACTTCAGCCTCTCTAATCACTCAGTGACAGACGTTAAGGTGGCAATTTTGCAACAGAAAAGCTTCAAAAACAGACTCCAACAAGAAGCTGCTGAACTTGAATTGATATGCAAACTAGATACCATCAACTTAGGTTTGAACAGAGACTGGGAATGGCTCGGTCATTACACTAATTCAGGGGTCGGCAACCTTTCAGAAGTGGGGTGCCGAGTCTTCATTTAGTCACTCTGATTTAAGGTTTCGCGTGCCAGTAATACACTTTAATGTTTTTAGAAGGTCTCTTTCTATAAGTCTATAATATATAACTAAACTATTGTTGTACGTAAACTAAATAAGGTTTTTAAAATGTTTAAGAAACTTAATTTAAAATTAAATTAAAATGCAGAGCCCCCCGGACTGGTGGCCAGGACCCGGGCAGTGTGAGTGCCACTGAAAATCAGCTCGTGTGCCGCCTTCGGCACGCGTGCCATAGGTTGCCTACCCCTGCACTAATTGAATCTATTTCCCCATGTTGAAGCAGTCTCACACCTTCGTGTCAACTGTCCGAAATGAGCCATCTTGATTATCACTTCAAAAGTTTTTCTCCCCTGCTGTTAATAGCTTCTCTTAATTAATTAGCCTCTTACAGTTGGTATGGCTACTTCCACCTTCTCATGTTCTCTGTATGTATAAATATCTTCTTACTGTATGTTCCATTCTATGCATCCGAAGAAGTGGGCTGTAGCCCACGAAAGCTTATGCTCAAATAAATTTGTTAGTCTGTAAGGTGCCACAAGGACTCCTGTTCTTTTTGCTGATACAGACTAACACGGCTGCTACTCTGAAACCAGTCAGAGTACAAACCCCCGTGATGCACTCTGATCTCTCCTCTTGGTGAAAGAAGCCAGTGCATCCTGGGAGATGAAGTCCAGCTGGAGAGACCAGCCCACAGAGGAGAATGAAGCTCTGAACTAGATCCCCCATGAGGCAGCGCGGCGGCATGTCAGAATTGACATTTTTGATTTGTCAGGAATTCAGCAAGGACTAAGCCAGGGTAGTGACTCATGCTGTCACACTGTCTTGGGCATGAAAAGCCATTGAAATGAATGAGACTCCTCATTTGACAGAACAAGGAGCAATGGTCTCAAGTTGCAGTGGGGGAGGGTTAGGTTGGATATTAGGGAAAAATTTTTGACTATCAGGGTGGTGAAGCACTGGAATAGGTTACTTAGGGAGGTGGTGGAATCTCGATCCTTAGCGGTTTTTAAGGTGAGGCTTGACAAAGCCCTGTCTGGGATGACTTAGTTGGGGCTTGGTCCTGCTTTGAGCGGGGGGTTGGACTAGATACATCCTGAGGTCCCTTCCAATCCTGATATTCTATGATTCTATTCTATGCGAGCAGGGGCGTCTCCGGTAAGGAAAGGCTGCGGGATTGGGACCCCAAAGACCATATCTGTAACACGCTGGCTAAATGTGTTTGACATGAAGAGGAAGAGCTCACCCCTGCCATCAGAGGAGACAGCTGCTCTTTTAGCTCAAACGATAAAGGCCTGTCCTTTGGTGCAGGAGGTCCCTGGTTTGATGCTTCCTGACTTCCCATGGTGGGGGTGAGTTTCACACAGAACAGTCTAAGTACATGAAGCACGTGGAGCAGCCTGGGTGAACCTTCAAACCTTGGTAGACCTCTATCTATGCAGCGTCTAGGTCAGGGGTGGCCCACCAGTGCCCACCGCATGCGGCTCTTCAGAAGTTAATATGCGGCTCCTTGTACAGGCACCGACTCCGGGGCTGGAGCTACAGGCGCCAACTTTCCAATGTGCCGGGGGGTGCTCACTGCTCAGCCCCTGGCTCTGCCACAGGCCCTGCCCCCACTCCTAGGGTGACCAGACAGCAAGTGTGAAAAATTGGGACACTGGGTGGGGGGTAATAGGAGCCTATCTAAGAAAAAGACCCCAAAATCAGGACTGTCCCTATAAAATCGGGACATCTGGTCACCCTACCCACTCCACCCCTTCCCACCCCCTCCCCTGAGCCTGCAGTGCCCTCACTTCTCCCCCTCCCCGAGCCTCCTGCATGCCATGAAACAGCTGAGGGGGAGGCGCTGATCGGTGGGGCTGCCGGTGGGTGGGAGGTGTTGGGAGCGCCCGGGGAGGGGGGGTGGAGCTGATTGGGGGGGCTGCTGATGTATTACTGTGGCTCTTTGGCAATGTACATTGGTAAATTCTGGCTCCTTCTCAGGCTCAGGTTGGCCACCCCTGTTCTAGATGCTGTGCTGATCGATAGAATCAAAGTTTCGCTTGCAGATAGATAACTAGTAGCCACCTGGTGTCGGTGCTCCCCACAGAGCTGCTGGAACGTGGCCATCTTGCTTTCATTTAGTGTCCTGCCCCGTCCCAAGAGATGCTGAGGGTCTTTTGGGAATCGGAGGCAGGTCATCAGAGAAGCAGCCCGGAGATCTGAGCACGGAGTTGGGAGCTAAGAACACACGGGTGCTAATTCTGGCACGGATGCTCATGTCTTCTGTGGCCTCGGGCAAGCCACTTCCCCTGTGTGTGCCTCGGTTTTCCCCTCTGTGAAGTAGGTCAGGATCATTAACGCCATCTCCTGGGTAGTTAATTCACTTCTGAAGATGCATCCTGTATTATTTCTCGGAGAAGATCGCTGGGATCTCACATTAGTCTCACCCGCTATTATGAAAGCGAGCGCTGATCTTCCTTGATTGCCCCTGCCCCTGCCCTGGCACCGATCTGCTTTGTGTTGTGCTTTCACAGTACAGCCGTACCTCCTGGGAGATAACCGTGCAGTTCGCCATCTAGCATCTGCAAACGCCCACTTAGCGTATTCGCCCTAGCTCTGGAAGCCTGGCCTCTCCTGCGACCTCTGCCCGGCTGCTCCTTCGACTGCATCCCGGCAAGCGGTGCCTGCAGGCTTTCTACTTACCGGGCCTGTACACGTCCCGCCTGGGGGGATCCGTTCTCCGTGCTGCGGCGTGCAGAGAGCTGCGGCCGCAGCAGCAGAGGTGCCTGCTTGCTGCAAGACAGGATTGTACCTTGCGCCGGGTTCACTGTCACCAAGTCTCCTCTGTTGTCCGGTCACCACTCAGCAAGTGTGCCAAGCCTCAGTTTCCCCTCTCATTGCCAGTCTGTCCTGCCTCCCTGGCCCATAAGGACAGACGCCACCTCTCAAGTCTTCCTGCATGCCTTTTTCTCAGTCGGTCGCTTTATTGTCCAGTGCAAAACAGAGCGAGTTCGGCTACCTGGCGTAGGCCTTTCCCTGCTCTCCGTCCCTTTCATTCGGGACTTGTGGTAATCGATCTGTTAGGACCCCTCCTCCTCTGCTGGGAGCTTTTTGCCTTCCTTTTCTTAGTGTCAACTGATCCTCATCAAGCCCAACAGGCAGGATCGTATCCTTCACCAGGGAACTGGGCATGTTCCCTTAAAGAGAAATGGTAAATTCTCAGAATGGAGAGCGGTAACTAGTGGTGTTCCCCAAGGGTCAGTCCTAGGACCAATCCTATTCAATTTATTCATAAATGATCTGGAGAAAGGGGTAAACAGTGAGGTGGCAAAGTTTGCAGATGATACTAAACTGCTCAAGATAGTTAAGACCAAAGCAGACTGTGAAGAACTTCAAAAAGATCTCACAAAACTAAGTGATTGGGCAACAAAATGGCAAATGAAATTTAATGTGGATAAATGTAAAGTAATGCACATTGGAAAAAATAACCCCAACTATACATACAATATGATGGGGGCTAATTTAGCTACAACGAATCAGGAAAAAGATCTTGGAGTCATCGTGGATAGTTCTCTGAAGATGTCCACGCAGTGTGCAGAGGCGGTCAAAAAAGCAAACAGGATGTTAGGAATCATTAAAAAGGGGATAGAGAATAAGACTGAGAATATATTATTGCCCTTATATAAATCGATGGTACGCCCACATCTCGAATACTGTGTACAGATGTGGTCTCCTCATCTCAAAAAAGATATACTGGCACTAGAAAAGGTTCAGAAAAGGGCAACTAAAATGATTAGGGGTTTGGAACGGGTCCCATATGAGGAGAGATTAAAGAGGCTAGGACTCTTCAGCTTGGAAAAGAGGAGACTAAGGGGGGATATGATAGAGGTATATAAAATCATGAGTGATGTGGAGAAAGTGGATAAGGAAAAGTTATTTACTTATTCCCATAATACAAGAACTAGGGGTCACCAAATGAAATTAATAGGCAGCAGGTTTAAAACAAATAAAAGGAAGTTCTTCACGCAGCGCACAGTCAACTTGTGGAACTCCTTACCTGAGGAGGTTGTGAAGGCTAGGACTATAACAGGGTTTAAAAGAGAACTAGATAAATTCATGGAGGTTAAGTCCATTAATGGCTCTTAGCCAGGATGGGTAAGAATGGTGTCCCTAGCCTCTGTTTGTCAGAGGGTGGAGATGGATGGCAGGAGAGAGATCACTTGATCATTACCTGTTTGGTTCACTCCCTCTGGGGCACCTGGCATTGGCCACTGTCGGTAGACAGATACTGGGCTATGGACCTTTGGTCTGACCCGGTACGGGCGTTCTTATGTTCTTATGTTAAAGAGGCCATACCAGAGAAGGGCCTGCTGAGGAAGAGCCCATCCCGATCTCTGGCCCGAACTCCACCCTCCAGACCTGACACGTCAAATTGCAAAAGTGACTCTGACCCTTTGAATACGTGCCCGATTGTCATTACTCGAGCTGGCCAAGAACTTTCTCACGGATCCGTTTCCCCGTCAGAACACGTTTATTCGGCGCCATTGAACCATTCTGTGGGAAGGTGTCAATTTCAACAACATTTCCGGGGAACAAAAAAAAATCAAACGGTTTCATTTCAACGTGTTTCCAAACGCCGTTTGCATAGAGTTTTATATTTTTTACTATCAATTATCACGGAATGTAAACGTGTGAAACAAAACGTTTCGATTTTATCAAAATGTTTCCACTGATCCAAACTGAAATGTTTTGTTTTCTGGCGAATGACGCTTTTCTCCCAGCTCCAGTCTTGACACAGGCTCAGCCCTGCTGAAAAGTATGGGACTCGCTGCCCATCATGTCTTGGGTTGGATGCTCTCGTTTATACGCTACTGTTTCCCTCTTCTTTCTGCAGCGGGAATCCCACTATATGCAACTCAAGTACCCCTGCAACAGGAGGGTTGTAGGGAGTTCATGTGTTACAGACTTTATTTACTTGATAAATTCTACCCCACTGGAGAGATGATCCTTCTCCTTCATCTTCTAAAGCCTGCACCTCTGCTGCTTGAGTCAAGGGAGAAAAGCCATCACTTATTGCTGGCATTTGGTATTTTGCCTTTCTGTGGGCTAGCCGCTGCTGTGTGTTACGATCTGACGTACAAAGGGTAAAAGTTGCCCCTGAATGGAGTGCCAGCACAAATGCACCGTTTAAGGCCCACGTATGCCCCAAAATAGGTCTTAAGTGGGGTCTCGGTGAGGCCTAAAGGGTCACTCAGAGAGCAGCGGGAAATTCAGCATTTCCATCCCATGGGAAATTCCAACTTTTGTTTTCATCCCAAATCAGGAGGAAAAGTTGACGTTTTGAACTATTGTGTGGAACAGCAGTTCCAAAACCTCTCAATCTGGAAATAGGGAAACATTTTGTCTCAACGTTTTCAATCAAAAGAAACCGTTTGACAATCCTGGAATGGATGTGTTTCATTTGGGTTTATTGGACAGGCACAAAATGCTTATTTTCAAGTCAGTTCAATCTTAAACTGCATTTTCCCTGTGCTGGTGCATTGCCGTTTGGGAGACCGAGGCCCTCATTCGCCCTATGGACCGGACACCCTGGCTGGACAAACTAAAGGAATTACTTCACACAACGCACAGTAAATCTGTGGAACTCGTTGACAGGGGATGACGTGAAGGCGTAAAGTATAACTGGGTTTAAAAAAGAATTAGATAAGTGCATGGAGGATAGGTCCATCAGTGACTATTAGCCAAGAGGGTCAGAGATGCAACCTCATGCTCTGGGTGTCCCTAGCCTGTCACAGCCAGAAGCTGGGCATGGATGACAGAGGATGGATCAGTCAAAATTGCCCTGTTCTGTTCATTCCCTCTGAACCATCTGGCACTGGCCCCTGTTGGAAGACAGGATACTGGGCTAGATGGACCCAGTATGGCCGTTCTCATGTTCAGTCTAATGTTTTATTGAACTGATTTGAAAGTGTTTCAAGTCAGATAACAAAACAATCAAAATATTCTGATTTGGTCCAAATGACCCCAAACGAAATATTTCATTTTTGATTTTCCCTATGAACACTTGACAATGTTTGGGAAAATCAACATTTTCCCATGGAAAGTTCAATGTTGAGGAAGCTGCATTTTCTGTTGGCAAATCCCTGAGCCGCTGTAATCACTAGATGTAGCCAGGTATGATAGATAATAATATTAATATTACGGGGGGGAGGGATAGCTCAGTGGTTTGAGCATTGGCCTGCTAAACCCAGGATTGTGAGTTCAATCCTTGAGGGGGCCATTTAGGGATCAGGGGCAAAAAATTGGTCCTGCTAGTGAAGGCAGGAGACTGGACTCAATGACCTTACAAGGTCTCTTCCAGTTCTATGAGATAGGTATATCTCCATATATTATATTATATTATAAAATCTACCAGGCCGCTCACGACAAGGGAAGAGCATAATACTACACAACAGTCGTTACTAATGATTATAAATGAAACAAAACAATTAAACTATGGAAATGAATTGCCAAAAATACAGACAGCAGATATATCCTGGGAAGTGTCAACTTTCCCCTGTGTTATGAAATGATTTTACTGCTATCGACTGAGGCTGGAACCAAATATTAATCACAAGATGAGCACATTGGTGATTGCAAGGCCTGGGATTTTTTTATCTTCGAGAGGTAACAAATAAGGGAGGTTGTGGCAAAGGTATCCAGAATAATGCATGGTATAGAGAAAGTAGCCGGGGGACGTCTTGCTGGGTTTCAGAGCCCGGGCTCCAGCCCAAGCTGGAACGTCTACACTGCTATTTTTAGCCCTGTAGCTTGAGCCCGGCTGAGCTGGGCTCTGAGACTTGCTGTTGCGGGTTTTTTTTTTGTTTTTTTTTGTTTTTTTTTGACTGCTGCCGTGTCGACGTCACTTAAATGCTTTTGAACATTTGACCTCCCTTTTTCCCCCACAAAGCCCCGAGGGCATTTTATAAACCGGGAAGATGGCACATTCCAAACGGAGGAAAAGAAAGACTTGCATACAGTGCACAAGTTTCCTGCGCCACTCCTGGCCATGAGATCTCATTGAGGCTAAGAGCACAGTAGGATTTAAAAAAAAAAAAAAAAGAACTCGCCTGACATATGGATAACAAAAATATGCAGAGTTTCATTTCCAAAGGAGGCTATGGGATTTGGGAACTCAAATGTAGGCTTCTTTGAAGAAAATCCCAGCTTAAAAAAAATAAACAAGAGCTTTAAAAGGGAGGTAAATTCCCACCCCCCTGCGCCGCTTCAGGAGATAAGCCAGCCTAATTAATGGGGCAATAATCTAGAGGCCCCAACTAAGCTCAGGGCCCCATTGTGGCACGTGCTGTAAGTGGTACTGCTGGAATGCTACTAGCAGCTCAGCATGGTGCTAGGCGCTGTACAAACACAGACTCTTGTCAGAAGGAGCTTACTGAAAACCTATAGACAATCAAAGCACATGAGACCACACAGCAGATCCGAGCCAAGCCTAGAACCCATGGCCCCTGTAGTCTAGGCCGTGCTCCACCACTGGACCCCATTGCCACTTGATATTACCTGGGGGTGGCTCTTCCATAACTGCCTATTGGTGCCCTAAAGCAGCAGGTGCCTGGCCACTATCAGAGCCAGGACACAGACCTATATGGACCGTGGGGCTGATTCACTCTGGCGGGTGCCGTGTTCCCTACGGGGATACAAAGAAGAAAACCAGGAGTGGATTTGTTTTTTTAACTTAAGGAAGAGACAGAGCAACACGCTGCTTGAAGCTCTCAGCTCTCCAGGACAGGAATGTCTTATATATTTGGGAGGATGCTACCAGAACCACATAATAACCAGTTAAGGGGGTCTCAACTCACCTATCCAAACCCTTCAAACAAGGGAACAACTATGTAAGGGAACCTTCGTTCCCTGCCGCCCACGCATCCATCACATTGACCGTTCTCGTTGGTGGACTCCTCACCTGCCCAGCAAACCCCCTCCCGCTTTGCAGCTGTGCCACACCCACACAAAACCCCTGCAGCTCACCGTGTCATGCAAAACGTGGGCTCTGATTTGAGTGACGACTGCAGGCCCAGCTCACGTGCATAAGGGCGGCGGAGAGGGTTCGGTTGCATGAGGTCGGGCTTAAGGTTCTGCACTAGAGGAGGAGCTGGAGGGATTTCGGGTGCACACATTACGGTTCTGTGCAACTCACCACTTCGTGCTAACACGTTGGCAGACCTTGATAGTCAGAGGCCCTGTTCCACCCTCATGCTTCAGGGTAAAAGCTGTCAGCAGCTGGGGTCAGGAAGAATTTGTCCTGTCCCCAGCCTGACATGGCTAGTATAGAGCATCTAAAGCATGGTCCACTGCCGAGGACTCAGGGCTGGGCGGCAGGAGACATGGGGTGTCTTAGTGAATGTAATAGTGCTGCCTTACCTAGGCTAGACGGTGTCTCAGTTTCCCCTCACACAGGTTAGATCTCCCGGCTTCCGCAGGAAGGACTCCCTGCCGGGCTCAAGACTCTTTCTGGGCACAGTTTTATTCTTCAAAATAAAAAGGCAGCCCCTCTGCCTACCCTGGGCTACAGCTTCCAGACACTCTCCCCCCTGGTCCCTTTCAGGGCTGGAAGGGGGGTCTTCCCATCCCTTCCCATTGCTCCCCTGCTTCAGCGCCACCTGCACGCCTCTCAGCTGAGCCACTTGCTGGCTGTTTATGGGGCTCACCTGAAACCCCCCTCTCCCCCATTCCCAGCTGGCTCTGAATAGGACTAGTTGGGCCGAGGGCCCCTGGCCACTAAAGGCACAGGACACGCCGTTACACGGATTACTTAGTACTTGCCGTGCCTCGCTTTCTTCACCTGTGTAATGGGCTGTGAGATCTATCCATGCTGTATCAGCGCCCAAAGTTATTACGGGACATCCCAGGGACTTTACCATTTGCTCCCTGAAGGATACCAGGCTAAATGGACCATTGGGGGATGCTGGTTGGGAAGAGCCCTGCGTTGTGCCCATGATCCGGTGGGTTTGCAAGGTAGCCACTGGAAAGTTGCCAAGCCAGGCTGCACTCGGGTGGGATTCACAGGTGCGTCCCACGGATGTCGCATCTCGCCAACTTCTTCCCTCCACCCCGGCCTGCCTCTTGCTGCTCTTGGTGTTTTTTCAGAAGCAGCCAAATACGGAAAACAGGTCCTTTTATTTTCCTTTTCCCCCCCAAATGAGGCAGCAGCATCACATGTGGTTTCACTTTGGTTGCATAGCGACCATTATGCTTAGCGACCAACATGCTTAGCGACCAATGAGGGACCTGTGATCACACCTCCCAGAGTTTCCCATGGTGCGAAACAGGACTCAAGCGTTCCTCTGCTTGCTTCCTTCGCGCAGATAAAGGTTACCGGGAAACACGCCCACCCTGCTCCTGGGAAGTGGGTTCCCCTCCCCAAGGGGAGGTTTCATTGCGGAGTTGGATTTATTTTTAGTATTTCAGCATTTGTTGGATTTTTGGTTTTGATTCTTGAGAAAGTGATGGGCTAATAACATGGTTATAACTCCCTGCCACAGCTCTGCTGACGCCCCTCAATCCCAACCCGCAGCCCCCTGCTATCCCAGCCCTGGGCTCCCACCCACACCTCTGCCAATGCCCCTCAATCCCGACCCGCAGCCCCCAGCTATCCCAGCCCTGAGCTCCCACCCACACCTCTGCCAATGCCTCTCAATCCCGACCCACAGCCCCCTGCTATCCCAGCCCTGAGCTCCCACCCACACCTCTGCCAACGCCCCTCAATCCCGACCCACAGCCCCCTGCTATCCCAGCCCTGAGCTCCCACCCACACCTCTGCCAATGCCCCTCAATCCCGACCCGCAGCCCCCCTGCTATCCCAGCCCTGGGCACCCCCCACACCTCTGCCAATGCCCCTCAATCCCAACCCACAGCCCCCCTGCTATCCCAGCCCTGAGCTCCCACCCACACCTCTACCAACGCCCCTCAATCCCGACCCACAGCCCCCAGCTATCCCAGCCCTGGGCTCCCCCCCACAGCTCTGCCCGGAACCCCAGGGCATTACGCATGGGGCTAGCCCATGCTGCTATGGCTTCACAGCTTTGGTACCTGAATTGGCTAGATCCAAGCTAGCTCGAGGATGTTGATGTGAGCTGCAGCCCCGCCCTGTGCTTGCAGTGTCAAATAGATAAGCTCAGACCATGCCCAGGATCTGCGATTGCTGCAACCAGCTCTGCTTGCTCAAGGCTGCGGTGTCCTCTCCCTCTCGTACGCTGGGCGGTTCGGGGTCAGGTACTAGCTCTGTGCGGTAGGACGTGGTGTTTATGGGGCTTCTTTTGCCTCACCCTCACTTACAGACATCATCAGCCTCCATTAATTCCCCTGCCCCTCCAGGTTCCAATGGGAGTTAGGGGCCTAAACATCTGGGCTGGAGTACTTCCAAAGAGCTGGTAGGCACCCCTGATTGCCCATCCCTGGGCTGCACCGCTCAGGATTTGGTCCTTTGACAGGAAGCTCATTCGGACAGGGACCTTCTCTTGCCCTTTGTCTGCACAGCACCGCACGGGCCGGAACCCAGGGGCCACAAGCCGGTGGGGGTTTGGGATTGTGGGCAAATGCCCACCAGGGACTGAGAGTGAGGCCTGCCAAACGCCAGGAGCAGCTGTGTGGAGCCTGGAGCCCGCAGCTCACATTGGCAAAAGCATCTAAAGGAATTATTTCCTGGGTGTCTGGTGCTGGGCCTTGCCCACAGGCTCAGGGTCTAACCGATCGCCATATTTGGGGTTGGGAAGGAATTTTCCCCCCACGTCAGATTGGCAGAGAACCTGGGGGGTTTTCACCTTCCTCTGCAGCATGGGGCACGGGTCACTTGCTCCTTTAAACTAGTGTAAATGGTGGATTCTGCATAACTTGAAGTCTTTAAATCAGGATTTGAGGACTTCAGTGACTCAGCCAGCGGTGAGGGGGTCTATCACGGGAGTGGGTGGGTGAGATTCTCTGGCCTGCGATGTGCAGGAGGTCAGATTAGATGATCATGCTGGTTCCTTCTGGCCTTAAAGTCTATGAGACTTGGAAGCCAAGTCCCATTTTCAAAAGCTCCTTAGTGAGTTAGGCACTTAGACCATTTAAACCCTGATCACCAAAGGCTCATTCATTGACGAGTTCTCTGCGTCAACGCTGCGTTGGGTATGTTTTAATTTGCGAGTGCTGGGGATGGACAAGGGTCTAGACCAGGGATCGGCAACCTTCCCGCAGCCCCCATTGGCCTGGAGAGGCGAACTGCGGCCAGTGGGAGCCGCGATCGGCCAAACCTGCGGACGTGGCAGGTAAACAAACCGGCCCGGCCCACCAGGGTGCTTACCCTGGCAGCCCGTGTGCCAAAGGTTGCCGATCCCTGGTCTAGAGAATGTAAGGGGATGTTTGTAAATTACATTATTAATAAAGGGTAGCAAATATGGATGGACTCCTGTCGGACAGGGAGGAATTGTAACAAATCTGGGCACTGGAGGACTTTGCTGTTACTAGAATGGATTGGAACTCGCATACGATTTTCCTCGACATTTTCAGGAAAAATATGATCCCTTTAACAGCTGAACTTTCATTGAAATTGCATATTTCCAAGCAGCTCCAGTAGTTATTCTGCTGCGCTCCATGACAGGAGCAAAGATAGAACTCCAGTTTTCCTGCCTGTAGAGCACAAGCCCCTACTGGCTTAGCTAAATCATTGTCCACTATTAGCAGTATAGGGCCTAGGACATGCTTTTGAGACATTCCGGTTCCATCCAGTACAGGGCAGTGGTGCACGGAGACACACACACCAGCCAGGTTCATTACACTATTATTAACCTCATTTTTGTACAGGGGGAATAGAGACCTAGAGAGGGGAGGTACGAAGTTAGACTCCTAAAATCAGGCACACACAGGATTAGAGACACAGAGAGAGGATGTACAAAATTGGACTCCTAAAATCAGGCCTAGCCAAGTTGGAAAATTTGGCCTTGTGAATTTGTCTAAGGCCAGTCAGTGGCAGACCCAGAAATAGAACCCAGGAGTCCTGAGCTGATACTTCCTGTCATGATAATGCTGCGGAAGCAAAGCGTTCATGACGTGGGCTTGTAGATCTCTCCAGAGAGCATCTTATTCTGCACAGGTATTGTGTCTTCTGGGTAGGCTACAGTTGCAAACCCAACAACTGATGCTAACATGCAAACATACCAGCCCCCCCCCATGGCTGGTGGTGAGTCACTGTTGCCTGCTGTCAGTTGGGGGCTGGCTGATGCGTTCTGTTCCCCTCTCAATGTGCTGTGCTGGAATTCAGGAGTGCGGCAAGAACAACTTTCCACTCTTCAGCTCCAACACTGCTTTTTTTTTTTTTTGTTTATTAAATTGAATTCGCTGGGAGTTTCTTTGACAGTTTCCCTGGGTACAGAGGCTGCTGTTCCAGGTGTGGGGGCGGAGATGGGAGGAGGGGAGCGCCGCTTGCTCTGCTGCCTAATTTCTCCCGTGCGCGCTGAGCAGCGGTTACAAGCGATTGTATTTCTGAGCTTCAGAACAGATGGTTAAACAAAGAGCTTTAAGCAGGGAGCGAAATGCTGGAAGGGGTCTGAACGCGACTGAGAAGCCAGATCTGTGGGCCTGCTATTCTGGCATGATCTCGTGGGCTGTGTGAACAGGAACATAGGAAATGCCATACCAGATTGGTGGCCTATCCAGTATCCTGTCTCTGACAGTGGCCGGTACCAGCTGCTTCAGATGTAGGTGTAAGAAACCTCAGGAGCTAGTGTTTGGCTTTCCCCCATTGCCACTGACGCTTTGTTACACTGCTGTCTAACATGACAGTGGATGCTCTCATTGTCCATATAAATGTCTGATCCTTTTCTGACTCCAGCTCGGGTGTCGGCCTCCAGAATACTTGTGGCAGTGAGTTCCGCAGGTTAACATTGTGCACCACGGTGTGTGACAGGTGTTCCGTCTTCCATTTCATAACCCCTGTTGCTTGTATTCTAAGAATGGCCGTACTGGGTCAGACCAGTGGTCCACTGAGCCCCTGATGAAAAAGGGTCAATAGAATCATAGAAGAATCATAGAATATCAGGGTTGGAAGGGACCTCAGGAGGTCATCTAGTCCAACCCCAAGTTTTTCCTAATATCCAATCTAAACCTCCCTCACTGCAACTTGAGACCATTACTCCTTGTTCTGTCATCTGGTACCACTGAGAACAGTCTAGGTCAGGGGTCTCAAACACGCGGGACGCATGCGGCCCGCAGGGTTATTGCATGCAGCCCACGAGCTCCTCATGGCCCCCCCACCCTCCCCCAACGTTTACCTAGAGCGGCTGCCTGCCTGCCCTGCCCCCGCGCCAGGAATCGGCTGGAACCTGGGGGAGGAGGAGCGCAGGGATGTGTGTGGCTGTTGCTTCAGGCACCGCCCCCAGCAGTTCCCATTGGCCGGGAATGGGGACATGTGGCCAATGTGAGCTGCTGGGGGCGGTGCCTGAAGCAGCAGCCACACACACCCCTGCGCCCCTCCTCCCCCGGGTTCCAGCCCCTTCCCGGTGCAGCGTGGCGGCAGGGCAGGCAAGCAGGGAGCCTGCCCTGCCCCCGGTGCGGGGCGGGCCAGAGCCCGCCCCCTGCACTCCTCCTGCACCCCGACCCCCTGCCCTGAACCCCCTCCACACCCCGCACCCCGACCCCCTGCTCTGAGCCCCCTGCTGCACCCTGACCCCCTCCCTGAACCCCCACCACCCCCCTCCTGCACCCCAACCCCCTGCCCTGAGCCCCCTGCCGCACCCTGCACCCTGACCCCCTCCTGCACCCCTCACCCCATCTCCCTGCCCTGAGCCCCTGCCACACCCCACCCCCCTCCTGTGCCCCCGGGGGGCGGGGAGGGGGCAGAGTTGGGGTGGGGATTTCGGGGAAGGGGTTGGAATGGGGGCAGGGAAGGGGTGGGAAGAGGCGGGGCAGGGGCGGGGCCTCATGGAAGGGGTGGAGGGGGGGCAGGGCCGAGGGCGGCGGGGGGGAGGTGTCAGTAAATGCGGCCCTCGGCCCAATGTACTAGTCCTCATGTGGCCCTTGAGGTCATTTGAGTTTGAGACCCCGGTCTAGATCCATCCTCTTTGGAACCCCCTTTCAGGTAGTTGAAAGCAGCTATCAAATCCCCCCCCATTCTTCTCTTCTGCAGACTAAACAATCCCAGTTCCCTCAGCCTCTCCTCATAAGTCATGTGCTCCAGCCCCCTAATCATTTTTGTTGCCCTCCGCTGGACTCTTTCCAATTTTTCCACATCCTTCTTGTAGTGTGGGGCCCAAAACTGGACACAGTACTCCAGGTGAGGCCTCACCAATGTCGAATAGAGGGGAACGAGCATGTCCCTCGATCTGCTGGCAATGCCCCTACTTATACAGCCCAAAATGCCGTTAGCCTTCCTGGGAACAAGGGCACACTGTCGACTCATATCCAGCTTCTCGTCCACCGTAACCCCTAGGTCCTTTTCTGCAGAACTGCTGCCTAGCCACTCGATCCCTAGTCTGTAACAGTGAATGGGATTCTTCCGTAGGAGAATATCGTAATCTTACATGCCTCTGCAGCTGTAGAGAGGCTGCTCCCCCAAGCAGGCAGACCTATAAAACATAAGGAGGATCCCCCAGGGCTCAGTTCAGCCCCGGCCTTCTATCAGAACAAAGCGGTTTTGCGTTACCAGATACTAAGGGCTCGATCTCAAGGCAGTGGAAAGTCTCCCATTGACTTTGGGGGGGTTGGGATCAGGCTCTCTGCCACAGCGGCAGATAGGACAGAAGTGGTGCTTTGACCTTGCCTAGGGCCCCCTTTCCCAGGGATGAATTTCACCCCCTCTGTGGTGGGAACTCCCTCCCGGCATCGCTCAACATCCTGGTGTTTTCCAGCATGGCCCTGCTGAAGGCATTGGTTAGCAGCCCCAGGGAAATAGTGGTACCACCACCCAGCTGTTCCTCAGTAGATCTCAGACTGCTTCACAAAGGAGGGTAGGATCCCCATTGTATAGATGGGGAAACTGAGGCACATTCCAAGAGGCCAAGCCAGGACTAGAACAGTGGTCCCCTAAACCCCAGCTCAGGGCTCTGTGCACAAGACCATGCTCCTTCATGCTGACACTAGCGTCGGAAGGGAGATAAAACCTCATGTTTCAAGGTTGAACCCAGTCTATAAGTATTGGTGATTAGGGTGAGGCCCTCCTGAGGGGCAAGTCACCCCATGTCTGCCTGCTGTGGCGGGTCTGGCACCTTCCTCTGAAGCAGCTGGTGAAGAAGGATGGTCCCGTGGTTAGGCTGCTCCCCTGGGACTTGGGAGACCTGGGTCATGTCCGTGCTCTGCCACAGACCCCTGTGTGACCTTGGGTGAGTCACGTAGCTGCTCCGTGCCTCAGTTTCCCCTTTGTACCATGGGGCTAATAGCCCTGCCCTGCCTCAAGGGGGTTGGGGAGGATAAGTATATTAAAAACTAGGGCACTAAGGGCCCTATTTTAAATGTATTGAGGTGCCAAGCGCCAACTGATTTCATTGGGAGTCAGGCACTATGGTAAAGGGGGCTTTGCGCTGGTGCTGGGGACAGGAGAGACATTAAGTCTGACCCAGGATAGCGATTCCTAGGGCCCTGGGCAATTCGGGAGCGTTTGGCGAAGTGTAGGGCAGGGCGGCGTCCCTTGCTGGGGGGACGCCACGCGCCTGCTGTGACCCGCTGGGATCCTCACGAGACCTGCAGCTGCCCCTTCGGCACAGGGGCGAAGGCGCTGAAACTGTCTAAGCCGCTCTCGCTGGGATGGGGGGCGCTGGCCACTCCTCTCCCGGGGACGGCAGCTGGGCTGTTGTGGAGGCTGCTGTGTGTGCGTGGGGGGAGGAATAGGACCGATAACACCTTCCTCCCAGCCAGTGCAAAGGGGAGCCCTGGCTGATGGGGGACCAGAGCAGTCTGGTGGATCCGTCTTCCCTTCGGGAGGGTGCCGGGAGCGTGTACTGGGCGGGCATGTATCTAGATGAGTCTGTTGGGGTGTGTATGTATCTAGATGGGTGTATTCTCTGTGTGTATGTATCTAGATGGGTGTGTATCTAGATAGGTGTACACTGTGTGTGTGTGTCTAGATGGATGTGTGTGTGTAACTAGATGAGTGTGCATGTGTTTCTAGAGGGGTGTGTGTGTGTGTATCTAGATGGGTGTGCGCGTGTGTATGTATCTAGATGGGTGTGTGTGTGTGTGTGTGTATCTAGATGGGTGTACTCTCTGCGTGTATGTATCTAGAGGGGTATGTGTGTGTGTATCTGGATGGGGGTACTGTGTGTGTGTGTATCTAGATGGGCGTACTCTGTGTGTGTGTCTAGATGGGTGTGCGTGTGTGTATGTATCTAGATGGGTGTGTGTGTGTATCTAGATGGGTGTACTCTCTGCGTGTATGTATTTAGATGAGTGTGTGTATCTAGATGGGTGTGCGTGTGTGTGTGTAACTAGATGGGTGTGTTTTTAGATGGCTGTGTGTAACTAGATGGGTGTTCTGTGTGCATGCGTGCGGCTGTATGTCTGTGTGTGTACATGGGAAGCTGGCTGGATCTGTGTAGGGGGCGGGTGGTGGTGTGAATGCATGTGTGGCTGGCTTGGTGGTTTTTGTGTGCACCCAGCACCGCCTGTATTCAGTCCCCAAGTGGTTGTCATGCTACAGGACTAGACGGTAGCAGTAGCCGCAGCCCTGCGTCAGGGGTTGTGTGGAGCTGCATTTCCCCAGTGGGAGCTCTGGGAGGGACTGTGCCTAGGAGGCAGCTGCTGGCTTACATGCAATGAGTGTGATAGGTCTCAGGCCGGTTCCCTTCAGCCGAGGTGTGTCCACATCTAACTACGGGCCTGATCCCGATCAGGGGGAGTCTTACCATTGATTTCAGTGGGGTTTGGACCGGGCCCTACGCCACCATCACAGGTGTACCTCAACCCTGGCCTGGAGGAGGCACTCCCGGGGGGCTCTGCCTCCTTGGCCTCTCTCAGCTGGGACGGTGATACAAGGGAGACAGCTGTATCCAACCCCCCAGCACTGAACCCCGAAATCCCTCCCGGCCGAAGGAAAGTGCTGAGTGTAAGGATTAGGGCAGGGCGAACTCGGGCCAAATTCCACGCCCCCGCCAGCAGTGGTCTGGGAGAGACAGTGGGCAAGGCAAGCTAAATCAGTGTGGTGGGCCCGATCGCTCAGCCCCCGGTGTAAACACAGAGTGAGCCGCCCCATTAAACCGTAGAGGCCTGGCCTGGTCTCACTCCCAGCCGTGTAAACGCAGAGTGACCCCATTGGTGTCTGCGAGACCGAGCCTGAAGTCTGTGGGCCTGGCTCTGCTCTCACTCCCCCTTCGCCCAGGCTGTCTGAGTAGCCCTCTTGAAATCAGTGGGGCTAATCGTGGAGTGGGGGCTCTGGCTCAACAGGAGCAATCCGGTCCTGTGAATCTGGGGTTCCCACTGTGAACCTTTAGAGGGTTGTGCAGTTCCTCAGATGCCTGCAGCCTGCCTGCTGATCTGCAAGCAGCTGCCTCCTGGGATGCTCGTGATAAATTCCTTCCCAGATGGTCCCTGCTTTGTCCTCTCACCGTCTCCAAATAAACACGCGCACGCTGCGCCCGGTACAAGAAGCTCTGTTTTCACCCATTCTTGGCTCCAATGCAGAGCGTGGGTTTGACGGGAGCTGTTGGGGGCGGGGGGAAGTTGGAGTTTCGCATCCCCTGGAACACCTGGAGTCCTGAGGCTCTTTAGAACACCCCTGGCATTTATTATTAGCTCCCAGGCGAGGCCTGTGTAAATAAACAGGGGTTAATAAGTGACTTTGTAAGAGATCCGTGGTTTAGTGGTGAGAGCCCGGGACCAGGGGACAGAAGTCCTGGCTTCGGGCTAACCACAGCCCTGGATCTGAACACAGCTGAATTCTGTGGTGTGTGCAGCTCAGATCGCCAAATGAGCCTATTCCTTCTTTGCCGCTCTGTGCCTCAGTTTCCCCGCCTGGGGATGATAGTTCACCGCTTCGCCGGGCACAGCCGTGAACTAGAGTTAGTTCATATTTGTCAGGTGCCAGAGTGGACTGAAAGCCGAGAGTTCTGTGTTTGCTCCCGGCTCCGGCCCCAGTGCAATAATTAACCCCCGTGCTATGGCGAGGTTTGCAGTGTACGAACCAGAATCGACTGGATTAGAGCAGAAGAGAATAGAAAAGGGAAGGGAAGTTGGTTCTGGTCCTTAGGCGATGCTGATTTCAGCCACTGCATCGGGGGAGCACGGAGCCTATAGTGACGAGTGGGGTTATAAAAACCTAGATAAGAGGTGAGCTAGGGAAGGGGCTGGGGCTGGATTTACAGAGCCCCGAATGGGGTCGAGGCTGGTGATGAAAGGAAGAATGAATTCACGCCCGCGGGCTTTGTTTACGATTGCGGGCGACCACCTTTTCAAAACGCAAGAACGGGACGCGTGCAGGAGCCCCGCCCCCTCCGTGGCCCCACCCCTGGCTCCTCCTCTTTCCCCTGAGGCCCTGGCCAGGCCAGAAACCAGAGCCGGGCAGTGATAAGAGCCGCCCGGGGAGCCTGGGCCACTGTGGGGAGTCCCAGACCCTCCACCTGTCCTGGGCAGGGGGCTGGAGTGCCTGAGAGCAGCCCCGGCCCGTGTCACTACCTCCCAGGGCAGGTGGAGTGTCTGGGACTCTGGGGCTCCGCACAGCAGCCCTGGCTCCTTGGTTGGCTTCTGGCCTGGGCAGGGGGCGGGGCCTCAGGGGGAAGAGGAGGAGCAGGGGGTGGGGTCTCATGACGAGTGGGGGCTGAGGCCCACCTCAGTGTCCCCAGTGGGAAGGGGCAGGCGTGGAGACCCTGGTTCCAGCTGTCGCAGGGATAGCCCCTGGGAACCAGCCCAGTCCAAATCATAGAATATCAGGGTTGGAAGGGACCTCAGGAGGTATCTAGTCCAACCCCCTGCTCAAAGCAGGACCAATCCCCAACTAAATCATCCCAGCCAGGGCTTTGTCAAGCCTGACCTTAAAAACCTCGATTCCACCACCTCCCTAGGGAACCCATTCCAGTGCTTCACCACCCTCCCAGTGAAATAGTGTTTCCTAATATTCCAAATCTGGGGGGGAAGAGAGGCCCAGCCAAACTTCAATGGTCTGGCCAATATTGGGGGATCCAGGGTGATGGGGAAGGTCCGACGTGCTGGTGTCTCCCTGCACCTGCCATCAGAGGCCTCCTCCAGCCCCCACCCCGGGTGAATCATCCCCTACAGACTGGAGCGTGTGTCATTTCCTCTGGTTTGTGGAAGCCAGACTTCCTGTGAGGGAGTCACGTGATTAACTGCTGCGGGCTGGCATCTGTGTCGTTTCACAGCGACTAGAAAGCTCTGTGCTTTAGCAGCCTGGTGTCGAAGCGCTTCATGATACAGTTTCATGGGAAGCCGCTGCAGGTGTGTCTCCGTTTCCCCTTTTCACAGCTCTGCCTACGCCCCTCAATCCTGACCCACAAACTCCCCCTCTCCTCCCCCCCAGTCCTGGTCTCCTCCATCGAGAGTCTTGCCGATTTCCCCATCCATGCTGCCTCCCTGTGCCCTCCCTCATCTGCTCCCAACTTCTGGCAGTCAGAGGCTTAGGACACCCAGCGCAGAGGTTTGCATCCCTGCCCAGACTGGCTAATAACCATTGACGGACCCGTCCACCATGAACTTACCTAGTTCTTTTTTGAACCCTGTTATATTTTTAGCCTTCACAACATCCCACAGGTTGACTGTGCGTTGTGTGAAGAAATACTTTGTTTTGTTTATTTTAAACCTGTTGCCTATTCATTTCATTTGGTGACCCTAGTTCTTGTGTTATGTGAAGGGGTAAATAACACTTCCTTATTCTCCACACCAGTCATGATTTTATAGACCTCGATCATATCCCCCCTTAGTCGTCTCTTTTCCAAGCTGAAAAGTCCCAGTCTTATTAATCTCTCCTCATACGGAAGCTGTTCCATACCCCTCATTATTTTTGCTGCCCTTCTCTGCACCTTTTCCAATTCTAACAATTGAGATGGGGCAACCAGATCTGCATACAGTATTTAAGATGTGAACATACTATGGATTTATATAGTGGCAATATGATATTTTCTGTCTGATAATCTACCCCTTTCCTAATGGTTCCTAACATTCTCTTAGCTTTTTTAACTGGCAGTGTACATTGAGTGGCTGTTTTCAGAGCACTATCCACAATGACTCCAAGGTAATAATAATAATAATATAATCTATGGAGATATACCTATCTCATAGAACTGGAAGGGACCCTGAAAGGTCATTGAGTCCAGCTGCCTGCCTTCACTAGCAGGACCAAGTACTGATTTTGCCCTAGATCCCTAAGTGTCCCCTTCAAGGATTGAACTTACACCCCTGGGTTAAGCAGGCCAATGCTCAAACCACTGAGCTATCCCTCCCCCCTTTCTGGAGCAGTAACAGCTAATTTAGACCCCATCATTTTGTATGTATAGTTGGGTTATGTTTTCCAATGTGCATTACTTTGCATTTATTGACATTGAATTTTATCTGCCATTTTCTTGCTCAATCACCCAGTTTTGTGAGATCCCTTTGTAATGCTTCACAGCCAGTTTTGGATTTAGTAATTTTGTATCGTCTGGAAATGTTGCCGCCTCACCATTCAACCCCTTTTCCAGATAATTTATTACTATGTTGAACGGCACTGGTCCCCATACAGATCCTTGAGGCACCCCTCTATCTACCTCCCTCCATTCTGAAAACTGACTATTTATTCCTACCCTTTGTCTCCTGTCTTTTAACCAGTTATTGATCCATGAGAGGATCTTCCCTCTTATCCCATGACAGCTCACTTTGCTTAAGAGCCTTTGGTGAGGGACCTTGTCAAAGGCTTTCTGAAAGTCCAAGTACACTATATCCACTGGATCGCCCTTGTCCACATTTGTTGACCTTGTTAGAGAATTCTAGTTGACTGGTGAGGCATGATTTCCCTTTACAAAAGCCATGTTGACTCTTCCCCAACAAATCATGTTCATCTACGTGTCTGTTAATTCTGTTCTTTACTATAGTTTCAACCAATATACCTGGTACTGAAGTTAGGCTTACCCCTGACCTTTAATTGCCAGGATCACCTCTGGGATCTTTTTAGGACATTAGCTACCCTCCAGTCATCTGGTACAGATGCTGATTTAAGTAATAGGTTACATACCACAGTTAGTAGTTCTGCAGTTTCACATTTGAGTTCCTTCAGAACTCTTGGGTGAATACCATCTGGTCCTGGTGACTTACTACTGTTTAATTTATCAATTTGTTCCAAAACCTTCTCTAACGACACCTCAGTCTGGGACAGTTCCTCAGGTCTGTCACCTAACAAGAATGACTCGGTGTGGGACTCTCCCTCACATCCTCTGCAGTGAAGACCAATGGAAAGAATTAATTTAGCTTCTCTGCAATGGCCTTATCGTCCTTGAGTGCTCCTTTACCACCTTGATTGTCCAGTGACCCCACTGATTGTTTGGTAGGGTTCCTGTACCACAGTGGCTCACAATCATTGATGTATTTATCTTCTCAGCATCATTATCCCCCGGTACTGATGGGGAACTGAGTCACAGAGAAATGGAGCGACTCACCCAAGGTCATACTGGAAAGTTGCAGCAAGCAGGGACTTGAACCCAGATCTATAGAAATGTAAACTAACCCCCGCAACTACTGGGCTAAGCTTTCTGCAGGAAAGCTGTTGGAACTGTTCTCGCATCACTGCGGGTCCGTCTCATGCCCCAGGAGCCTGGCTGAATCTCAGCCCGATTTCAAACCTTGCAAATCCGTGGCCGCGGTAGCAACTCCATGACGCCGAGTGGAGGGCTGGTAGCAGGAGGTCGCTGAACAGGTTTCAGGCATCGTTTGGCCAGCCTGTGTGGACCGGGGTTAAAGACATGTCCTAACCGTGGCCAGGATACAGCTAGCCGCCCAGGTCCCCAGCTAGGCTCTGGTGGGGCTGGAAGCACAGATGAACTGAATGTAACCCTGGCTGCTTCGTCCACTACGTGGGCAGGCCGAGGGCAGATAGAAGCCGGACTGGCGTGGGTGGTGGGGCAGTTTCCCCTCCAAGAATGCTGGAGAAGGGGAAGCCGGGCCGAGCCGCCTGGGAAGAGAAAAGGAAGTGCTGAAGGAAAGGGGGATAAAGAAAGACTCGAGGAACGGCCCATTCAGGGAGCGTCTGGCCCACCCCAATGTAGGCCCGCCTGGCTGAGGTAGGGGAACAGGTTTTGCAGCTGTCAGGCGTATCTCCTTCCCCCCCTTCCCCTCGTGCAGGGAGGTTTTCCTCGTGCCTCGGATGCTGCGGCTGCACCGGCCGCCTTTGCAATATGCAAATTCCTCTCTGCACGCTTGTGCGAGAAGGAAGGAAGTGTCTGTTCGATCAGAGCAGGCTTGGCAGAGGGAGAGGCAGCGAGGCGAGCAGAGACAGCCGTCTCGACAGTAAGTGGCACTTTTCTCAGGCTGCCCCGGACTCGGGGGCCCGTTGGCAGAGGTGTGCATGAGCTCGGCTGGTGCTGGCCCCTCCGGTGCCACGAGGACAGCGGGAGGACAGACTGGGGCGAGTCACACTCTGCCACGGGGGTGCAAACAGTGATGGGCCAGGGTCAGCCCCCAGGACAAGAGGGTGCTGTCAGTGGAGTACCAGCCGGGCTGGCTTTGGCCCTGGGTGTGTCCAGAGCTGGATTTAGCGCTGGTGAGAGGAGCCCTGGGCAGTGAAATCTTCTGGGTACCCGCAGACCAGGGCACGGGCAGCCGCAGGGTAAGCTTCCTGCTCTGTGACTCAGCCCTGAGGGGGACTGGATGCTGCCGGGGCAGCCTTCAGCACAGGCCCCATGGGTGCCCCCTGCCCTGGGACAGGCGTGGGGACTCCCCAAATGGCCCTTCTCTGGATCCAGGGTTTCTGCCAGGGCGGGCCCCCTCTGTGCCAGCAGGTGCGGTGGGCAGCGGTGGGGCTTAGGTGCATCCCAGAATCCTTTGCGCCGCTGCCTCAGCTAGCCCGAGGGGGCCCTGGAAGGCCGGAGCAGGAGGAGGGACACCGCTGCAGGGGCAGAAATATACATAGGGCGGGGGCGGGTTGCAGGATGAATGCAGCAGGGGCTGAGCCTGTCAGGGGGAGCAATCCATGGTGACGGGTATTGAGGTGCCCACCAGGGGTGGGGTTGGGGCCCAGCACAATCATTGTGCTGCCCCATACAGCCACCCCACAGGAACTCTTGGTCAGCACCGGCTCAGGCCGGAGTCAAACTGGAGCCGGGGGGTTCGGCTTCCCAGTGGCCAGCCGGTTCCCCGGGGTGACAGGGGGAGAGCAAGCTGGGGATGTGCAGGGCATTTCAGGGGATGAAGGGGAAAGCAGGGGCGTTCCTAGCCCCACGCTCACGAGCCCCGGGTCACCCTGCTAGCCAGACAGTCGCAGGGAGATAGCCCAGCCCGGCGAATGGACAGGGCCTATGCAGCGGGAGAGCCAGGCTCAGCCGATGAGGAGGGACGTGTAGGGAGAGCCCTGGCCTAATGGGAGGGGATTAGACCCGGGCCCTCACTCAGTTATGCCAACGTCCTCTTACGCTGCCCTGGCAATGAAAGGGGGCAGAAATGGCCTGCATGGGGGTGTCCCCAGCTCCCAGCCCTCAGTGGATGGGGTACAGCTGGAGAGCATTGCCATGGGAAGTCATGTCTAGGCCCCAGGGTATGGGGACGGTGGAGCCCGATCACTAGCTCAAGTGCAGAAAAGGGGGTGACCGGAATCAGGCCTGCTGTATTTCAAGAGTCCAGCTTCCCTGGTGGGAGGGAAAGTATGTCTCTTCCACCCTGGGATTTCCCGCTTCCACGTCGGGTCCCTGTAGCTGCTCCCTGCCCAGCCTTCTCCCTCCTTCAGAGTCAGGGGTGCCCGGGGGAAGCGATGCACCGAAGGGCGGCCATAATAAATAATCGTGCCTAGCTCTGACCATCAGCAGATCTCAAAGCGCTTTACAAAGGTCAGTGTCATTTCCCCCCTCTTACAGACGGGGAAACTGAGGCATAAAGAGGGGATGTAACAAGGTCGCCCAGTAGGCCAGTGGCCAAGACCAGAATAAAACCCGGGTCTCCTGAGTCCCAGTCCAGTGCTCTAGCCTGGATGAGGGGAGATGACTCTATAAATGGGTTGGGTCTGCTCCAGCCTTTGGCTGCTAGCCATCAGACATGCTACCTAGCACTGCCCTCATCCCGGGGAGGTAGGAGCATGCCAGGGAGCTCAGTGTCGCTAGGACCCACAAGGAGCTACGTCCAGCTACAAGCAGGGCACTGCGACACGGAGCCTGGCCTCGGGGGAGAAGAGAAAGGAGAGCCCAGCCCACACCTCGGGTCTGGGCACAACAGCTCAGCAGCCTTCGCTCCAATTACCAGCATTTATTTTAGAGATGCAGCCCAAAATAAACAGAGCTGTGAGATTGGGAGGGAAGGAGGATGAGCTCTCACTTGGAGGTGAAATGCAGCCGAGGAGAATTTAGGCTGAACATCAGGAAACCCTTCCTAGCTGTGAAATCTACGGGGATGTGGAATAAACTCCCAGTATAAGTGGTGGAGGATCCTCTTGCAGCTGGACTGGACAGAGAGAGCAGAGGGAAGGGAACACGCTTGCCTTGGGGCGAAGGGGTTGGACTAGATGGGAGTTCTAGATTATCCATCTCTGGATCTTATGCTGTGTCTCACGCTGCTGCGACAGCCGGTGAGCTAAGGGAGCGGTATGCAGAAAGGATCTTGTGGGGAAGAGGCGTTTGATGGGGAGCTGCTGGGGTAGGTGTTGGGTCTGGTCTTATTTTGTCTTTGGCTGTCAATTTAACGCTTTCCCTTTCCCGGAAGAGGGAATGAACTAGCATGATGAAATGCACCAGTTATTCCAGGCTGGGTGGTGGTCTGAGCCGCAGTGAGGGGAGAGATGTGATGGGAAGGGGGCCAGGGCGATTGGACAGGATATTATTGTACAGTTACATGCGTGTATAAGGAGCATGTCACCGTGACGTGGCGTGAGTCGTGTTAATATGCCACATTGGAAGAGCTAAACCCTTCACCCTGCAGCTGTATAGACCAGTGGTTTTCAACCAGGGGTACAAGTACCCCTGGGGATACGCAGAGCTCTTCCAGGAAGTACATCAACTCATCTAGATATTTGCCTAGCTTTACAACAGGCTACATAAGAAGCACTAGCGAAGTCAGTACAAACTGCAATTCCGTACAGACAATGACTTGTTTAAACTGTTCTATATATTATACACTGAAATGTAAGTACAGTATTTATATTCTAATTGCTTTGTTTTATATTTGTATGGTAAAAAGGAGAAAATCAGCCATTTGTCAGTCACAGTGGGCTGTGACCCTTTTGTCTTTTTATGGCTGATTTCGTAAGCAAGCTGGTTTTAAGTGAGGTGAAACTTGAGGTATGCAAGACAAGTCCGACTCCTGCCGGGGGTCCAGTACTCTGGGAAGCTTCAGAGACACTGGTCTAGACAATGGAAATAGACTGGGCTGGGGAGCTGACTGACCAGATTTCCATAGCAGTGGGAAGCCTGGATAACAATATGCCTCAGCCCCATGGAGACAGGGCTTCCAGCGCTCACGGGGGAGATTAGGGCTTTGTAGATAGCGACCAGCACCCTGAATTTCACCTGGGTGTCGACTAGCCGCCGCACAGTGATAGGAGCGTCTGGGGGGATAGTCTGCCGCCAGTCCACTCCACTCCACTCTGAAGGTGGGCAGCTGCAGTCTGCACTAGCCGGAGCTTCTGGGGGGCTTTTGTGGTCCGTCCCAGCTAGCGCCCGCTGCCCCAGTCAAACCTAGGGGTCAGGAACGGCAGAGGTAAGGACTCAGGAACTGAATTGGGGGTGGGGGGAGCCGCGGTACCTTCCAAGCTCCGCCCACAAACCAGGCTCCAGCCTCGTGCGACGCCCTGTTGTGCAGATGTTCAAAATACGCTCTTGGGTGCCCTGCGGATCCATATGGGTATGGATCCCCCGACTGGGATGTCCCACTTCAGTCCCTGGTCTTGGCTGCTCCTCTGTGGGGCTTCCATACCCTGCTAGGCTCCTGGGGCTTCCCTCCTCCTCGAGGGAGGGTGAGGGTGAGGGTGGGGGAAAGTAGTTGCATCTCCTAAATAACCACCCACTCGGAGGGCCAAAGTGAGATGCTGCGTGTGTAGATCTTCAAACACCACCCGCCCTCTGTTCTTATACCTGCTTTGATCAGCTGGGAAATAGTTAACGGAGGTGATATTTTTTAAAACGATCATTATAAACACAGCTCCCTCTGCTGACCAGGTGTGATTCTGCCACGGGCCTGCCTCTGTTCCCCCCCTTATGGGGCTCCTTCAATAAACTGCCTGCAGGCTTTATTTGCCCAGTAATGCCCTTCTCCCAGGGTCTAATTTACTGGCATCTAATACAACCAATGCTCAGTCCTGAGGCTTCTCTGCTCCTCCTCCGCTCTGCCTGGTCTCTGCATCTCTTCCCTGCCTTGGCTCTCCACTCTCAGCCCTTCCCATCTGAAGTCTTTCCCACCACTGTGGAGTCTGCTCTCCCTGGCCCTCAGCCTTTTCCAGGTCTCTGGCTTTTGGGACCAAATCCTTCCCCTGGCCAAGGACTTTGCAGGAGACCTGTGTAACTCCCGCTCAGAGCTGCTCTTCTAACCCCTTTCCCAGCTTCTTTCTTCAGGCCCCTTTCAGCAGTTCTCTGGTTAATCCTTGCTCAGAGCTCTCATCGTTCTGTGTCGGCAGCCCTCCGCCTGATTCCCTCTTTTATAAGGCCCTTCCCTTTCATCAGCTGTGGTGCTATGGACCTGGCTTCTAGGCCATTGGATTCGAACCGATCTTAGGAAACACTTTCTAACTCTAAGGGATGCTGTGCAATCCCCATCACTAGAGGTTTCTAAGAACAGGTTGGACAAACACTTGTCAAGGATGGACTAGGTTTACTTGGTCCTACCTCAGCACAGGGGCTGGACTTGTGACTTCAAGGTCTCTTCCAGCCCGACATTTCTATGATTCTTCCAGTCATGTGTAACCCACACCCAGGGCCGGCGCAACCCATTCGGCGACCTAGGCGGTTGCCTACGGCACTAACATTTGGGGGGCGCCGGCCGCCCCGGTCGTCGTCGGTATTTCGGGGGCGGAACCTTCCACCGCCTCTGTCGGGGGCGGCATTTCGGAGGCGGGACCTTCCGCCGCCTAGGGCGGCAAAAAAGCTGGCAGCGCTCCTGCCCACACACCTCCTGGTGTGGTGTTCTGTCCCATCTAGTGGCACTGAGACCACTTAGAAAGAGAGAGAGATAGTTACATGAGTCTGCTCTACAGCCTTAGCTAATAGCCAGTTGGCTTTTAACTCATGCGGCAGAGGCTTATGCACTAAGCTCCAGAGATCCCCGGTTCGAGCCCCCCTGCTGGCGACCGGGGTCTGTCACTGTTACACATGCATGAAGCCATGTGACTACTTCTGTCCTCTTCTCCCAGGGGGAGAAGTGGAGGGTCTTGGTTTGGAATATGTACACACACGCATACGTTTCCTTGTGTTTGTATCAGCGAAGGCAGGTGGAAGAAATGCGCCTTCCACTCGGAGCGGAAAGTGGCGGGATGGTCCTCGGTTCCTGGGGGAGTTCATTGCAGTCCCAGACCACCCTCGGGGGCGGTTCTGTCTCCTGCCCAGATGAGCTTTTCACCCTTATTGTTGAGAGCTCCATGGTGCCGGAGGAGCAGTCTCATCCTAGAGCTCTGTTCGATCTTTTACATACTCTGGGTCCAGGCCATGGATAAGGACCAAGCCCTTGAACCTGATTGGATATTCTGTGGGAAGCTGGTGGAGGGGGCAGAGGACAGGAGGAGCCTGGGTTGTTGAGGAGACACGCTGCAGCGTTCTGTACTAGTCGGAGTTGCCCAGCCGCCGATGGCTTCCTGGCCAGATGCATTGCGTTGCTGCAGTCCAGCCGAGAAGTGACCCAGGTGTGAATCACGGAGGCCAGCGGGAGCCGGACTCTGAGAGCTGAACTCGAGTCAGGCTCTGTGCCGAGGCAGGGCTGCTGTCATGCACTTTGAAAGACATGGTTGAGGGCTGTTTTTTCCTGTCAACTGCAGGTAAATTCTCATGCTGGCATTTACCTCCTCCAGGCAGCTCTGGGGGCTGATAGCCAGTAAAACCCCAGCCAATCAGAAACCTTTCTAGACCGGTCGGGGGCAAAGGCGCAGGTTCTGCCGCCAATAAGACGGCACTCCGGGGTGGGGAGGGAGGGAGGGGAGAGATTGACTGAGGGAACCGGATTGGTGCTTTGGAAGCCATTGGGTGTGGTAGCTCGGCTCTGAGAAATCTCATTGGCTCTTGGAGTTAGGGGCAAAGCAGAGCAGCCAATCAGATTGGACTTAGATGATTAGTGCCGTTAGAACTGAGAACCGGAGGATGGGGAGCCCCAGACATGGGGGTTGGGGTGGGGGGAGCCTGCGGGCTGCACTATGAGAACTCCCTGCCCCAGGCTAACCTGCGGGCTGCTGCCCCAGGGGAACATCTGCATATGGGGCCCTGTAGTGACAGGGAGCAGCAGGAGTGTGTCCCTCACAGCAGCCAGCCCCGTGCTGCAGATGGTGCAGGGAAGCATGTCAGCGCTGCCTGCCAGCCCGCTCCCCCAGCTCCCCCAGCCCGCTGCTACCCAGGTGCCCTCTCCCGGCTGCAGGAAGCCACCTGTCTCCTTCCTGCGACAGCTCTGGTGGAAGGGCACCAGCCGCAGAGCTCATGATGTTCTGTAGCGCGCCCCGCTGTGCAGAGACAGACGGAGAGAAGCAGCCAGGCCGACAAGGCTGACACAGGCCGGCGCTGCATCCCGGTGCCGAGTCCTCCGCAGTTCAGGGCCGGCTCACCTCTCCGACACCCACTCCCCAGGCTGACACACGGCATCAGTGGGGATTTTAAACAGCAGCATTCCCCAGCTCCAGCCTCCAGGAGTGACTAACACATGGAGCCTGAAGGCCAGTGGGCGTTACAGTGGGGGCTGTTGCATTAATTTAGATGGAACTGACTGGCCCAAAGAGTTAAGGGCTCTGAAACCATCTAACATGGAGCAGTTTGAAGCAACGTTCAGGGTTTGGCAAACAGAGACCTCAGCCTGCTTAGCGCCATGGCAAACGCAGCGTTCTCCGTCCTTTTAACCTTTTGTTAGAGACAGAAAAGAAGGAAAAGGAGTTAAGGCCTTTGGATGTAGCGTATGAAGGGAGGCTTTCATTTCAACGGCAGCCCTCACGCCCGTCAGCTGGAGAGAGTTTTCAGAAGGAAAAACCAGCCCTGGTTTGACAGTCTCTTCGATGGTATTGCGTATGGGGATCGGGCACAGAGAGGTCAGCTGAAGTGGCTGGAGCTGGGGTTGTTGCTGAGGTTGTTAACGTCTGACCCCGTTTCCTAAGAAGCCAAACACAAAAGGGGAAAGAAAAGAACAGCCAAGACGGAAAATGGAGCTTCTGTAAGCCTGCCAACAATTGCTTACCTGGGACGCACGAACCCCAGCCCCAATGGTTCTGCCCCTGAGGTCTGAGTGGCAGAGTCCCAGAGCGGCTGATCAGCCCGCTGGCCCTATTTAAGCCAGCGGCAGGTGTAACCCACACACCTCCAGGGTGTGGTGTTCTGTCCCATCTAGTGGCACCAAGACCACTTATTTCAGAGGGGCAGCCGTGTTAGTCTGTATCAGCAAAAACAATGAGGAGTCCTTAATATATGGAGATATACCTATCTCAGAGCTGGAAGGGACCCCGAAGGGTCATCGAGTCCAGCCCCCTGCCTTCACTAGCAGGACCAATTTTTCCCCAGATCCCTAAGTGGCCCCCTCAAGGATTGAACTCACAACCCTGGGTTTAGCAGGCCAATGCTCAAACCACTGAGCTATCCCACCCCCCTCCTTGTGGTACCTTAGAGACTAACACATTTATTTGGGCAATACTGTATTTTCCACTCCATGCAGCCGATGAAGTGGGTTTTAGCCCACGAAAGCGTATGCCCAAATAAATGTGTTAGTCTCTAAGGTGCCACAAGGACTCCTCATTGTTTTTGCTGAGACCACCGAGAGAGATTAATGAGTCTGCTCTATAGCCTTAGCTAAGGGGCATGAGGCTTTTAGCTTATGCAGGAGAGGCTCATGGATTTAGCTCTAGAGGTTCCCAGGTTCGATCCCGCCCACCGCCGGTTTTACAAGCGGGGGCTCGTCTGGGATTTCAACGGGGAAGTTTCTGAAGCTCGGGACGTGCTTCCTCAGCGAGGGGAAGTATGTAACCCTCCTGGGTGTGGTGTTCTGTCCCATCTAGTGGCACTGAGACCACTTAGAGAGAGAGATTAATGAGTCTGCTCAACAGCCTTAGCTAAGAGCGATGTGGCTGTTAGCGCGTGCGCTAGAGGCTCATGCATTTAGCTTCAGAGGTCCCAGGTTCGATCCCGCCCGCCGCCAACCAGGGTCTGTCAGTGTTGCAGAGGCAGAGGAAGACATCTGAACAGGGCTTCATCCTGCTCTTGGTGAACTGTGTGCACCCCGCTCCTGTGGCATCTGGCTCCTATCTTTGACCCCTGGTAGCCTGACCCTGGGGGCTGACTCATGGTTCTGATCTCCAGTTTATCTCCTGCCTCTGACCCAGCCGACTCGTGACTGTGGACTCTGGCTTTGACTACGATGTCTGGCCGCCCACGGCGCTGTGGTGTTGACCCTCACTTGCATTCTCACTGTTGAAAAAACACCACAGGCCCAGCACATGGATTTATCAGCCACTCCGAGACCTGGCAAACTTGTCCCAGCATCGGGCCGGGTACGGCATTGCTTTTAGCTGCCTCTTTCCGGTCACTGGGTTATGTTGCAAAATACGCCTGCTCGGCTGGCTAAGCCAGACCCTTGATAGACAGAAGGAAAAATGAGAGAGAAAGGAAAGAAGAGATGTGTGTGTGTGTGTGTGTGTGTGTGTGTGTGTGAGAGAGAGAGAGAGAGAAAGGAAAGAAGAGATGTGTGTGTGTGAGAGAGAAAGGAAAGAAGAGATGTGTGTGTGTGTGTGTGTGTGTGAGAGAGAAAGGAAAGAAGAGATGTGTGTGTGTGTGTGTGTGAGAGAGAAAGGAAAGAAGAGATGTGTGTGTGTGTGTGTGTGAGAGAGAAAGGAAAGAAGAGGTGTGTGTGTGTGTGTGAGAGAGAGAAAGGAAAGAAGAGATGTGTGTGTGTGTGAGAGAGAGAAAGGAAATAAGAGATGTGTGTGTGTGAGAGAGAGAGAAAGGAAAGAAGAGGTGTGTGTGTGTGTGTGAGAGAGAAAGGAAAGAAGAGGTGTGTGTGTGTGAGAGAGAGAAAGGAAAGAAGAGATGTGTGTGTGTGTGTGTGTGTGTGTGTGTGAGAGAGAAAGGAAAGAAGAGATGTGTGTGTGTGAGAGAGAGAGAGCCCAACACCGCAGGTGGAGGTTGGGATTTAGCTGGTGGAGCTGGGGATTGATCTGTGGAGGTGGTAGTGGGTTCCGTTCTCTGGCCTGGAAATCTCTCCAGGTTAGGATGGAGGTCCAAGGTCCCAGGAGATGGTGGGAGTGGCAGCCATGATGGTGAAACTTCCTTCAGTAGCCAATTTTTCTCTTTCTTTAAGGATCCTCAAAGGGAGTGGTGGGCCGATAGCCCCTCCCCTCAGCATTTTGTCCATCCGTTAGACCTAATTTGTGACACATCCGCTTTGGTTCACTGATTTCCAGTCCCACGCTTTTCATGTTCACCAGCCACCACCTTAACACCGTCCTTGACTGACAGCAGGAGGCCTTTGTGTTTGGACTCGTTGAGTCTGTCTCACTTTTTCACCTTTTACTGTTGATATACGTAATTGTGACATTTTATTAACTTTTCACAGTTGAGCTCAGCACTAGGGTAAATTTGAAGGCCCAATTATCACAACAGGGCGCAGGGTGGGAAGAACACCTGATATTTTTAATGCAAATCTGGGAGAATCATGTATGTTGCCAAACATTGTGGGTAACTTCAGAATTCACCCTGCTTTGCCCTGGTGCTGCAGGATTACAAAGGAGCAGGAGAAGTTGGGGGCGGGAGGGAAGGAAGCCAACTAATCCTGTAACACTTAGGCTGAGTGTGTGCTGTGTTCCCCTTTAGTGGCTGTCCCTTAGTCGATAACAGCCCATTACTGCTACTTACTAATGGAGCAACTCCTTTAGCTTAAGTGGTCACGCTCTATTCGACATTGGTGAGGCCTCATCTGGAGTACTGTGTCCAGTTTTGGGCCCCACACTACAAGAAGGATGTGGAAAAATTGGAAAGAGTCCAGTGGAGGGCAACAAAAATGATTAGGGGGCTGGAGCACATGAGTTATGAGGAGAGGCTGAGGGAACTGGGATTGTTTAGTCTGCAGAAGAGAAGAATGAGGGGGGATTTGATAGCTGCTTTCAACTACCTGAAAGGGGGTTCCAAAGAGGATGGATCTAGACTGTTCTCAGTGGTACCAGATGACAGAACAAGGAGTAATGGTCTCAAGTTGCAGTGGGGGAGGTTTAGATTGGATATTAGGAAAAACTTTTTCCCTAGGAGGGTGGTGAAGCACTGGAGTGGGTTACCTAGGGAGGTGGTGGAATCTCCTTCCTTAGAGGTTTTTAAGGTCAGGCTCGACAAAGCCCTGGCTGGGATGATTTAGTTGGGATTAGGTCCTGCTTTGAGCAGGGGGTTGGACTAGATGACCTCCTGAGGTCCCTTCCAACCCTGATATTCTATGATTCTATGATGCTATGTGTTGCAGTACTTGAAGATTTGGGGTTCGAATCATGCTGATGACATATGCTGGGGTCATTCTACTCCATAATCATGGTGGCTCTGACTTTCCACACCCAGATAGGGAAACTTACCCTTAGAGAAATCTGAAAAAACAGAGGCCTGTCCCTTTAAAACCCATGCAGGGTGAAGAACACTGAGTTCCTGTAGGACAGGAGGGATCTTAAAGGGCCAGACCTGTAATTATGTATTCTTAGGACCGTGATTACATCGAGTTACTTTAAAAAGCAGAACCTTGCAGAGTGGAGGAGCCGGCGCGCAGCATCCTAGATGAGTTCAGATGCACACAGAGCAGCGAGCCCTCAGGAGTCTTTCTGTACAATACAGCAGCACAATGCAGGCTGTAATTAGACAGTGGCACCTCGCAGATCAAAGCTGTCTCTACGTGCTGGGCAAATTACAGCACAAATCACAACACCAGAGAGTAAACCGGGGGATGGGAATGTCAGAAACTGCCTCTTAGTGGCAGCTCAGTTTAGAGCATTTTGAACAAACAACTTTCACCCAGCCAGGTTAGCTGAGTGGCTTTATATAGACAACTTCCTGCCACCGAGTGGCTTTATATAGACAACTTCCTGCCACCGAGTGGCTTTATATAGACAACTTCCTGCCACCGTGCTCCTTTTATCTCTCTCCAGTAACCCGGCCTGGCTTTGTGCGATCACACAGCTTTTCTAGTCCAGGTGAGCTATACCCGATTCTTGGGAGAGCAGAGAACTCCAACGCACCATAACGTAGCCAGCTGCCATCTGAGCGCTGCTGTAAGTTAGCGGAAACAATTGTTCAGCTGACGGCCTGAAACGTGAGGTCTGATCGGCCTCATTGGCTTGACTGAAGGTAACAGAGCTGCGGAGCGCCCGCCACTCCCTTTGCCTTCCACTGAGTTGTGGGTGCTCCGCACTGCTGGGAATCAGGCGCAAGGTGTCCAAAGGAACCGACCTCAGCTGCCCATCGGCTTGAGCATGACCTTACATTGCAGGATTTAACAAATCCATGGTCATTAACAACACAGACCAGAGTCTCCCTCTAAACTGTACGCACTCAGCATCTGACATTCCATCCAGCACAGAACAGCTGTGACGCTCGGGGTGTGTCTACACTACAATCCAAAGGGCGATTACATCTCAGGTAGACATAGCTAAAAATTGCTGTGTGGATGTCATAGTTTCAGGCAACTGCATCTGTATTCCCCCTTGTGGTCCCTTCGGGGCCCTGCTCTAGACTCTAAGCTGTCACCTCTCTTGGGCAGAGACTCGCATCTCATTCCCTCTTGACCGGCGGTTTTCAAGGCTACACAGTTCCCTGGCTACATCGTGGTATCCCCAGCAAGCCAGACTGCCAAAAAGGCCAGTGTCTGTACTTTGCTTTCTCTCCAGGAGCTATGCCCAGTGTCCGAGTCCCCACCCAACTCTTTCTAAGCCAGCACATTTATTCTTATGGTGAAAGCATAACAGAGCAAACATATTAAACCATAACAGAATCTACTCACATGCTAAAACGCTTGCCAGACGTCACCCCAGCTCCAGCTTCAGGCTCTAGCAGATGTCAATCCTTCAAAACCCACAACTGGGTTTTCCCCATGGTTACAAGTTCGTAACTGTCTCAGAGTCAGAACCGGAATGCCAGCTGAACAGAGCAGCCATTTCATTAGACAGCTTGGGCCTTTGATCTTGGCCTTTGGTAACAGGTGATCAGCAGACAAAAGACCCTCTTCTCCGGACATCGCTTCAAAAGGCTGGGTTTTGGCATAACCGGAGTTGGGTAAACTGAGTCATACAGTCCTTGGAATTCCCAGGTCTCACTTTGTCACATCTCCCCCTGAGAGGTGACCCACAACCCCGGCCCACAATACATAAACCATTCATTGAATACAATGGACCCCAAAGATCCTGTCTCCCAAGGATGTGGCAGGCCATTCCCATATCTGTCACAGTACCTGCAGCACCTCTGGCTTCAGCAGCGTGAGCAGGTACCCAGGGTCTCGGGCCCGTTTGTACGGCCTGCCCTGCCACATCTGCCCTGCTAGCTCAGGTATGTCTGGCCAAGCTGCAGCCACTCCTTGGACTCCAGCAAAGGCACGCCCAGCATACTCCCTGAAGTGAGACCAAGCGAATCCGGGAGCATCTAGGGTTCACCTCCAAGCGCCCATTCTAGCCAAGCCGCGACCACCCACGACGTCACACTGCTGTGCAGCACCGCCATGCGAGACTTTGTAGAGAGAGCAGGGCTCGCCCTTGAGCTCTTCTGTACTAGAACCAGGTGCCCCAGGGCGTGAGCTGAAGGAGGAGATCTACTGACAGCAGTAGTAGTGTTGTACTTCTGGGGGCTGCGGCCACACGACTGCACCTACCCTGCCTAAACGGCGCTGCCATTTCCTCCCCGGTAGTGTGCATGGTGCACCGACACTGCAGGCCCGCAGCTAACCAGGGGCTGACAACATGAGACTCATCAGAGGCCAGGTGAGTGGCTGCTGCTGCTGACCAGAGAGCTGTGGTCAATTCTGAGCCCTGCAGCTGGAGACAGAGCACAGCGTCAACAGAGACCGCACTATGCTCTCGACGTACATCTCTCATTGTTGCGGCTGGGAGCTGGGCAGGGCCGTTAGCCAGTTTGCTACCATCTTGGGCATAGTTAGTGTGGCATGCCACACACCTGGGGATAGAGCCCCTTCCCGTGTGCTAATTGTGTCCTCTTCAGGCCTGGAACGAGGTCAGAACCAAACCAAACCATTGTTTTGTTCAAAGTTTTCCACAGAATTTTTCAGGGTTTTTTTCCAGATGAAAATGTTTGTTTTTTGGGGGGGTTTTATCACCCATTTCTCTGCCTCCCCTCTGCCCGCCCACCTTTTTTTTTTTTTTTTTACAAACGGAAAATTAGGCGAAAGGGAGAGAAAGAGGGGGAACAACCCCCTCGAACACAGAACACGGAAGCCCGACCATTTTTGTTTCAACTCACATTGAAATGAAACATTTTGTTCTGACCAAAAAAAAATTGAAAATTTTCCAGTGAGATGCAAAATTTCTTGGAAATTTTTTGAATAATTGGGGAAATAATTTTTTACCAAAAATCCCCCTTTCCCCCCCCTCACACAATGTCGACTGGACCTAGTCCCTTGTTTGTTCCCTGGTATCCATGCTTCTGAGATCGTAGTCTGAACAGTTAGCATAGAACTTACTGATGGAAAAGTCAGGATCAGGCCCTGTTGGACTAACTGCTGTGCAAAGCCAGAGTCCAAGGACCGTCCCTATCCCACTACTCGCTCCTCCCATATGAAAATGAAAGAGCTCTGGTTGGTTAATGCGACCTCCTGCTGCAGTCTGAAATAAAGGTCCCATGCATGGAGCTGGCCACTTTCTGACCACTGCTGTGTCAGCCAAAGCGGCCTTCCTCGAAGCGAGGCATATACATAGAACAGGAGAAGGAGAACCTAGGAATTACCATAGACCAACGTCCATGCTCTCCAGTATCCTGTCTCCAGCTGCCGCCCATACCATTGCTTCAGAGAGAGATGGGGGGCTCTACCAGTGTCCTCTGTCCATCCCCTGCAGCCTGCAATCACAAGGAATTGATCCTCGTATGGGAACGAGCCATTTGATCCCGATGGATGATCCTCACTCCATGCTCCGGGGAAAGACAATCCACCATCACTCCAAGAACCCCACCAGTCTGCCCAGAGGAAGAGTTTTTCCTATCCCCAAATTAATGAGGAGCAAGAATCCGCCGGGTTGAGCACCTGTTCCCATGTGTGAGCCAAGACACATGTGATAGCCAAGTAACCATCCTTCCTCCATCCACCCAGTCTGTCTACCTCGCGTCCATCACCGTGGCATCTGTCCTCTACTCAGGGCCGGCGCAAGCCATTAGGCGACCTAGGCGGTCGCCTAGGGCACTACTATTTGGGGGGCGCCGGCGCCCCGGTCGTCAGCGTAATTTCGGGGGCGGGACCTTCCGCCGCCTAGGGCACCGGAAAAGCTGGCGGCGCTCCTGCCTCTACTGCCCGTTAGTCGTCTTGAGTTCTCAGTGCTAAATTGCACCAGGTTCATAAGCCTCAAACCCGCCATTGAAACAACCCTCAGCTGAACCATAGAAAAGCCCCCGTTTGGTCTACTGGTTTATTCCCCATACATCCTGGGGCTTAACACCTCTCTCAGTCTGCACCAGGTGCTGATCTGTGATTAGTCTTCCTGTGCACTAATTAGGTCTCTTCACGCTTGTTAGTTGCATTAGCTGAGCGTGGGAGGTGCCTGTGCATCTGGCTGGGGAACTGTCAGCGCCCGCCTAATGCGATTTAGAGGCGGCAGAGTGCATGAGGGCTGGAGTTGAGATCTGAGAGGGGCTCTTTCACTTCTCTGTCGCATTGCTCGTTCCCCAAGGGAGAAATGAGAGGAGACACAGAGGAAGTCTCCTTCTCCCAGGCTTCTCCTGCTAGCCTCACCTGGGCTTTATTTCCCCGTACACACCCTCTTTGTGTTTTTCCCTTGCATCTGACCTGTTCCCCTGGAGTAGCCCATTGCTCTAGTCTTTGCTGGCCCATGACAGCAGGGCAGGCTCATGATCATGCCCTGCTGTGGACTCCACAGACCATGGGTGGCAGCAGCCTCATCTTGGCCTAAGCCTTTCTCTTCGCTCACTAGATGGAGTGCTGGAAGGAGCAGAGGGGTTGTTCATAGAGCAGATAAAGAGCAGGCTGTAGCTTTGCAAGCTTCCCTCCCATCACCCCACCCATACGCTTCAACCACGACATGGGGGGACCACGTCAGCGGTTGGTAGCTCATCCTCTAAGCCCACTCAGTCCCTGCATTCTCCGTTGAGACCACCACCGAGGGGAGTCATTAGGGCCGATTGCTAGGGTGGTTTTTGTGCCGTGGAGGTCCATCTCACTAAGAACGGGACTAATCTAAGAATCAGATAAAAGTATAACTGGGTTCAGAAAAGCACTAGATAAGTTCATGGAGGATAGCTCCGTCAATGGCTATTAGCCAAGATGGTCAGGGATACAACCTCATGCTTTGGGTCAGAGGCGGATTACCGTTTTGTGGAGCCCGGGGACAGGGCAAGTAGGGGCCTCTCCCCACCCCTTCTGCCTGCAGTCCCCCCTGCCACCACCCCTGGTGCTCCTGCTGGGGAAATGGGGTCAGGGCATGGGGGCTTGCCCCACCCTGGCTCCCCGCCTGGCACTCCTACCGGGGGTTGGTGCGCGGGGACTTGCCCCACTCCACCCAGCGCTCCTGCTGGGCAGCGGGGTCTGGGCAGGGGGGCTTCCCCCGCTCCCTGGCAGGAGCGCTGGACGGGCAGAGCGGGGCAAGCTCCCGCGCCCTGACCCCGCTCCCCAGCAGGAGCCCTGGGCAGGCGGGCAGAGTGTGGGGGTGCCCATTTTTCCAGGACCCCCAAATTGGCTGGGGCCCCTGGGCACGGGGCCCAGTGGCTAATCTGCCACTGCTCTGGTTATCCCTAAACCTCTGACTGCCAGAAGCTGGGACTGGACGACAGGGGATGGATCACTAGATAACTGCCCTCTCCTGTTCACTCCCTCTGAAGCACCTGGCACTGACCACTGTCAGAAGACCATTGGTCTGACCCAATGTGGCCGTTCTTCTATTCTAATGGCGGAGACTCACCAATCTCATTTCATATCAGCCCTTAACAGGCTTCGCATGTTAACAGGCTTCGCACCCTCTGACCATGGCGAATGTGGCCTGAATTCAACTCCAGCGCTGAGAGGTGAAAGGTTGTGTCTCCGGCTTCCCAATCTCCCCGAACATGTTTAATATTTAAACACAGCAGCAAGTTCAGTTACAAAACACCGAGGGGCAAGTTACAAAACACAGAGGGCCAGATTCTGGCTTAGGGTAACTACACCCACGCTGGGGATAGATTTGGCCAAGGCTGAGGGACAGGGAAACGGAACTGTGTTTATTTCACACTTCCCCAGAATGGAAGTTCCCTTTTCCACTCAGTTTCTAGCCCTATTCCTGTCCCGGCACTGGCTGTGGGAGTTGGTGTGGTAGATTCCAAAGCCAGCAGAGACCACTGTGATCATCTAGTCTGACCAGTATAACACAGGCCAGAGACCTGCCCCCCGATAATTCCTGGAGCAGAGCTTTCAGAACAACCTCCAATCTCGATTTAGAAATGGTCCGTGATGGGGAATTCACCACGACCCCCGGTAAATTGTTCCAGTGGTTAATTACTTTCACTGTTAAAAAATTGATACCTTATTTCCCGTCTGAGTTTGTCTAGCTTCAACTTCCTGCCACTGGAGCGTGTTAGGCCTTTCTCTGCTAGCTTGAAGAGCTCGGGTTCCCAGGGGCCCGGTTTTCGACCTGGAAAGTCCAGTCGAAAAGGGGATCTGGCAGTGTCTGGTCAGATGTACTGAGAGGACACCAAAAGTCCAGTTACAGCGTGCGGGGCGTGCGGGAGGCACTGGGTCATCAACGTGCACCAGCTACTGCTCAGCCAGGACTGCCTCCTACCTGCATCTCCTAGCCAGGCAGGCGGGCTCCCGCGTCAAGCTGCAGCTCCGGAGCAGAGAGCCCAGCTGGTGGGGGGGGAGGGAGGTGGAGAGGATCCGGCTGAGGAAGGGGGCGGAGGGAGAGGAGTAAGCAGGGGATGGAGCCTGGAGGAAGAGGTGGAGGAGGGGTGGGGCTTTGGGGGAAGAGGCGGAGCAGGGGTGGGGCTTTGGGGGAAGAGGTGGAGCAGGGGCGGGGCTTTGGGGGAAGAGGCGGGGCAGGGACGGGGCTTTGGGGGAAGGGGCAGGGGCGGGGCTTTGGGGGAAGAGGCAGGGCAGGGGTGGGGCTTTGGGGGAAGAGGCGGAGCAGGGGCAGGGCCTCGGAGGAAGAGGCGGGGTGGGGCAGGGCGGTCCGGTTGTCAGCAATTAGAAAGTTGGCAACCCTATGAAGAGCCCATTATGAACGATTTGCTCCCCATGTAGATACTTCTACACTGTGATCAAGTCACCCCTTAACCGTCTGTCAAGGTAAAGATATGGCGCTCCTGGAGTCTATCACTATAAGACATATTTTCAAATCCTTTAGTCATTCTCTGGGCTCTTCTGTGATCGCCTTGATAGTACAATTTGTGCTGTGGGGGAGACGTTTCAAAGGCACAGATGGCAGCTAGGCACCTAATGCGTAGACAGTCAATGGGATTCGGACACCTAAATGCAAAAAAAGTGAGTCTCAGAGGGGGATTTGAAGAGGGAGGGGGGCTAGTGGGTTAGTAGAGCAGAGCGGGGAGAGCGAACTGGGCATTGGGGAGACATGGAAAAGGACCTGAAGATTTGTGGGAGAAGTGGGCCAAAGGGCCAAGCCGGCACCATGGACAAGCAGAGGAGTGACGCCATACGGGACTGCGCCAGAGCTAGAGGCACGTAGTGATGGGTACGAACCAAACTTTGGATCTAGATTAGAACTTGGTGCCTACGTCTGAAAAGTTCTTTCGGTGCCGTAGCCTGTGCCAGGCAGCTGGGGAGAGAAGACGTGGGGAACCGGGGGAAGGGACGGAAAGACGCTGTGTATGAACCTGGAGCGCCGGGGAGGCGATACTGCTGGAGAGATCCAATTCCAGGAATTAAATAGCATTCCCAAATCCTTGGCGCTGGGAGAGGGAGCCAGCTGAGATAAAGACGTAGGAGGAGACTCAGGTGGACAAAAGCCAGGGCCTGGGGTGAGCAGATTTGTTTAAAACCAGGCATTATGTGAAATAATGTACCCCTGACTCACTGCACCTAATGAGTCAGTGAGGGCTCTGGCACAGGCACTCAGGCATTGACCCTGCTGGTGTATGTCGTCAGCAGATGGGAGGGCAGCCCAATTAGGGGCAGTGGGGGGTGGGGTTTGCATTATTCCGCCTTGAAAGCTAAAAAGAGCACGCACTGGCACAGAGAGAAAAATAAAAACAGCCCTCAGAGCAGGCAGGCAGCTGGGGGACGCATTCTTCTGCTGCACTGAATGGAGCTGGTGTCAACTGTTCCGATTGCCTGCTGACTGCCCTTACTCACTGACAGAGCTAGGAAAATCGCTCAGTCACCAAAGTTAGCAAAACTTTTAGCCTCTCTCTTCTTCCCCCACTGGCCTGCTGCTGGGACCACAATGCTTTCTGAGTGCATGGGGCACAGGAGGCGGCATAAAGGCACTGCTTTCAAAGATGGTCAAGGATAATCGTTTCCTCAGTGGGGAAACTGAGGCACAAAGCCAGGGCGGGGTTTGTTTCAGGCCACCTAGTGATTCAGCGGCAGGACTGGTACCTTAAACACAAGACCCCAGTAAAGCAGGAAGAATCGACTCATACTTCAGACCAGAAGATGCTCAGTCAGTCATAGAGGACTGGTGAACAGTGAGCTAGAGAGGCTTTTGTTTCTAGGCTGCTGGTTCAAATACAGCCCAGGCTACTTGAGAATGATTGAAGGCATGGAAAAAATCTCGTAGAAAGGGAGATAGAGGAGGTGTACCGGGAACTTCTGTGTGCCCTGTCTCAGAATGCAACAGCAAAGGTGCGTTCAATGAAACAGAAATGTGGCAAATTCAAAAGTGAGAAAAAGGAAATACTTTTTCATACAGTGTGCAGTCAGCCTGTGGAACTCATTGCCACAAGATATAACTGGAGCCTAGTAGGATTCAAAGAGGGATCGGACATTTCCATGGATAACAAGGTGATCCAGAGTTAGAATAAAGATGATAAAAAAAAAAACCCTATCCAAGCGTTGGGAAGGGAATTTAACTATTAGGAGTAAAGAAGAATCTTCCCCTATGGGCAGGTTATCTCATAGCTGCTCATGGTAGGACTTCTCCTACCTTCCTCTGAAGCAGCTGGTGCTGACCACTGCCGGAGACAGGATACCGGGCTAGATGAGCTGTGATCCAGTCTACCCATGGCTATGTTCTTAAGATCAATGGTAATCCAGACTTGCTAGCAAAGTGGCTGCTTGGTGGCTTAGTGAAATGAGTTTGATGGGTCTCAGTCCAGTTCCAGGTAGAGTGGCATTCATATCCTCAGTGTAACAGTCACCTTGGGTATTAATTGGGAGTGGCCAATCAGTGATGAGGTTCTGGATGTTGAACTCCACCCCTTAAAAGTGGTCCCTCAGAGTTGGGAGCTGCCAGGGAGAAGACACAAAGGTGGTTGTGGATGATCGTTAGCAGGACTGATGATCCACGGTGTGTGCTGGTGGTGTGGATGGGGATTTCAGTGTCGCAGGCTGCTAATCTGGCCGAGTTTGCCAGTTTTAAATTGCCTTTGTCCGTGTGGATTGTGGAGGGAGCAGCTGCATTGTTGTGGTTGTATGTGCGTATAATACAAATATTTGAATCCTATTTTGTCAGACCTGTTAGCAGAAATGAAAGGAGAACTGTATTCATGATGTATGCATGCTCCCCGGCGTCTCGCCTCCGTCGGGCCTTCTCTGCATCCTTATAATTAGCAAAGACCACACCTGCCAGTGCGTCACTGCGTCCGTTTTGACAGCCTATTTTTTCCCCATCTGCAGATTGTTTTTATTTATCATGAGTTATTAAAATCTATCCAGCTATTAAATAGTGGGGGAAATTTACAGGGAATTAGCTGAGCTGTTTCCCCATGGCAGGTTCACTGCTTAATGCAATGGATGTGTTTTCAAATCCTCATCCTGGCCTGCAGTCAAATGAGTTATTTTTCTGTCTTTGTGTCAGTTAGGGGTTAATAGGGCTGCTTTGAACCAGGCATGGTGCAGGCAAGTAAAAATAATAAATCCAGCTCTTCGGTAGCACTTTCGATCAGTGGATTTCAAAGTGCTTTACAAAGGCCGTCAGCGTCATGATCCCTGTGTTACACATGGGGAAACTGAGGCACAGAGTGGCGCAGTGACTTGCCCAAGGTCACCCAGCGGGAAATAAAACACAGTCGTCTGAGTCCAAGACCAGTGCTCCATCCACTAGGCTACCCTGCCTCTCAGCTGTGTATGTTTGTCTCCCTTGCTGGGCACGTACACGGCTCTGCTGATGCCGCTCAAGGCTGACTTGAATCACCATCCATCCAGGGGACCCCACACTCAGCTCTGCCAATGCGTCTCAATCCTAACCGCCAGCTCCTCTCCCCCAGCCCTGGGCTCCCCATGCAGCTCTTCTAGTGCGCCCCAGTCTTGGTCTGCAGTCCCACGCACCTCCCCTTCTATTCCGGGCTAGCTGGTGTTATGTGGAACTAGGCAGAACAGCCGAGGGAACACTCCCTGGAAAACAGCCTTGCCTTGGCGAGGGGAGAGAGACTCCGATGGCCTGACGGATCTAAATCCACCTCACATTTCAGCTAGCGTTATAGGAAGATGGACACTCTTCCAGACCACCTGGCTCCCCGCACTCCTGCTCATGAGGTTCAGAAATGCCACTGGAACTCAGTCTCCCTGAGCGTGGCGCTCCGTCTCCCTCGGTGGGGGCATTACACCAGCTGCTGGGCGAGAACCTTGCACAGCTCACACACAACGAGGCATGCTCCTCAGCCTGCCAGTCTTCCGAGGGCTGGGCTGGGAAAAACCGGGAAGGCCTCTCCCGCAGCTGCTGAACGCTTCCAAGCTCCCGGGAGTTGCGGGTGCTCAGCACTTTGCAGGATTGGGGCCTTTTCTACCCCAGGCCTGTCCCTGTAAAGTGGTTCTCGGGATTGTCACACAGACCTCTGCCACTGGAGCTCAAGACGAACCCACCTGCAGTAGTAGGCTTTTATCCTCTAGTGGACCAGCCACTAGACAGGGACACAAAATACACTGCCACCATGTTACACTTTGCATTGATCCCATCTTCAGCTCTAGCTATATGAGATGGGGACTGACGCTTTTGCCTTTCCCACGTTCCCCCACAAATGATGGCTCAATCCGCCAAGCCTGAGTAGATTTCCTGCCGTTGCTTGAATTTATGCAAGCCAACCACAGGTGCAATTCCCTTTTGAGCTCCCTTATCCTGACCAGCCTTGAGGCTCAAGTTAGATTTCAGGGGCCGGGTTCTCTGTTTCACTAATTGTGGTCTGAAATTCCACACTGATTATGGCTCTTTTGCTAATTTCTTTGTAATTAACCCGTGTCGCTGTGGTTGTTCCAAAATGTAGATCTCGTGAAAACGTGGGGCCATGACGCTATCTCAGCAGAGATCCAGCCTCAGATTTACAAAGTCGAAAAGCAAGAGGGAGAAAAAAGAGACTATATAGAAGGGTTTCTGTGTCATTTCCCAGACACAATTGTTTGCAAACAATGAAACATTCTTCTGGAATGTTTGCAGCCCAAACATGGGTGGCTGATCACCTGAGCCTGTAGTTGACTATGAACTGCAGTGTTGTTATAGCCCTGTTGGTCCTGGGATATTAGAGAGACGAGGTGGGTTAGGTAATATCTTAACTTCTGGAAGAAGTTGGTCCAATAAAAGATATTATCTCCCCCACTGTGTGTCCCTATGAACCCAAGTGATACTCACTTCGTTGATTCCCATTGTCCAAGCTGATGGACAAGCAAACAGAGTGTTAAAGAATCAACAGCAAAGTAGATGATTAAAAGAGAGAGAATTTTAACCATCCGTGGTTATTGTTATTGGTAACACTGGCAAGAAAATAGGTTTAACAATACGCTCTAATGAAAAGTAAGTGTGTGGATGTGTGTGTGTGTTACTATTGCTCTCTGCTGGATGAGGTAAGAACTGCACAGCTGTGTCTCCTATGCCCTGTACTGCCAATTGATAATGGAGATTCTCTTTTAGCTTGAGCAGGAGGCTCTGAGTTCTATCCCTACTGCTGGCATTAGATTCCAAGTGGTAGCAGAATACAGCATGGAGACAAATCCCTATTTATATGTTAGCATTGTCTCTTTAAGTGCAGAAAATTAAAACAAAACCAAACCCACCCTCCAAAACAAAAAAGCCAGTCCAATGCTAAACAGTATAAACACACCTCGCATCTCAGCCTGAAGGCCACTAGATGGGCTCTGCCAGGCGGTCGAGGGGAGAGGAATCCAAACAAGAAGGAGCTGTCAGCTAGTGTGGGTGAGCCTAGCTCTTGTGTTAGGAGACATTTACGTTGGTATGGGAGCATGGCGAGAGTGGATGGTCCCCACTGGGAGGTGGCTGCGCGGGTACCGGAGGATCGGGGGCGGGCAGGATACAGAGGTTTAGGAAGTAATTCCAGGGGGCACACACAGGTCAGTGGTTAATGCTCTTTTACTAACAGAGTCCCTGCTGCACTGGCTTTCTTAGGTTGCTGTACTGGGGGGGTGTTGCCACAGGGGTCCGTGCTGGCATGTGAGGACTGGGCTATGCTGGCTTGTGACAGTTCAATGGGACTGGGATTAGGCTCTCCCTGAAGGTCAGTGTACACCAGAGGCCTTGGGGCAGCCTTGCAAGTGGCTCCTTGCCTCAGTTTCCCTTTTGCGCCCCCCAGTAACTCCATGGAAGCTTCTCCCCAAGTCCATTCTCATGGTTTATTAACAAAACCGAGTCCCAAAAGTCCCAAAGCGTAGCCCCTATCCCCCCGGCGCCCTTAAAAATCACGTCATTGTTTGGCCGTTGACATAACACGTGCAGCATTCGGGCACCCTCCACCACCTCTGGCCTCTCTGTCAGTGCTCCACCGTCCCTCTGCCCGGACAGCCGCCCCGCCCTGCCTTCTGGGATGGGAGTCCCACAGCCTCTCTGCTGGGAGCGTCCTAGCCAGGGGAGCACCCCTCACTCCGCCGGGCCCTTTCACAGTCCTGGGCCCAGCTGTGACAAGGAGACATCAGTGGTAGCTGCTTCCCTTCTTTCAGCCCTCCATGACCCTTGGCTCTGGCTTAAAACCAGCAGGCAGCTGCTCCCTGGCCTTCAACCTTCTCCAGCTGACCAGGTGCTGGACCTGTTTGCCCTTCTCACCCACCTGGGCAGGGCTGAGGCCCGTGGGAGGCTGGCGGCATCAGGGAAACTTGCCCTCGGGCCGTGCCCATTCTGGGACAAGCAGGGGCCATTCCCCGGCACGCAGCTGACTCATTGTGGGGGATTTCAAAGGAGCCTTTTTGAAAAGAGGAACGTGCTGAAGGCGGAACGGAGACTCTCTTCCCCCCCTCCCCCCGGTCGTCAGCTCTGCGCCCTGAAAAGCAGGCAGCAGAAGGAAGCGTTTCGAGGAACAGATGGAGACATTTCACTGGCACGAAACTGAGAAGCGGGAGGATGGCTCCAGCCCACTGCGGCTCTTGGGAAGCGGCTGTACTTGTTAGGAACGGGCCCGGAGACGAGCGAATGTCTCCGTCTGCCGGGACGTGCTGTCGCGGGTCGGCCTAGTGCCTGGCCTCAGCCAACGGGGCTAGCCGCCCGGCTTCTCCCCTCGCCTCATGCCTGGCCCGGCTCTCGGGCCCACCCCGCCTCATCCCCCTAAACGCTGCTCCCTTGGTCGTGTTCCCTGTGACCAGCACTGCCCCCTCGCCGCCTTCAGCATCTCCCACGTGCCCCCAGCGCCTGGCCCTCCGTCTCCAGCGCACTGACGCCTCTCTCTCCCTCCTCCGCTGACTCACCTGGCGATTCCCTCCGTGCCAGTCTGCTCCCGGCCCCTCTGCAAAGTACGTCCCTCCATCAGCCAGCCCTGGCTCATCCCTCACGGGCCTCTTCTCCTCCACCGCCGGCAAACACACCCCGCCCCACGCCCCCGTCGGCTTCCTCCATTGCAGGTGCCTCCCCTCCTCCTTCAGCTCTGCCCCGGTCCTGGCCAAAGAGCAGCTTCCTGCAGGCCTGGGCGATTCCTACGCCCCCAATCCCAGCTGATCGCTCGCTGCCTTTGACTCCCTCTAACACCTTCCTTTGTCTTGACTCCCTCCTGCTTCTCCACTTACTGTCCCGTCTCCCTTCTCCAGGTCCCCTCTCAACACCTGGGCCCCCCACTCCTCCGTCACACCCCTCCTCAGTATACCCGGCTCAGCTCATGACACCCGATGGGCAAGTGGAACTAGCTGGCACTGGCTCGTTGCATCTATGCATGAAGGCCGGATTCATTGACAGCGACAGAGCTGCACTGATTTACAGCGGCGGAGAAACTCTCTCTGATTGTATCCCACTCTTTCAGCCCTTTGGATGTCACTTCCCTTCCTCTGGGACAGGGGCCGTGCCCGTTCAACATTCAGCGCAACGGGGGTCCGATCCCAACACGGGCCGCTGGGTGCTACCGTAATACACATAATAAATACCAATAAATAATAGTAATATCCCCTGATACACGACACACCCGTGACCTGACCTTTCGGCCAGCCACGCTTTGTATCAGTGCTGTCGCCCGCTCATTTGCTGCCGTGTTGCCGATAACAGCTGAGCACTCTGCAAACATTGGCATCACGCTCCGGGCCGTGGATTGCTGCCCAGCGTTAGCTACCCGATGGCAGGGCCTTTCGTCCCTGTATGGCAGGGATCTCAAACTCAAATCACCACGAGGGCCACATGAGGACTAGTACATTGGCCCGAGGGCCGCGTCACTGACACCTTTTCATATAAAGGTACAAAAGCCCCGCCCCCACTCTACCCCTTCGATGAGGCCCCGCCCCTGCCCCGCCCCCATTCCAACCCCTTCCCAAAGTCCCCACCCCAACTCCACCCCCTCCCTGCCCCTATTCCAACCTCTTCCCCAAATCCCCGCCTCTGCCCTGCCTCTTCTCTGCCTCCTCCCCTGAGCACGCGGCTCCCTGCTCCTCCCCCCTCCCTCCTGGAAAGCCCTAAGCACCGCCCAACAGCTGTTTGGTGGCGGGAAGCGCCTGGAGGTAGGCAGAGGAGCAGGGACGTGGCGCGCTGGGGGCAGTGGCGGATTAATGATTTTGCCGCCCTGAAATAATTGCCGCCCCTGGCCCTGCCCCGACTCCACCCTTTCCCCGCCCCCATTCCAACCCCTTCCCCAAAGTTCCGCCCCAACTCCGCCCCCTCCCTGCCCCTATTGGATCCCTTCCCTAAATCCCCGCCCCAGCCCCGCCTCTTCCCCCAGCGCACTGCGTTCCCCCTCCTCCCTCCCTGCCCCGCGAAACAGCTGTTTCGCGGCGCAAGCGCTGGGAGGGAGGGGAGAGAAACAGGAAGCGGCGGCGCGCTCGCGGAGGAGGGAAGCTGGAGCACGGGAGCTTCTCCGTGGGTGCTCAAATTTGCCGCCCTAGGCCTAGGCCTTGTCGGCCTAGGCGTTAATACGCCGCTGGCTGGGGGGGGAGGGGTGGCGGCGGGGGAGGGGAGCTTGGCGAACACAGGAAATAACTCAGGGCGGGGGCGTGGGGAGCTTTGCAGGCGGCATGCGGCCCGCGTGTTTGAGACCCCTGCTGTATGGGAAATAACCGGCAACTAGCCACATGCCAGCAGCCCTGCCTTTGAGGTACAGAGAACACACCTTCTTCACTGCGGCTGGTCGTTTCTTGGCCCAGGAGTCCTGCTTCCCATAGTTTCCTCTGTGTGAGGCTCCACTTCGCCTGCGGTGACGTGTCCTTTTCTGAGAGCTCCTTCATGCATCACGCATGCATCCGGGGTGAACAGGGTCAGGGTATAAACAGCAGCAACCAGCTGGGTTTGGCGTGGCAGGCAGGACAGCGGCTGTGCACTGGAGTGTAATGTTGTTGTAAAAACAAGAGATGGAAAAGACCTAGGAGTTCGCCCAGTCCATCTCCCCCGGCCAGGGAAGGGGCGCAATGGAGCCATTTCAGTGCCACAGAACGTGCTTCCTGAGGTTTCTGTGGACAGAGGCTCTCACAGAGGTACATATCCACAGGTTTTGTAGCTTCAGCAATGCGCGAAGTGTGCTAGCCAGAGCACTCGGACACATCAGAACCCAGAAGTCTCACTTGCTAAGGCCTGGTCCACACTAGGGGGGGATGTCGAAGTAAGATACGCGACTTCAGCTACACGAATAGCGTAGCTGAAGTCGAAGTATCTTACTTCGAAGTACCGCGACTTTCCTCGCGTCCTCGCGGCGCGGGATCGACGGCCGCGGCTACCACGTCGACTCCGCTACCTCCGCTCGCCCTACTGGAGTTCCGGAGTCGAAGGGAGCGCGTTCGGGGATCGATGTATCGCGTCCAGACGAGACGCGATATATCGATCCCCGATATATCGATGGCTACCTGCCGATCCGGGCGGGTAGTGTGGACGTAGCCTTAGACTTCACTTGGAATAATGCCGTATTCAAGATGGAGAAGATCTGTTTGGTCACCTGTAGCCCCTCCCCTTGGCCTCTTTGGTAGCTGGAACCCAGCTACTCCCTTGCAGATCATGGGCCTTAGCTGGGATCCAGCCATCCCCTCGCAGAACAATGCAACTAATGCACCTTAGCTGAAATCCAGCCATCCTCTTGCAGAAAAATGCAGTGCATGCTCTTTAGCTGGGAACCAGCCATCCTCTTGCAGAACAATTGAATGCATATACCTGCTGGGATTCAGCCATCCTCTTGCAGAACAATTGAATGCATATACCTGCTGGGATTCAGCCATCCTCTTGCAGAACAATGCAATGCATCCGTCTTAGTGGAAACCCAGCCTCACCCTTTCAAAAGGTGGCTTGATTGTGAGCAATATCAGAATGTTCAGTATTTAAACTCTTGTGATTGGTCAGCTGAGTCACATGGTATTTTTTCTGTCCCTCAGTTGGATAAGGGCACAAATTCTCCTGTGTGCAAAAGAATTTGAGATTTGGTTTGACTGACTCCTCCTGAGGGTGATGTCGGCGGGGACACGCCCAACAGTGAATACAAACTGGAGTGGATGGTGGGGCATCATTTTTCAGTAGCATTGGCCCAATTCTGCTTTAATTCCTGCTTCTGCACTGGCCCCCAAATAATCCAGTCTTGGCAGGAATCCCCGTCTGTCACTGAGCCCTCTCCCTGCTGTGCGTCAGGGGGAATGGGGACCATCAACCACTTAGAATCATAGAATCATAGAAGATTAGGGGTGGAAGAGACCTCAGGAGGTCATCTAGTTCAACCCCCTGCTCAAAGCAGGACCAACACCAACTAAATCATCCCAGCCAGGGCTTTGTCAAGCCGGGCCTTAAAAACCTCTAAGGATGGAGATTCCACCACCTCCCTAGGGAACCCATTCCAGTGCTTCACCACCCTCCTAGTGAAATAGTGTTTCCTAATATCCAACCTAAACCTCCCCCACTGCAACTTGAGACCATTACTCCTTGTTCTGTCATCTGCCACCACTGAGAACAGCTGAGCTCCATCCTCTTTGGAACCCCCCGTCAAGTAGTTAAAGGCTGCTATCAAATCCCCCCTCACTCTTCTCTTCTGCAGACTAAATAACCCCAGTTCCCTCAGCCTCTCCTCGCAAGTCCTTATTCTGCTCCAGAGAGTTCTCTCCCTAGGCTGATGGATCCTTCTTCTCCTGCCTCATTATCGGAGGTGATTTACGTTTCAGGCCGAGACATTTGGCTTTAATTCGAACTAGGACAAGCGAGAGCTGGTCACTGGTCATCAGCCTGGGTTGTTTCCCTTGATGTTGGTGAAAGGTCATGGGTTGGCTGTCCCAGCAACTGAGCGTATGCAGTTGTAGGGCAAGCGTGCCACACTTCCGTGTGCTTCAGCTTCGCCCTGAATGGACTGCAATAGGGTCATTTGGTCTCCAGGGCCTCTCTGGGATTGTCAGTGTCTTCTTCCACCCCAATTTGACAGGGTCACTGGCCTAGTGGCTGGGGGGAAGCAGTAGAGGTGATATGTCTTGACTGTAATAAGGCTTTTGACACAGTCATTCATGACATTCTCATAAGCAAACTCGGGAAATGTGATCTAGGTGAAATTACTATGATGTGGGTGCACAACTGGTTGAAAGACTGTACTCAAAGAGTAGTGATCAATGGTTCACTGTCAAACTGGGAGGGCGTATCTTGTGAGGACCGACAGGGGTCTGCCCTGGGTCTGGTGCTATTTAATATTTTCATGAATGATTTGGATAATGCAGTGGAGAGTGGAGACTAGGTTTATAAAATTTGCATACACTTTGGCGGGCAGGATTAGAATTCGAAACAACCTTGACAAATTGAAGAATTGGTCTGAAGTCACTAAGTCTGGGGATTGGTCCTGCTTTGAGCAGGGGGTTGGACTGGATGACCTCCTGAGGTCCCTTCCAACCCTGATATTCTATGATTCTATGAGATGAAATTCAATAAAGACAGGTGCAAAGTGCTATACTTACAAAGAAAACATCAAATGCACAACTCCAAACTGGGCAATAACTGGCTAGGAGGTAATATTGCTGCAAAGGGCTGGGGGGTTATAGTGGGTCACAAATTGCATATGAGCCAACAATGTGATGCAGTTGTGAAAAAGGCTAATATCATTCTGGAGCGTATTAACAGAAATGTCCCATGTAAGACATGGGAGGTAATTGTCCCACTCTGCTCGGCACTGGGGAGGCCTCAGCTGGAGCACTGTGTCCAGTCCTGGGTGCAACACTTTAAGAAAGAAGTGGACAAATTGGAGAGAGTCCAGAGAAGAGCAATAGAAATGATCCAAGGTTTAGAAAACCTGACCTGTGAGGAAAGGTTAAAAAAAAGGACATGTTTTGCCTTGAGAAAAGACAACGGAGCGGGAGACCTGATAACAATCTTCAACTGTGTAAAGGGCTGTTATAGAGAGGGCGGTGAACAATTGTTCTCTGTGTCCACTGAAGGCAGGACAAGAAGTAATGGACTTAATCTGCACCAAGGGAGGTTTAGCTTAGACATCAGGAAAAAACTTGCTAACTCTCAGGGGAGTTAAGCTGTGGAACAGGCTTCCAAGGGAGGTTGTGGAATCCCCGTCACGGGAGGTTTTTAAGAACAGGCTGGACAAACTCCTAGTCTGGGTTTACTTGGTCCTGTCTCAGCGCAGGGGGCTGCGTTAGATAACCTCTCAAAGTCCCTTGGAGCCCTGCCTTTCTGTGATTCCATGAAAACACTTCCCCCTGGTGTCCTGGGAAAACATTTCCTCTTGGGCAGCTGCTGTGTGAGTTAGCTGCTACCCTCCACCCCAGAGGTGGCTGCATCTCAGTGGTATAGTTGGTGAATCATTGTGAGATGAAAGAGATTGTTCATTTGTGTGTGCTTCCTGCTTCCATGCCAGTGAAGGGCTCACAACCTAGCCCATAGAGATGGGTACATGATGTACAGATCTGCAGACTTAGAAAATAGCACCCACCTGAACGGTGCACGCTGGTTTATTAGTGTAGGGCTGCTGACGACGGCACAACAGTGCATGCTGCTTTGTCATGCTAGGGTTGCTTACGAGGGCTGGGCTGTGATCCGTCTGTAGGGTTGATTGCAAGAGCATAGCTGTCCGCACTGCCTTGTTATTGTAGGGTTGCTTGTGAGCGCTAGGCCGTGCCCATTGGCTTGTTTATTGTAGGGTTGCTGAGGGAGGCTGGGAAATGCACCATTTTGTCCTTCCGCATAAAACCCCAAATCCAAAGCCGTAGCCGGGGGATTGGGCCGGACTGACTAAAAAGAAGAAGGGAGAAAATCAAGGTTGGGAGGATCACAATGGGTCAGACTTTCGGCCGTAGTTTCCCAGCGCAGGAAGGATCCGGCCTGGGGCAGGTGGAGAGGGTGGGGGGGAGCTGGGTGTGTAGGTCCAAGGTGGAAAGTAATGAGCAGATCAGAAAGCCCAGGGTGGGGGAGATCTGATCCTGTATGAACACGAGTGCTGCAGAGCAGCCATCAGGCAGCCCCCGGGCGAGTGGAGCAGATCACGACTGCGCCTAGATCTCTGCCCACCGCTGCAATGCCGTGTGCTGGAGGGTGCAGGCCCAGCTGTGTGTCGGGGCAGGTCGCAGCCCAGGCCCCGGGGCAGAGGGAGCCGGGACCTTTACACTGCACGGGTGAAGCGAGCAGGGCCGGGGAGCCGCAGCGTTTCTGGGCTACGGACGGCAGCAGCGTCTCAGGGGAGCGGCGCCCTGCCGGCTGAGCGAGCCCACGTCCCGCCCGCGTGCCCCGACAGGCCCGTGTGGAGCACACGCCTGCTTCCCAGGCTGGCTTGCCCATGCCACCGTCCCAGGCTCCCGGCGCGGGGCGGAATTGCAGAGCCTCTCACCGGTGGGCTGAAGCGCAGGCCTGGGGGCGGGGGTTCGAATTCCCACCCGTAAACATGGCTCGGGAGCAGGATTCCTGCTTGGCGGGGGGGGGGAGCTCCAGGGCTCTCCTGTATGCCGGCTTCCCCTCCCCACCCATGCTGGATGCCCTCTCCCTTCCCTGCCCCTCCACCATCCCACCCCATCTCGTGTGCTTTTTCCCTGCCTCTCCCCCACTGGCCCCAGGCCAGGTTCCCCACCCACCCCCATGCTGAGCTCGCCCTCCCCCCCCCAAGTCAATTCATATGCTGTGGGGGTCCTGGCCCCTAGGGTGATTGCTGAGAGCTCAGCTGTCTTTTGCTGTCCTGTCCCCTGCCCAGCGCTGAGCCGGAGCCATGCAGCCCGAGCCAGGGTTGTTCCTTCTTCATTCATCCACCTGTGTCCTTGTCCCTGCAGGAGAGCGATGCTGAGCTCTTAGCAGCGCCGTGCCCCTCAGGATGTCGGGAATCCCGGAGACCCTGACCCGACTGCGGGGGACCTCGCTCCGGAGCCTGGGTGGGACCCTGGACCCCACCATGGTGTCAGTGCCCATCGACCTGGAGAAGGAGGAAATGAGGATCCTCAAAGTGTGTTTTCACAGCAACAGCTTCAACATGGGGAAGAACTTCAAGCTGGTGAAATGCTCCGTCTTGACGGAGATCCGGGTAAGTGGGGCAGGATGCAGCATCGTGATGGAGATCCGGGTCAGCGGGGCGGGATTCAGCGTCGTGATGGAGATCTGGGTCAGTGGGGTGGGATGCAGTGTTGGGACGGAGATCCGGGTCAGCAGGGCAGGATGCAGTGTCGTGATGGAGATCTGGGTCAGCAGGGCAAGATGCAGTGTTGTAATGGAGATCTGGGGCAGCGGGGCGGGATGCAGTGTTGTGACGGAGATCCGGGTCAGCAGGGCGGGATGCAGCGTCGTGATGGAGATCTGGGTCAGCAGGGCAGGATGCAGTGTTGTGATGGAGATCTGGGTCAGCGGGGCGGGATGCAGTGTTGTGACGGAGATCTGGGTCAGCAGGGCAAGATGCAGTGTTGTAATGGAGATCTGGGTCAGTGGGGTGGGATGCAGTGTTGTGACGGAGATCCGGGTCAGCAGGGCAGGATGCAGCGTCATGATGGAGATCTGGGTCAGCGGGGCGGGATGCAGCGTCGTGATGGAGATCTGGGTCAGCGGGGCGGGATGCAGGGTCGTGATGGAGATCCGGGTAAGTGGGGCGGGATGCAGCGTCGTGATGGAGATCTGGGTCAGCGGGGCGGGATGCAGTGTTGTGATGGAGATCTGGGTCCTGTCTCTTATACACATCTAGATGTGTATAAGAGACAGGTGTGTGCTTCCTGCTTCCATGCCAGTGAAGGGCTCACAACCTAGCCCATAGAGATGGGTACATGATGTACAGATCTGCAGACTTAGAAAATAGCACCCACCTGAACGGTGCACGCTGGTTTATTAGTGTAGGGCTGCTGACGACGGCACAACAGTGCATGCTGCTTTGTCATGCTAGGGTTGCTTACGAGGGCTGGGCTGTGATCCGTCTGTAGGGTTGATTGCAAGAGCATAGCTGTCCGCACTGCCTTGTTATTGTAGGGTTGCTTGTGAGCGCTAGGCCGTGCCCATTGGCTTGTTTATTGTAGGGTTGCTGAGGGAGGCTGGGAAATGCACCATTTTGTCCTTCCGCATAAAACCCCAAATCCAAAGCCGTAGCCGGGGGATTGGGCCGGACTGACTAAAAAGAAGAAGGGAGAAAATCAAGGTTGGGAGGATCACAATGGGTCAGACTTTCGGCCGTAGTTTCCCAGCGCAGGAAGGATCCGGCCTGGGGCAGGTGGAGAGGGTGGGGGGGAGCTGGGTGTGTAGGTCCAAGGTGGAAAGTAATGAGCAGATCAGAAAGCCCAGGGTGGGGGAGATCTGATCCTGTATGAACACGAGTGCTGCAGAGCAGCCATCAGGCAGCCCCCGGGCGAGTGGAGCAGATCACGACTGCGCCTAGATCTCTGCCCACCGCTGCAATGCCGTGTGCTGGAGGGTGCAGGCCCAGCTGTGTGTCGGGGCAGGTCGCAGCCCAGGCCCCGGGGCAGAGGGAGCCGGGACCTTTACACTGCACGGGTGAAGCGAGCAGGGCCGGGGAGCCGCAGCGTTTCTGGGCTACGGACGGCAGCAGCGTCTCAGGGGAGCGGCGCCCTGCCGGCTGAGCGAGCCCACGTCCCGCCCGCGTGCCCCGACAGGCCCGTGTGGAGCACACGCCTGCTTCCCAGGCTGGCTTGCCCATGCCACCGTCCCAGGCTCCCGGCGCGGGGCGGAATTGCAGAGCCTCTCACCGGTGGGCTGAAGCGCAGGCCTGGGGGCGGGGGTTCGAATTCCCACCCGTAAACATGGCTCGGGAGCAGGATTCCTGCTTGGCGGGGGGGGGGAGCTCNGAAAGACATATCTGGCTTCAAGACTAAGCTTGATAAATTTATGGAGGGGATGGTATGGCCTAATTTTGGCAATTAATTGATCTTTGATTATTAGCAGTAAATATGCCCAATGGCTTGTGATGGGATGTTAGATGTGGTGGGATCTGAGTTACTACAGAGAATTCTTTCCTGGGTGTCTGGCTGGTGAGTCTTGCCCACATGCGCAGGGTTTAGCTGATCGCCAGATTTGGGGTCGGGAAGGAATTTTCCTCCAGGGCAGCTTGGCAGAGGCCCTGGGGTTTTTTCGCCTTCCTCTGCAGCGTGGGGCACGGGTCACTTGCTGGAAGCTTCTCTGCACCTTGAAGTCTTTAAACCACGATTTGAGGACTTCAGTAACTCAGACATAGGTTAGGGGTTTGTTACGGGAGTGGGGGGGTGAGATTCTGTGGCCTGTGTTGTGCAGGAGGTCGGACTAGATGATCATAATGGTCCCTTCTGGCCTTAAAGTCTATGAGTCTATGAGACAGAGATCTGGGTCAGCGGGGCGGAAGCTGCCTCATCTGGATTTCCTCAAGCACAGACCTGGTACACACTGTTGCTACCTGATGTAACAGACGGTGGCTGCATATATACAGGCAGCCTGGATTGAACCTGGGACCTTCAGTCCCAAAGCCAGAGGCTTCGGCCACTCGGGCTAAAGAAGCAACTTGCTGCAGCTTCAGCCACAGGCTGGTCTAGTTATTGAGGCCAGCCACTAGCGGGAGAGCCTGACGCACGGAGCGGTGTATTGCACGGAGGCTGGGTGTGCAATAGGGCGGGATGTCCCCAGTGGTCTCTTCACTTGATTGGCGTCTGAGTTGGCTCCCTGGCTGATGGCCCTGGTGAGACTACAGCTACGGCGTGGCCCGCTGGGAAAATGTGGTGTGGGCAACCAGGAGCTGGGCCTGGTTCCTTGCTTGTGGTTCAGTTGGGTTGTTCTGTGTGGGACTCTGGAGCGAGTCACCGAGATTCTGCTGGGCTTTCGGTTCCCTTTTTAGGGCTGTTCTGGAGTGTGGCCCCCGCAAGGGCAGGGAGAGAGCTGTCACGCCAGGGCCAGTCATGTAGCCATTCTAGGGAACGCTGGGGCACCTCTTGGGCATGTCCTTGTCCTCAGCGCTGCAGACACATCCTTCGTGTTGCTCTGGAGGTATTAACGCTTGGTGTCGTTTGCTGCTGCTGGCTCTAAGGCCAGGGGGGGCAGCCAAGGTGCTAGGCTGTGGGAGGAGTGTGGAGACGCAGCTGTGTCCAGGTCTGTGGCATTAACTCTTTCCCTGCTAAAGCATGCTGGGAGGCAGCATTGGGAAGCGTTGTGCCCTGTGTACCTGGCAGTACTGAAGTGGCTGAGGCAGAAAAGCCAAGCGATCGTAGGCTTGTCAGCTGTACCGTGCTCTGCACTGAGCTGTGGTGGAGCCCATGGCTGCTGTCTGGTTTACTGAGACAGGGAATTGTGACGGAGCCGAGATCAAACCCAGGCTGCAAGGCCGAGGTCTTAGGGCCGTACAGTAGAACCTCAGGAATTACGAATCTCAGCGTTACGAATTGACCGGTCAGCCACATCCCCCATCTGGAACCAGAAGTACGCAATGAGGCAGCAACACAGACCCCAAAAAAGCAAATCCGGGACCGTACTCTGTTAAACCTAAACTACTAACGAAAAAAAGGAAAGTTTAAAAAAAAAAAAAAAAAAGAAGGAAGGAAACTGTTTCTTTGCTTGTTTCCTTTAAATTAAGATGGTTAAAAGCAGCAGTTTTCTTCTGCATAGTAAAGTTTCAAAGCTGTACTAAGTCAATGTTCGGTTGTAAACTTTTGAAAGAACCCTAACGTTTTGTTCAGAGTTACGAACACCCTCCCTTCCCGAGGTGTCTCTAACGCTGAGGTTCTCCTGTAGTTCACGGGACTGTACTGTCTTTGGGGCTTTTTTGGCTCTGCTGCTGCCTGATTGCGTACTTCCGGTTCCAGAAGGGGGTGGGGGTGGCTGACCGGTCAGTTCGTAACTCGGGTGTTGGTCACTCTGAGGGGTTACTGTACTTGGGTGGCTGGCCCGCCCCTCTGCCGCCATGGAACATTGCTAGTTTTAGCGTGCTCGCTCCATCAAAGCCAGTGCGTGTCCGTCTACCCGAGCCAGCAGTCCCATCTCCCAGCTGCAGTGTAGATGGACCCTTAGAGGCCGGTCAGCCCTGTGGCTGAATCCCATCTGACTCCTCAGCCACAGGGTTCACCGGCCTCTGAGGGTCCATCTACCTCTGGACCTCTAAGGACCATGGACTTCTAAGGACCCATCTACCTCTGCCGTGCTGGTAACGCAGTGCAGCAAGGCAGCTTTGGTAGAAGCTGGAGCTGTTGGGGAGGCAGGGCTGGCGAGTTGCGGGCGGGGATCATGGGCTGATTTTCAGAAGAGCTGAGCACTCTCCCATCCCTTTGAAGTGCATGGGAGCTTCAGGGGCTCAGGACCTCTGCGAATCAGGCGAATAGCCCCATAGAAGTCAGTGGAAGCTGCGGGTGCTCAGACCCGCTGCTGATTGGGCCGTTAGCGCTTCCTGCTTAGTTTGACTCCACGGGGGCTTTGCAGACCCCCAGAGCCAGAGCTGACCCCGCATCTCATCCCGCGCGGTGTTGGGACATGCCGGGAATTCCATGAGCTGGGCCCTCTTAGGCAAGGCAGTCTGGAGGCAAGCCGGGGTGTGCAGCTGTGCTTAATACCAGCCCTAGAGGCCTCTCCCGGTTGGTGAAGCAACACAGACCCTTAGATCTCCAGGTCAGCAGTTCAAATCCTGCCGTGGGTCAGCAGTGATTGGCAGTCGCTGCCCCACCCCCTGACTGGCCTCTCCTCGGCAGCCTGGGCGAAGACTGGCTAAGTCAGGAAGATGGAGCTCAGCTCTCCAGACGAGGCAGGTGTCACAGCGTGGGTGACGCTATCCTGCCACCAGTTCCTTAGGGCCGTGAGCCCGTCAGTCAGAAATCCACGTAACGCCCCCACCAGCCCACTTCCGGACCGAGAGGGACGGTTGATGCATTTGTAGATCTTCGGGCTCATTGCGAGCGGTGGCCCGGGATTGATGGTTATTATTTCTCTCTGCCCCGTGTCCTGGCCACTTCCCAAACACCGAGGCTTTGCCTACACTGCCAATTGAATGGCAAAACTTTTGTCGCTCACAGGTGCTTAAAACGGTTTTGCCGCAGCAAGTGGCCGTGTAAACGGCTCGTGGTCGGGAGGAGCGTTCTCCTGTCGACAACGCGAACCCCGCTCGTAGGGGGTGGAAGGGTTTTGTCGGCAAACAGTGTTTACACTGCCCGACTTTAGCGACACGGCCGTGTGGCCAAAAGCCGTGTAGTGTAGACAAAGACTTAGGCTCAGTCCCTGCGCTGTGGCAGCAGGGCAGGGGCTGGCTTTCAGAAGGACGTACCCGTGGGCAGGGTGGGGGCCTGGCAGATGAGCGCAGGGGGTCGTGCGGAGCACAGGGGCTGTGTGGAAGAAGGCAGGGGAGTGACTGGGTACCGGGGCGGGCGAGCTTGGGGGTACTGGCAGAGTTGGGGGGATGGGCAGCAGCGTGAAGCTTGGCTCGAGAGAGGCTGCTCAGGGAAGAGAAACGTTCCCGCATCTCATGCGGAGACGAGGCCACGTAGCCCAGAGGGAGCTAGAGTAACATTTGCGGCAATCAGCTGTTTGGCCGGTGGTGGAAGCAGCCACCTGTTGGAATAGATGAGGATTGGCCTAATACGAACAGAGAGGGTGAGAGCATCCGAGACCCCTTGGCCTTTTGAGGGTCCTCAGGGCGATCCCCGGCCCCTCCCTTGGCAGTCGTTCGTGGGTGGGTTTCCCCTGGTGCCAGCACAGAGGGACCACCCCCTTGTCTCTGAGCTGCTCTGTCTGCTGTGCACCCCTCAGCACGGCACCTTGGCATCGTTAGCTCTCCCCAGGCCTCACAACCACCAGTCCGAAGGAGCAGACCCAGCGTGGGGCCCTGGGGACCCAGGAGATGAGCCTGGAAGGCAGCGAGACACAGACTCTGCCTGCCCTCTGGGAGAGGCTCATCCCACATACGAGGGGAGCGGGGGGCCCCATCAGTCCGGGTGTTCCCCGCTGATCACAGCTGCAATGCCTGGGTATAACAGGGTGGTCTGGCCCCTTTAAGAGTCATAGAGGGTGGGGCAGAGCTCCCCTCTCTCCCAGCCCTGGGACCAAGGATGGCTCCTAATGTGTCTCTACTCCCAAGAGGAGAGAGATCAGCAGGGAAGGAAGCTGCCTCTGACCTCCCCCAGCCCAGGGAGGGGAAGACAAGCTGGTGTGAGGCTGCAGCCCCAGACCGCGGGAAGGAGGGCGGTGGGACGCCTGCCCCGGTGAGATGAAGGGCTGGGACTGTGGGGCTAGACAGTCTGCAGTTGGTCAGGTACTGAATAAATAAGACCCCGCGAAAGGGGAATCTTATTGCAAGGATGCTGGTCCTAATGTCAATTATTGCAAAGCACCTGGGAGGGAAACTGAGGCAGAGCTGCTGTAGAGCCATCCCTGGCCATGAGAGGGTGCCCTGGAGGCAGCAGCCTGGCCACACAGGGTCTGGAGAGAGCTGACTCCCGGCCTGTTTAGGTGTTTGTAGAGGAGGGCTGGGCCATTGACTGGATCTTAGAACGGGCGTGGTTGGCGGTGACGATCAGGACGCACTGGGGAAACATCCCCTGCTTAGCAGAGCGGCTGCAATGTGCTGTGCTTCCAGGGGGCACCATCTGGGTCAACCCCTGGGCAGCACCTCGCAACACTCACATCTCGAGGTGAGCAACCCACGGCGTGGTCCTCATCCCACAGGAAAGGGCAGAGACTCTGAGACGTGGGAGGAAAAAGACATTCTGCAGGGCTGTCGGTGGCTAGACAAAGAGGTTATGTGACTTGCCTGCGAGAGGTTAACACAGCTGGCGGTGAACCCCGGGAGTCCTGGTGCACGGTCCTGTGTCTTAACGACAAGGCAACAAGCTGTGGTTACACCTTAGGTGTCCGGACCTTCAGCCTGTCGCTCTAATCCCCAGTCCTGCTGCCTTCCTGCTCTTGGGATAGGCCCCAGGAGTCCTGATTCCCTGGCCACTGCTCAGGCCAGCAGTCTGCGCACTGAGCTGTGGGCTCTGGCGTCCTGCACGGGGAGAGGATACAGGAGTCTTTTCAAAAAGGGCTGCTGGCGCAGTGAAAAATGTCGCTAGCTTCATCCTCCCACAAGCAGACCTGGGAGACTGGCCGGGAGAAATGTAGCAAGCCAGAAAGCAGCAGGATGTGTTGAATGGAGGGAACAGAGTGTTGTTGGAAGGGGCTGGTGCGTAGCACAGGACGTACTTGGGAACTGAAATGCAGCGGCTGCTGCGCTTTCCCTGGAAAACGGAGGATCTGCCGCCGCAGCGAGCCCGGGGGGGGGGACTGGGGAAGAGGCGCCTTCATATGAAAACACCGGGGGGGACGGAGAGAAACAGAGGAAAATCTCCACAGATGTCCCAGCTGCTGGGGGACAGGGAGTCTGAACTGTCACACTGTTGACTGCTCTGTCAGTGGCTCGTGAGATGCTCCGGGACCGGGTTCTCTGCCCACGCCCCTGAGATTCAGCCTGGCTCCAGTGTTCCCAAGCTGGCATGGGAGGGGAACTAGGCTGCTGGATTTTCATTCTTCCCCAGGATCTGCCAGGTAGCTCGGACGAGTCCTTTCAAGGCTGGGGGTTGCCGGTGAACCGTTCACTGAGGGTATGGTTGCAGCGCATCGTAAACCTGGGCTGGTGGATTGGGTGGGTGTTTCCCAGGCCACGCTTGAGCGTCCACACTGCCTGGGCTTACAATTGCTGGACCCCGGACCAGGCGTGCTGGAACCAGGGAGGCCCAGGGGGGCCATGGCCCCCCCACTTTTTAGCATGGGCGTAGTTTGGAGGGGAGGGGGCTGCATTGCCCCCCCCCCCCCCCCACACACACACACAAACTGCAAGCCTCGGGCAGGGGCTGAGCTTTGTGGCGAGGGAGGTGATCAGTCCCTGGCCACAAAGCAGAGCCCCTGCCAGTGGTGCCAGCCTCTTCCCCGTGGGGGGACTGAGTGGGCCTTAGGCCCCCCCTCGCCGCGAGCCCCTGCCCCTCTCTGTGGCCTGGCCCCTGCCCCTCCTCTCCCCCCCAAGGCCCCTCCTAGGCCATGGTAAGAGCTGCCCTGGGAGCCCAGGCCTCTGTGGGGAGCCCAGAACCCTCCAGCTGCACTGGTCAGCATGCCCCGGGGGGGCAGGGACGTGGGCCGGGGGCTGCTTTGGGGTATCCTGGCCTCCTGCTCAGGGCAGGTGGAGGATCAGGGATTCCCCACAGCGGCCCTGGCTCCCTGGGAGGCTCTTACAATGGTCTGGCTCTGGCTTCCGGCCTGGCTGGGGGCCAGGGATTCAGGGGGGAAGAGGAGAAGTAGGGGTCAGGGCCCTGGAGAGGTGCGGGGCCTCATGGCCCCCCCCACTTCTACCGAGGTTCCGGCACTCCTGCCGCCATCTCACAGCCATGCTAATGCGTCCACACTATGCTACACTGACGACCTGACTCGGCTCTGCAGCTTGAGTTGCGTCCACACTGCAAAATGACAAGGCTTGGGCTTGGACCCGAGTCGCAGCGGGACTCAGGCTCTGAACCTCCCCATGTAGCAGAATCGGAGGATCTGGGTCCTGAGCTTGCTGATTTGTGGGTAGACACCAAGGGAGCTCAGGCTCAAATCTGAGTCAGAGCCCAGCACCTGGAGGGTGAAACTTCCCCCAGCACTAGGGTGACCGGGTGTCTGGGATCACCTGATTGAAAAGGAATCCTGGTGGCTCCGGTCAGCACCGTTGACCGGGCCGTTGACTGTCTGGTTGGCGGCTCCGCTCAGCGGGGCTGGCAGGCTCCCTGCTAGCCTCCTTGCCGCGTGGCTCCCGGGAAGCAGCCGGCATGTCCCCCCTCCGGCTCCTATGCGTAGGGGCAGCCAGGGGGCTCCGTACCCTGCCCCCGACCCAAGCGCCACCCCCGCAGCTCCCATTGGCTGGGAACCACAGCCTGGCTGCGTCTCCGCGTAGGAGTCGGGGGGGGGGGGGGGACGGACATGCTGCTGCTTCTGGAAGCTGCTTGAGATAAGCGCCGTTCGGAGCCTGCACCTCTGACCCCCTCCTGGGCCCCAATCTCCTGCCCCAGCCCTGATCCCCCTCCTGCCCTCCGAGCCACTCGGTCCCAGCCCGGAGCCCCCTCCTGTACCCCAAATCCCTCATCCCTGGCCCCACCCCAGAGCCTGCATCCCCAGCCAGAGCCCCACCCCCTCTCGCATCCCAACCCACTGCCTCAGCCCAGTGAGAATGAGCAAGTGAGTGAGGGTGGGGAAAGCGAGTGACGGGGGTGGGGGATGGAGTGAGTGGGGGCGGGGCCTCGGAGAAGGGGCGGGATCTTGGATTAGGGGCGGGGCAGGGGGCAGGGTAAGGGTGTTTGGTTTTGTGCGAGTAGAAAGTGGGCAACCCTACCCAGCACACGGGGCTATTCAAGGCCAAGACACCAGCAAAGGCCCCTTTGAGCGGTGCCTAGGCCCTTGTGCTGGCCCCCTTTGCACAGGGTTGAAATTCACCCCAGGACTACCCGCTGTTTGCCATTTGTGTTGTGTGATCGGTCATCCAAGTCAGCTGGTGTTGTTTATGCTCCCTGATTGGACAATGCAAGCTTTATAACCGGGACAGTGTTGCCTCGAGAAGACCAGGCTTCTGGTGGAGATTTGGGGATGAATCGTCACGCGGGCTAAAATTTATGGTTCCCTAGGGATTTGCAGGCATTTCCCCCTTTCCCCGGGCGGCCGTTGTCGGAACACTAGTGAATGCTGGATCCTGTGACCCTAGGAATCCCAACAAAGCGAATTATTTGCAAAACTATTCAAGGAGCTGTGTGTGTGTGTGTGTGTGGGGGGGTGTATTGTTACTATTTTATCATCTCTGAGAAGAATAAAAATCTTAGGGCAGAGTGATGGCTTCAGAGCCTGCTCTGTCTGCATCCCGGATTTCCTTTTTGCTGTCCCTCCACAGTTATGAAACTACCGACACTTTCTGTCCAGATTTGTGGTTTCTTCTTTGTGATGCAAAGCGGAACAGCCCGAGGGTCGGATCCTGCCGGGTGCGGAGCTCCCTCTGCTCCCTGCTGGCTGCAGCGGGAGCAGGAAGGGCTCAGCGTGTCTCAGGATCAGGCCGTGTTTTGTGGGGCGTCTTCCTTTCAGGCAGGGCACAAAACGGCCTGGAGGAGGTTGCCAGGCCTTCTAGCCCCAATTTCAGTTGTGCTTCCTTGTGCCAGAGCCGAAGCCGATCCGTCGAGAGACCTGAGCCAAGGGGAGAAGAAAGGCTTTGGCCTGAGCTTTGAAAAGACAGGGAGAGGCCTGGAGATACAGAGAGGCTGCGTCTGGTGGCCGGAGCTGCCTAGGAGAAGGCTCTCTCGCACCGAGAGAGGCCGAAGGGGCAGAGGGAGGTTGCACTTGTGTTGAAGGCGCTGGCCTGGGAGTGGAGAGACGTGAGTTCTGCTCTCGGCTCTGCCATAGATTCCCAGTCCATGGGTTCTCCCCCCCCCCCCCCACCCCGGCAACATGGGGGCTAGTGACATGTTGCAGGGGGTGCTGGGAAACACGGATGTTGGGCTGGTGCTAGATGATGAGGGTGGGGAAGTTATAAAACAAGCCAGGATTCCTGGTTTCAGTAGCTTAAGGAGAGGGAAGATGTGGTCCCCCTGGTAATGGGGAGAAGGCAGACAGATTGCATGAGGAGAATTGCTGGGGTGGGATCCTGGCCCCTGTTGCGTTCCCTGGGGTTTGCCATTGACGTCAGTAGGGCCGGGATTTCACCTGTGTCCTTTAACTCACCTCCGTCCTCTCTCTCCTTGGCTGCATCCCCCCTTTAAGGAGGACAGACTGACTGTAAGGTGGCTTTGACTCTATGTTCCTACCTGTCCGGCAGCTTTCCCGGGGAGCTGGGAGCATGATGGAAAGCCGGGGAGCCGGCCTTGTGGGCGCAGCAGTGTTACTGAGGGGTTCGTTGCGTTTGCTGCTGTCGTTGGACTTTCTCGGCCACTCAGACCCTCTCTCTGCTTGCAGCACAACTTTTTAGCCCCCTCAAGCGTGATCTAAGAACCGGTTAAACCAGACGGCCTTAAATAAGCTGATAAGGCAGAAGAGGTTCGGTCTGAACTGGTTTAATGCCCGTGTGAATGCGTGGATCCTCCCAGAGCGTGCCAGAGGCCTTGCGAAACCTCCCAGGATGCACTGCTTCCGGGAGCGGAACCGGGGCTTGTGGAATGTGTGCCCAGGAGGCACTGCAGCTGAATTCCCAATTGGATGCAATTGCAATGCGAATTCAGTGCAGCGGGTCCCATTGAAACGCACTGCATCCCTCCTGTAAGGCCCCAGGGTCTGGGTGGCTGTTGTGGTGATGACAGCAGGACCTCCCCCCCC
>QXTE01000217.1:2153859-2185360 GCA_003942145.1 Platysternon megacephalum
CCCCCAGAAGCGGGGTGACCCCGTTTCACTCAGCGAGCGTGGCGTCTGGGCTTACCCTTCCGCGTCAGGCTCCTTGTCCGGGAACGGGGCTTGGGAGTCAGGCCAGCCGACCCCTGTGCTCTGTCGCGATCTCGACATCGTTAAAGCCGCCTGCCCATCTCACGCAGGCCACAGGGCTTTGGGGGCCTCCCTGGGGAGGATGGGCTCCAGAGCAGTGACCCAGCCCTGACAGGCTTTGTAGCCTGTTGACATTCCCCTGATCTACCACCCTACCCGAGAGCAGCAGCTTTCAGCCGTGGGGCTGCAGACGAATGTTGCCATGGAATGAAGAAGAGGACGGACACACAAGGTGTGGGGCACTCGGGGAACAGTGTGGTTTAGTGGATCGTGTGCTGGCCTGGACCTTAGGACACCTGGGTTCTCGTCCCAGCTTTGCCCCCAGGCTGCTGGGTGACCCTTAGGCAAATTGCTTTACCTCACGTTCGATAACACCGACCTCCTCGTAGAGCACTCTGAGCTCTCTAGATGAAAAGTGGTCTATAAGAGCGAGGTATTATCGTAGGACTGGAAGGGATCTCGATAGGTCATCTAGTCCAGTCCCCCACTCTGAGACAGGACTCAGTATTATCTAGACCAGTGTTTTTCAACCTATGGGTTGTGACCCCTCCTTCCTTCGGGAAGGGTCATGGGACAGGTTTAGTGGGGTCACAAGGGCAGGGCCAGCGTTAGGGGGTGGCAAGCAGGGTAATTGCCCAGGGGTCCCATGAAGCTAAGTTACATACTTCAGCCCCGGGCGGCGTGGAGATTCCTGGAGGCTTCATCACACCACATAATCTTTAATTCCTGGAGACTCCAGGAGAGTCCTGAAGTATTGGCAACCAGTGTTGGCCCTGAGCCACCGGGGACTGAAGTCCAAGCCCAAACTTAAGGTAGGGGGTTGCAATTTCTCTTTAAGTCCATGGACGGTAGCCAGCACCAAAAGGTTGAGAAACACTGATCTAGACTATCCCTGGCAGGTGTTTGTCTGAGCTGTTCTTAAAAACTTCCAGTGACAGAGATTCCACAACCTGCCTGGGTAATTTGTTCCAGTTCTTAACTACCCTGACAGTAAGGAAGTTTTTCCCAATGTCCTTGCTGCAATTTAAGCCCATTGCTTCCTCTCCTGTCCACAGTGGATAAGGAGAACGATTTCCCTCTCTCCTCTTTATAACAACTTTTTATGTACTTTAAGACTATCATGTCCCCTCTCAGTCTTCTCTTCTGCAGACTAAACAAACCCAGTTTTTTCAAGCTTTCCTGGTAGGCCCTGTTTTCTAGACCTTTAATCATTTTTGTGGCTCTTCTCTGGACTTTCTCCAGTTTGTCCACATCTTTCCTGAAACGTGGCGCCCAGAACTGGACACAATACTCCAGCTGAGGCCTAATCAGCGCGGAGTAGAGCGGAAGAATTACTGCTCATGTCTTGTTTACAACACTCTTGCTAATACATCCCAGCATGATGTCGACTCATATTTAGCTTGTGATCCACTATGACCCCCAGATCCCTTTCCGTAGTACTCCTTCCCAGGCAGTTGTTTAGATTTTCAGAAAGCCTTTGACAAGGTCCCTCACCAAAGGCTCTTAAGCAAAGTAAGCTGCCATGGGATAAGAGGGACGGTCCTCTCATGGATCAGTAACTGGTTAAAAGATAGGAAACAAAGGGTAGGAATAAATGGTCAGTTTTCAGAATGGAGAGAGGTAAATGGTGTTCCCCAAGGGTCTGTACTGGGACCAGTCCTATTCAACATATTCATCAATGATCTGGAAAAAGGGGTAAACAGTGAGGTGGCAAAAGCTGCAGATGATACAAAATTACTAAAGATAGTTAAGGCCCAGGCAGGCTGTGAAGAGCTACAAAAGGATCTCTCAAAACTGGGTGACTGGGCAAGAAAATGGCAGATGAAATTTAATGTTGATAAATGCAAAGTGATGCACATTGGAAAACATAATCCCAACTAGACATATAAAATGATGGGGTCTAAATTAGCTGTTACCACTAAAGAAAGAGTCACTGTGGATAGTTCTCTAAAAACATCCACTCCATGTGCAGCGGCAGTCAAAAAAGCAAACAGAATGCTGGGAATCATTAAGAAAGGGAGAGATAATAGGACAGAAAATATCATGTTGCCTCTATATCAGGGGCCGACAACCTTTCAGAAGTGCTGTGCCGAGTCTTCATTTATTCACTATGATTTAAGGTTTCGCGTGCCAGTAATACATTTTAAAGTTTTTAGAAGGTCCCTCTCTATAAGTCTATATTATATAACTAAACTATTGGTGTATGTAAAGTAAATAAGATTTTTAAAATGTTTAAGAAGCTTCATTTAAAATGAAATTAAAATGCAGAGCCCCCCGGACCGGGCCAGGACCCGGGCAGTGTGAGTGCCGCTGAAAATCAGCTCGCGTGCCACCTTTGGCACGCTTGCCATAGGTTGCCTACCCCTGCTCTATATAAATCCATGGTACACCCATATCTTGAATACTGTGTGCAGATGTGGTCACCGCATCTCAAAAAAGATATATTGGAATTGGAGAAGGTTCAGAAAAGGGCAACAAAAATGATTAGGGGTATGGAACGGTTTCCATATGAGGAGAGATTAATAAGACTGGGACTTTTCAGCTTGGAAAAGAGGGGAGATATGATTGAGGTCTATTAAATCATGACTGGTGTAGAGAAAGTAGATAAGGAAGTGTTGTTTACTACTTCTCATAACACAAGAACTAGGGGTCACCCAATTAAATTAATAGGCAGCAGATTTAAAACAAATAAAAGGAAGTATTTCTTCACACAGTGCATAGTCAACCTGTGGAACTCCTTGCCGGAGGATGTTGTGAAGGCCAAGACTATAACAGGGTTCAAAAAAGAACTAGATAAATTCATGGAGGATAGGTCCATCAATGGCTATTAGCCAGGATGGGCAGGAATGGTGTCCCTAGCCTCTGTTTGCGAGAAGCTGGGAATGGGCGACAGGGGATGGATCACTTGGTGATTACCTGTTCTGTTCATTCCCTCTGGGGCACCTGGCATTGGCCACTGTTGGAAGACAGGATACTGGGCTAGATGGTCCTTTGGTCTGACCTAGTAGGGCCGTTCTTATGTTTCCCATTTTGTATGTGTGCAACTGATTGTTCCTTCCTAAGTGGAGTACTTTGCATTTGTCCGTATTGAATTTCATCCTATTTACTTCAGACCATTTCTCCAGTTTGTCCAGATCATTTTGAATTCTGATCCTGTCCTCCAAAGCGCTTGCAACCCCTCCCAGCTTGGTATCATCCGCAAACGTTTTGAGTGAACTCCCTATGCCATTTATGAAGATATGAAGACTCAGACCTGGGGTAGATCTCTGGGGGACCCCACTTGATAGGCCCTTCCAGTTCGATTGTAAGCCATTGCTAACGCCTGTCTGAGTACCGCTTTCCAGCCAGCTGTGCACCAGCTTTGTCTAGGCTGTTTCCTAGTTTGGTTATGAGGTCATGTGAGACAGTATCAAAAGCCTTACTCAAGTCATGTATTATCCAGATGAGCTCTTCCCCACTTAGGGGCAACACCGTGGCCTGCTTCTTCTCCTCTCCTCAGCTTGATTCATCCATGGAAATTCAGGCTTAACACCGAAGCGGGGACTGGTGATTCTCCCATAGCAGATGTCCCAGGTCACTTGTAGTCTCCTGAAGACTATTTGCCCAGGGGGTCCCCTCCAAAAGCTTTCCCCTGCACTGAGCATCTACAAGCCAGGGGAGATCGGCAACCTGTGCATTTCTAGTGGTAGACAAGGGGCTGCTATGGGAGGGACAGGCTAGCTCGCAGGTTGGCAAAGGGACATGGAGCTTCTTGTCTCTTGGTTCTGGGCGCAGTAGGAGAGTGGTTAGAGAGTCACAGGCTGCTGGCCCTTCGTTGGCTCATCGCTTGGAGAGGAAGGACAGCTTTGTGGCACTGTGCTGAGACTCAGGAGCTCTCGGTTGGATTCCTGGAGCTATGGAAGACTTACTGCATGTCCATCCCGTCGTCTCCCTCAGCCTCAGTTCCTCATCCATGCAAGTAGGAGAATAGTTCCTTTCTCCCACCCTGTTTTGGATTGAAAGCTGTATGGGAAATGAATGGTCTCTTAATATGTTGTCTGTACCGCACCTTGCACAATGGCGCCCTGATCTCAGCTGGGGCCTCCAGGTGCGACTGTTGGTTCTTAGCAGCGCACTGGGCTTTAAAGAGGCAGCTCGTAAATGTTCCTTGCAAGAGGTCCGTGGAGAATGGCTGTGCTATTGTTCCTGGCACAGGGTAGTTCTGTATTTTCTCTTCACTGTCACGAGCTCTACACTCACCCGCAGCCCCGGAAGGCGTTACGTGGAGAAAGGGCTGCCGAGGTGAGATGAAGGTTGAAAGGACCAGTCGGTGGCCCCAAAGCTAGCAAAGCCGTTGTAGTTTTGGAAATAAATGGACGCTACAAAGACAGGAAACTGTGAATTAGGGTTAACGTTCAAAAGGTGTCTGGGATCATTGACCAACATGTTGGGATAACAACGGCAACAAGTATAACCCCCACTTTCCGCGTATAGAGATGAATTCACCTCCGGTGTAGAGCCATTGACTTGAGTCCAGTTACAGCAGGGATGAATCTGGCTCAGAACCTGCCTTCCATCTCCTGATGATAGGTCCATCAATGGCTATTAGCCAGGCTGGGCAGGGATGGTGTCCCTAGCCTCTGTTTGCCAGAAGCTGGGGTTGGGGGACAGGGGATGGATCACTTGATGATAACCTGTTCTGTTCATTCCCTTTGGGGCACCTGCCATTGGCCACTGTCAGAGGACAGGATACTGGGTTTGATGGACCTTTGGTCTGACCCAGTATGGCCGTTCTTATGATGATTGCCAAACGGATTTACAAACTACATACAGCCTCTGGGGATCGCTTCACCCAGCACTGATGTGCAGCCACCTCTGGGGCAGAACGTGGCAGCTAACAGGACACAGTGACGAAAGAGTGGAAGGTGAAGAATGTTACCATACCAAAGCGGGTGGGGATTAGTTAGGCAGGATGTAATTACTTGAGTTTGCATTTGGCCAAAGCACTAGGCTTAATACTCCTCTTCTTGCAGAAGTATGTATGGGAATCTTTAATGACCGGGAGTGGTTAAGGCTTGTGTTGTATATCTCAGCTGAGTCCCTCACTGTTATGGCAGAGGTAGGCAACCCTGCTTGGCCAGGAAGTTGCTAAAATTAGTGACAGCAGAAGCATTTCTTGGCCTAGTTCTTCCTGCTGCCTGTGCTCCTGTTGGTATCAAGCCTCACACTGGGCGGCTGGAAGGAGGAGTCCAAGGAGGCCAGAAGTCAGAGCCGGTAACAGCTTTCCAGGGGGAAGGTCAGAGCAGCCAGGCTGCTGATGTGATGAAAGGGGCAGGGCCAGGCAGGTGGCATTCACATAGATAGTCAGCTGGCGTCAATTGGCCAGAGCGCCACTGAAGTCAACAGAGTGCTACTGACACCAGTGGGGATCTGGCCCCGTTGTACCGTAGGCCAAGCAAGGAAAAGAAAACAATGGAAAACGTCCTTTATTTAGCTGCAAACCGGTTTCTGATGATTTTCCAAGGTTCCAGTGATAAACTGTCATCAAAAGATGTCTGCAGTGTAACCCTGAAGAGCAGAGTTTATAGCCAGTCTGTACCTAAACAAGCTAGTATGGCCTGACGCCAACTGTGCAAACAACTCAACCACTACAAACCTTGTGTACGGCTTTCTTTCTTTCTTTCTTTCTTTCTTTCTTTCTTTCTTTCTTTCTTTCTTTCTTTCTTTCAATAAATTGTTGCATTCAAAGAACATTGTTTTACTAAAAAGCCTTGCTGGCTTATATTGCGAGCATTCACGTTCTGATTTCAGTTTTGGGGTGGAGGGGGTCTCTAAATTTTAACAGGGAAAACAGCAGCATTTGAAATAAACTAATTCCTTAACCTCCCGTCACCGGGCCAGATTTTCAGGGGCTGGGGCTAGATCTTCTGGGGCAACAGCACCTGACACCAGCTCAGCATCAGGCCTATTGTATTTAGTTCAAAGTACAGGCTGGTATCACACCACTGCTTTGTAAAAACCCTGAAATGAACAGCGGGCTCGGAGCCAGTGTGTCTGGTGGCCCTGGGGTCGGAGCCAGTCTGAAAGCTGTGTCACAGCACCCTCTAGTGGGAACAGTTAAAATGACACGGTTGTTTTTTCTTGCTGCTTATTGCATGCCCTGGGGTGCTGGGACAGTGTGTACGGGGGGGGGGGGCTGAGAGCCATTAAACCAAACTGTAAACCCTGCCTGTGATGGAAACCGCTTCAAGCCAGGGGGCGCAGCAGCCCCCCCCCAGCAGCCCTAGTTCTAGCACCTCTGGCCCTGGCCCAGCACAAGACACAAACTATCTACGGGCAGCTCCTGTGCCAGAGAGCGTGAGAATCTGGGGAGGGATAGCTCAGTGGTTTGAGCATTGGCCTGCTAAACCCAGGGTTGTGAGTTCAATCCTTGAGGGGGCCACTTAGGGATCTGGGGAAAAATTGGTCCTGCTAGTGAAGGCAGGGGGCTGGACTCGATGACCCTTGGGGGTCCCTTCCAGCTCTATGAGATAGGTATATCTCCATATATTATATTATATTATTATCTAATACGGGAGATGCACCGGGAAGCCCAGCACCCCAGGATGTTACTGCTTGTGCTGGGTGAAGGGGTGATGCCACGGGGGAAGGGGCGTCTGTGTTCTCACTCGATCTCCCTCCCCGCCCCCGGTTGCAGGAGGTCATCCGCTCCATCCTGGTGAGCGGCAGGATCGGGCCCGACATCCAGCTGGCCGAGTGCTACGGCCTGCGCCTCAAGCACGTGAAGTCCGACGAGATCCACTGGCTGCACCCGGACCTGACGGTGGGCGAGGTGCAGGACAAGTACGAGTGCCTGCACCTGGAGGCCGAGTGGAGGTACGGAGATCGGACCAGATATCGCCCTCCGGCACACCCTGCCCCCCCGCCGAATGGGCAGGTAGAGCCAGAACAGGTGGCTGCCCGGGAGGTCACCATGGCGGGAGGGCAGTCGGGGGCTGTAGGGTCTGCACGGACCCGTCACGCCTGGATCCGGGGGGGCTCAGCTGAGTCTCCACTGGTGCACATTGCAGAGTGGGACAGCAGGGGCCGGGGGTGTCGGCAGATAGCAGCAGGGACTGGGCGCTTTGCAGAAAGACAGACCCTTCCTCGGAAGAGCGGACACCCCAAAGAGCTGGCTTATTGTTTGCTTGAAGGTATGACCTCCAAATCCGCTACCTCCCTGAGGACTACATGGAGCACTTCATAGAGGACAGGACCACCTTACTGTACTTCTACCAGCAGGTCAGAGTATTTGCAACACGCTCTCCGGGGCGTAAGTGGGCCCGACTCCGCTGACTCCTGTGGCCTTGTGCCCTCTTGCACCAGTGTTGAATTTGGCCTCCCGTCCGCACCCACCTGTGATCCCTCTGGATTCACACCTCTCCTGGGGATCTCTCTCCCCATCTTGCTCTCACCACACCGGGGAAAAGGTTCTGAGCACTTACGAAATTCCAGAGACATTGCTGGGGACTGCGGGCGCCCAGCGCTTGCCAAGACCTGGCCGGCAGTCTCCGTGTGGGTGTGGTTGACCAGCAGCAGCGATGGCTAGAACGGGGACGCGTCTGAAGAAGTGAGCTTCAGGGGCCAGCCACTCTCTCATCTCAGTGCAGAGTGAAGGGGGTGGACGCTGAAGCCAGAGAAATTCAGACCAGAACTGGGGGGAGGGATAGCTCAGTGGTTTGAGCATTGGCCTGCTAAACCCAGGGTTGTGAGTTCAATCCTTGAGGGGGCCACTTAGGGATCTGGGGCAAAATTGGTCCTGCTAGTGAAGGCAGGGGGCTGGACTCAATGACCCTTCGGGGTCCCTTCCAGCTCTATGAGATAGATAGGTATATCTCCATATATAAAGCACATGTTTGATCAGGGAGGGTAATTAAATTGGAACCACTTACTAGGGACAGGGCGGCGTCTCCATCCCGGGTGGTTTTTAAGTCAAGACCAGATGTCTCTTTCTTAAAGCTCCACCGTAACTCAGCCAGAAGCTGTGGGCGACAGGCAGGAATCGCTGAGCGAGGTTCTATGCCCTGTGTTCTGCGGGAGGCCAGACCAGTGCTTCTCACACTTCACTGCGCCGGGACCCCGTTCGGACAACAGAATTACGACGTGACCCCGGGGGCGGGGGGAGAGCCCACGCCCCGATGCCCTGGGTGGGGGGAGGGGGGCCAGAGCCTGAGCTGGGTGGGAGGAGGGGGGGCTGGAGCCCACGCCCCGATGCCCTGGGTGGGGGGAGGGGGGCCAGAGCCCAAGCCCTGCTGCCCTAGATGGGGGAGAGGGTCCAGAGCCTGAGCTGGGTGCGGGGAGGGGGGGCTGGAGCCCATGCCCCGATGCCCTGGGTGGGGGGAGGGGGGCCAGAGCCTGAGCTGGGTGGGAGGGGGGGGCCTGGAGCCCGAGCCCCCCCGGGAGTGTGGCACTTGGGCTTCAGCTTGAGCGCCAGGTCCCAGCAAGTCTAACGCTGGCCCTGGCAACCCCATTAAAATGGGGCCCTGACCCACGGTTTGAGAACCGCTGGACTAACTGATCGTAATGCCCCCTCCAGGTAGGGTGACCAGACGTCCCGATAAAATCGGGACCGTCCCGATATTTAGGTGTTTGTCCCGCGTCCCGACCGATCTTTGGTCGGGACGCAATTTGTCCCGATATTTTGCTCGGCCGGCAGCACTCGGCTTCCCCCCCCCACCCCATGTGTCCCGATATTTTCTTCGTCTCATCTAGTCACCCTACCTCCAGGCCTTAGCAGCTGGGAATCCCCAGGGGCAATCCTTTTGCCTGGAGACCTAACAGCTCCGGTTCCTGAAATAAGTCTCTTTGCCCTGCACGTGCCCCAGCGGCATTCGCACTCAGGCCTGCAGCCCCGTCGCCGCAGGAAAGGGGAGAGGCAAGGAGGGATTGTGTGTGGAGGAGGGGGAGGGAATGCCGGACACCGAACTGGCCTCCTGATCTCTCTCTCTGGCCTTGCAGCTCCGGACTGACTACATGCAGCACTACGCCAGCAAGGTGAGCGAGGGCATGGCCCTGCAGCTAGGCTGCCTGGAGCTCAGGTACGTACCTTGCACAGCAGGCGTTGAGCGCTAGGGGATCGACCCCAGGGGGCCAGGGGAAAGGACCCTTCTTAAACATGCATCCCAGCCACAAACGTCTCCGGCGTAGCTGGATCCAGAGAGGTTTGGGAGGAAGCGCCGACTAGTGGCTAAAACAGCAGAGGGCAAGGAGCCGGGGAATCCTGCCCCTGCCACCGGCTCACTGTTTCCAGCCATTTCCCCTCTCCGTGCCTCAGTTTCCCCCTCTGCAAAATGGGATCATGCTTTGTAACGGGCTTGGAGCTCCTTGGACAATAGGGCTCATTTAGTGCAGAGCATTTTCCTACTGTGGTTCCCTTTGCCCCGAGACGGAAGCTCACCTGGAGCAAAACGGGGGCTGCCTGGAACAAGCCCTCAGCAAAGGGACCGGGGAGAAGTTCCAGGCTTTGTTAGGGATGGGAGGGCAGCTCCTTTCGACCGAGTCCCATCCCCCTGGGACGTGGCGGTGGGTTGGGAAGCTCAAGCCAGATTCCAGTGCCATTGCATCGTACGAAGGGGGGGTGTCAGGAGGAGGGAGAAGAGAGAAAGACGAGGAGGAAGAAACCGGCGCAGCTGAGTTCTGGGCTTTAGTGCCCCACGGCTCCCAGGGGCGCTGGGGAATGGCGCGCTCATGCCCTACAGCTAGAAGAACATGGTGGGAGGTGGGGGCGTTCCAGCTGAATCACTCCGGCGGGCCAGATGGACTCGAGCAGCAAGACGTTAGATGGGCCCTAAAAATAACCGGAGGCTCCTCTGCTCTCCGTGCCCGTAGTTGGCAGAGAGCAGTGCCAAGGCGGGCGGCAGTGGCACGTAGGTATGCCGCCTGGCTGGCTTGAACGCGGTCGCCATCAGCCCCCGTGAGACGCAGGCACATGGGCGGTGCCTGCTTAACGTGCCGGCGTGAGGCGGGAAGGGCAGCCGTTCCTTGCTAGGGGGAGGAAACACTCCTGCTGCAAGGGGGGAGGGATAGCTCAGTGGTTTGAGCATTGGCCTGCTAAACCCAGGGGTGTGAGTTCAATCCTTGAGGGGGCCACTTAGGGATCTGGAGCAAAAAATCAGTACTTGGTCCTGCTAGTGAAGGCAGGGGGCTGGACTCAATGACTTTTCAGGGTCCCTTCCAGTTCTATGAGATAGGTATATCTCCATAAGTCAGTGGGGACTTTGCTGATTTACGCCAGTTGAGGATTTGGCCCAGGGTTTTTCTGCTCGAGTCAGCAACAGAGCAGGCTGCGCTGCTGTGATAGAGCTAGCCGGATTCTGGACCCATCGTCTGCAAGGCAAAGCGCAAACTCTTGAAATCCATCAGAGTTTTGCAGTGAGTTTGTTGCTCATAAGAGGCAGGAGGACCCCAGCTGGCTGGAACTGCCAAGGCTGGTGGTTAGCAAAAGTCTGGAGCTGAGCACGTTTGATCTGAAAGTCACGGATGGGGGTAGAACCCCAGAGCCACCCGCTTTTCTGACTGTCGCTCTTTATAGTCCAGCTGGGCTCAAGATGCAAAGTCTCAACCCAGAACCAGACACCCCAAAAGCTTGCGATTGTTTGGGTCCTGCCCGTTACGCAGAGAGGGGACCACATTGTGCTCAGTTTCAGTGGGAACGTCACTTGTCTGAGTCACAGCAGAATTTAGCCCAGGGGCTATTTGCAAATTTAGACCCAGACCTGGGTTTGGAGTATAAAGTGCTCTGAAGTTGTGTAACACCAAGGCTACCACAGGTAAGCAGCAGATACAGAACCCTGGACTTTCTGCTCTAAGCTACAGGCCTCTGGCACATGAGCTAAAGGAGTAACTCCATTAGCTAGTAGCAGTGGTAGGCTGGTATCCGCTCTGAGAATGAGCCACTAAAGGGGGCGGTGGCACACTTAGCTAATTTATTACCTTTGCATCTGCGGTTCTTACCTGGGCCCATCTGTTTGATGGTCCCTTTCCTGACTCTGGTCACAGGGTGAGGCTAATGGGGTGTCTGCCACCCTCCTATCATTTTCTACCTCTCATTTTGCATACTGAATGTTCAAATGAGCCACCAGATGAGCTGATGGCTAATCTGCTCCCCTGGCATTTGGAGCCTGCTTGCATGCCCCCCCTCCCCCCTCCGCCCAGTGTAGGATGCGCACGCGTGAGGTCGGTATGTTGACGCCTGACGTCTCCCTCTTGTTGCAGGAGGTTCTACAAGGACATGCCGCACAATGCCCTGGATAAGAAATCCAACTTTGAGTTCCTGGAGTAAGTGGCCAGGTTCTCGACTCCCCCCCCCCCCCCCCCCCCCCCCCCCCCCCCCCCCCCCCCCCCCCCCCCCCNCCCCTCCTCGGAGTTCCCCAGTCCTCACAAATAACAGGGTGTCCAATCCCATGTGATCTCTTAATCAAGGCAAGAAAATCTCCTCCTCTACATTATGGCCCAGGGGATTAGGCAGATCCCTAGATCCCAGCACAGAGGGAGACTCACCAGTTAAGTACCTAACCACCAGCATCGCTGATTGTGTCCACACACAGCCTCATCCCCCAGATCCCATCCCTGCAGAATCCCCTGGGCTCAGGATAAAGCCTGGAATGGACTTTCTAGGGTTGGGGCTCTTCGATGGTTATTCCAAAATCCTGGCCAGGATCCTGGAGTGGGCTGCCCTGGAGACATTGCAGAAACGTGTGTGTGTGCGCGCCCCTTGTGCGTGTGTGCGTGCACACCCCTTGAAGCAGCATGGCCCGACTGCAGGGAATAAAACCCAGAGTGGGGGAAGCTGGGATCCTCATAAGTGCAGGAAGCCTGAAATGCCATGAGATGAACCTCCTCATATTATCCCCTACCACGTCAGGTGCATGAGGCAACATTACTGATCACAACAATAGATGGGGCTCAAAGTGGGGTGGTACCAGAGTCTCTGTCGTGTGGGCAGGGATCACGGAGAGGTGGTCTGTCTCTGTGGCCCTTGGCGTCTCTGTCCTGTGGGCAGGGATCACGGACGGAGAGGTGGTCTGTCTCTGTGGCCCTTGGCATCTCTGCTGAGGCTGCCTGCTGCGATGTGGACGGTCCTCAACCAGGAACCGGACTGGGAGCACCGATTTTAAGGGCCACCAGTCGCCCATCAGGTGGCGCTGAGCTCCAGTCGTCCCCGATCAGAGACCCATCCAAGCCATTGACCCGGGGGACTCAGGCTGTGTGTCACACATCCCCTGGCACCCCTCCATGCGCCAGGCAGGATATTTTAAAGACGGCCGAAACGCCACTGAAATGCGGATGAAAGGAGTAGGTTTTGCAGAGTCCCTGTGGGATCGTTAACCTGTGTCTGCGTCTCTTGCTCTCTCTCCCTTTCAGAAAGGAAGTAGGGCTGGACCTGTTCTTCCCTAAGCAGATGCAGGAGAATTTGAAGGTGAGGTGCTGCAGAGCCTGGCCTGGGGGTGTTATGGACAAAGGACACTTGTGACCAGCGCAGGAGGCCAGGACTCCTTCAGAGAACAGCTCGGTGCAGCTGGGTTAAGCCGTTAGGGTGAAATCCAGCCCCGGTGCAGAGGGACGAGACTTAGGTGCCACTCTAGGCCTAGGGCCTAAGCCAACCCTACGAGCGTATGTGGACTTGAGCGTCACCTAGGACGTGGGCTGGGAAATTCACCCTTCGTCAAGGAACGACAATGCTGGGAAACTGTCCTGGGGAAGGGGCAGGCCGGGAACGGAACAGCAGGGAACTCTACTCTGCGCTGGTTAGGCCTCAACTGGAGTATTGTATCCAGTTCTGGGCACCGCATTTCAAGCAAGATGTGGAGAAATTGGAGAGGGTCCAGAGAAGAGCAACAAGAATGACTAAAGGTCTTGAGAACATGACCTATGAAGGAAGGCTGAAAGAATTGGGTTTGTTTAGTTTGGAAAAGAGAAGACTGAGAGGGGACATGATAGCAGTTTTCAGGTATCTAAAAGGGTGTCATAAGGAGGAGGGAGAAAACTTGTTCACCTTAGCCTCTAAGGATAGAACAAGAAGCAATGGGCTTAAACTGCAGCAAGGGAGGTTTAGGTTGGACATTAGGAAAAAGTTCCTAACTGTCAGGGTGGTTAAACACTGGAATAAATTGCCTAGGGAGGTTGTGGAATCTCCATCTCTGGAGATATTTAAGAGTAGGTTAGATAAATGTCTATCAGGGATGGTCTAGACAGTATTTGGTCCTGCCATGAGGGCAGGGGACTGGACTCGATGACCTCTCGAGGTCCCTTCCAGTCCTAGAATCTATGAATCTATGAATAAATCTAGGAGCTCCTCGGCAGAGCTCTCCGGCGCCCCCTCACTGGATTGTCAGGTGCTCTCGGTCAAGGAGCGGAGTTGTGGGAGCCGCTCACAGGAATTATCAGGGGTTACTGGAAGCCGGGATTGAGGGCTGCTGGCAGAGCTGTGTGTGTGGGGAGCCCAGGGTTAGAATAGCAGGGTGTGGGGGGGTTGTAGGTCAGGGTTGAGGGGCGCTGGCAGAGCTGTGTGTGTGTGGAGCCCAGGGTTAGAATAGCAGGGTGTGTGGGGGGGTTGTAGGTCAGGGTTGAGGGGCGCTGGCAGAGCTGTGTGTGTGGGGAGCCCAGGGTTAGAATAGCAGGGTGTGGGGGGGTTGTAGGTCAGGGTTGAGGGGCGCTGGCAGAGCTGTGTGTGTGTGGAGCCCAGGGTTAGAATAGCAGGGTGTGTGTGGGGGTTGTAGGTCAGGGTTGAGGGGCGCTGGCAGAGCTGTGTGTGTGGGGAGCCCAGGACTGGAATAGCTGGGGGAGGGGGGTCAGGACTCAAGTGCATTGGCGGAGATACTGTGCATGTGGAGAGGGAAGCGTTCGGCTACGCAGATGCCTCCCAGACCGGGTTGCTTCCGGCGGTCGGGTCTTTACGCCCAGCCAGCTGACTCTCCGGCTCTGGCGCCGTTCCCTCCTCAGCCCAAGCAGTTCCGGAAGATGATCCAGCAGACGTTCCAGCAGTACGCCCTGCTGCGGGAGGAGGAGTGCATCATCAAGTTCCTCCACACCCTCGCCTCTTTCGCCAACATTGACCAGGAGAGCTACCGCTGCGAGCTGATAGTGAGTCCCTGCGTGGGGAAGACGGGGCGCTGTGGCCGCGGCTGGGATCTATACGGTTCCGTCACACGCCTCCAGCCGGCACCTGTCTAGAGCCTGATAATCCAACCTCTGCTGGCCAATAGCGCATCACTCCATGGCCAGCGTCGGGAGGGGGGCTGGGGATCAGTGCTCGGATATAGGGGGAAATACGGTATTCCCAAATCTCCTCCTGGCCTGGGGTTTAGGGCCAGTATATGGCAGGATATACGGTATGCCCAGCCTCAGGGCTCTGAGTGCGAAATTCGCCCCGTGCGGAGGGGCTGGTGCAAAGGTCTAGGCACCGGACTCTCTGCCCAGGCTGCATTTCACCTTCCTGATTCTGCTCCCTCTGACACCATTTCAGTGCAGTTACTTCTCATTGACACCAGCGGGAGGGCAGACCCAGCAGACGAGGCCTGAGTGGGGGTGGGGAGTTGGATATCAGCGCTAGACCCACTCGCTGCCCTGTGGCCCAGGCATTGTGTGGCAGGCGTCTTTCCAGTTGTCCGGCTGTGAGCGAACGGGAGCCGGCCGAGGAGCAGAGCCGCAGAGCTGCGAATGCCTAGTCGGATCCCTGGGCGGGCCGTGACTGAGCCCTGGGAGGTGCCTGCCGGGAATTGCCAAAGGAGGGGAAAAGTTCCCCGAGGGAAACCCCGGAACACACAACAGGACCCTGTGGGGGGGGGTTCCTGATCTCTTGGAAATACCCTGCAGCTGTCCCCTAATGGGACCCCTCAGTGGTGAAAGGAATATTTATACCCACTGCCGGCTTCTCCCTTCACTGCGTCCCCCGGGGCGGGGGGAGAACTGGGCAGCTCGGTATGAAACCTCCTGCTCCAGGTGCAGCGATGAAAGTGTCGGGGTGCGAACAGAAGAGGGCAGAGACTAGCGCTGGCCCGGGGCCTGGGCGGTTAGCCGGAGTTGCCCGGCCTTGCAGGATTGTTTCCGTCAGGATGAGAAATCAGGGCCACGAGACCAGGCCGATCTTGGGCGCCGTCCCCGTTTATTCACAAAGAACGGACACAGAGGCCTGTTCCCTGAACGCGGGCGGAAACAAACAGCAGGCAGCTTCCTGGCTCAGAAATCCCCAGGCTCGCGCCCAAGGAGCTCTGCCCCTCTGCTTCCCAGGGTCACGCTTGCAGCGCCTCCTGCTGACTTTTTTCTGCCTCCGACGCACACAGGCTGCGAACCCCACATCCTAACCCCGCCCTGCGTTCACAACCCGGGAAAGCTCTCGTTCCCCGGGCAGTAGCTGCAAGGCCCCAGCTGTTGGTAGCACATAGAGGGGCTGGATCGCTCTTCCTGACGGAGAGTGGTGGGCACACGTTTGGCTTTAAGGAGGTCTGTGATCGTCTTTAGGTCCAAGACCGCCCCCTGCTGGCAGCCATGAGCGCCTTCCAGCATAACAGCAGCACTGAAGATATTATAGGGGCCATTGTATAAATCAGCGGCGTAGCCTCCTAGGAATACTGGGCCGGATCCTCAGCGTAGCTCCGCCAACTACACCAATTGACACCAGCTGGGGATCCCTGTGCTCGGTCCTGGGGGTATGCAATGAGAGTGGAAGGCAGCCAATTTCAAACTGATACAACAAAATACTTTTTTCCACAATCAGCCTGTGGAACTCACCGCCACTAGCTATCCGTGAGGGCAAAGTATCAGCAGGATTCCAAAAAGGACTAGGCATTGGTAGATTCATAGATTATAAGGCCAGAAGGGACCGTTGTGGTTATCTAGTTTGACCTCCTGCATAACACAGGCACCGATAGGGATAAAAACATCCTGAATTACAAGTCCATTAGATAGGACATAAAATGTAGTAGGGTTATAAACCCTCTCCCGTCAGGGACTAAGCCAACCACCGATGGGGGTTAGGTAGGACTTTCCCCTTGGGGTGGGTTGTTCCATTACAGGGTGTCTTGCACCTTCTTCTGGAGCAACAGGGGCTGGCCACTGTCATAGACAGGATGCTGGGCTAGGTGGACCTCAGGTCTGATTTGAGATGGGCCATTCCAATGTTCCCATCTCAGAAAGTAACCCCCAGATTAACTCCCGGAAATCTCTGCGCCCCCATACTGCCACCCCAAGTGGCTCCCCCGCTGGGGACCCCTGCCCTGGTCATACACAGTAACATGGCTTTGGTTTCAACTGCTCCCGGCTTTCAACTCTCCGGCTCCAGCCGATCATAACCGTGGCCCCAGACTCTGTCTCCCAGGCAGCGTCTGTGTCTGAGTTTGTCCCCCACAGAATTTCTCGAGCAGCTGGAGGTAGCTCAGGCCGCTAGCTGCCACCAACACCCTGCCGCCGGTCCTGGTGGCTTTCCCGTCGCTTCGGGGTGGGGCTGGCTGGGGCAGATCCGGGGTGGCTGATGCAGCGGGGAGCTTGGTGGTTTCAGCTCTCGGGGAGTTGTGCAAGTTCCGCGGTTGCACCACTCAGCTTTGTGCCCTCAAGTTTCAGAGAGTTTCCACCCGGCATTTGGACCCAGGCCCCTCCCCAAACCTGATCCAGGCTCCCCAGCTCAGCTTGAGTGTCCCACTGGGTACCAGGGGGCTTCCCCGCAGCTCCACTCCCAGCTGCTGTGGTATGTACCAGCTGAACAGCAGGGAGGGAGCGAGCGGTTTGGAGTCTTCATTGCCCCGCCGCTGCCCAGGGATCCCCCAGCACTCCAAGCACTGTTCTCATTAGCGAGATCGAGCAGGGACTTCTTATAGGGCCTGGGTTCGAATCCTACGGGTTTGGCTGGGTTTCTGCGGTCGGTGCACGTCTCTGAACGGCCGGCAGTCGCAGCCCACGACTATCTGGTGGGATGCCGCAGGCGGAGACTGAGATGGGCCGGCAGAGCCACGGGTGTGCAAAGCCAGCAGATCCGCCGTCTGCGCTGCACCCGGCGCTAGCCAGGGCGGTCGGCTTCTCGGTTACAGTCCCTACATGGAGGGTAAAGGCCACTCAGCCCCCCCGGGAATTACGGGGTGAGTCTCAGCCCAGTTCTCGGACAAGCTGTGACGGTGCTGCCTGTTGGAGCCAGCTGAGGTCACTCAATCAGGGTGAACTGCAAACAGAACGGGGCAGACAAACCCCAAACGCTGGTGGATATTCCAATACTTAGATTTTCCAAACCAGCACAAAACAACTTCTCTATTACCATACAGGTTACTCAGAAGTCCAAACAACGCAGTTCCCTTAAAGTACCCAGCCTCAGGCCTCCGTCCAGACACACCTGTCAGATATGATGATGATTACTGAGAATCTTATCTCATCATATAAAAGAAAAGGTTCTTCCAATCCCAAAGGATCAGCCACATACCCAGGTTCAATTATAACTTAGATCTTACCCAAAATACACGCTATAGTCAATTCTTATTAACTAAGCTAAAATTTATTAAAAAAGAAAAGAGAGAGAGTGTTGGTTAAAAGGTCAATATACATACAGACTTGAATTCAATTCTTGAGGTTCAGATACATAGCAGAGGTGAACTTGTAGTTGCCAAAAGTCCTTTTAGAAATAGTCCATAGGTTATAGTCCAATGTCCATATTCAGGGTGGCTCCAGTCAAAGACTGGGGATCTCAATCCTTGTGGCTTAAGGTTCCCCCCTCTTGAAACCAAAGCAGATCTGAGATGATGTCTGATCATGTCCCAGGGTTCTTATACATTTCCAGCAGCCTTTTGGCCTGAGAAAACAACAAGCTTAATTCTCCTTCCTCTAAACATCATGGCAATCAGCACAGGGTAATTTATCCATTAAACAGTTCAGCTACAGGTTACTACAACCTTTAAAGAGACATATAGACAATAATACTATTTCACTCAAGTATCATAAATGTTAATACTACTTTTTTGATCTTTGAATTAAAGTTATAGCAATAGACAAGACTTGTTTGCTGACATCCAGAGACCTGAGCAAACATCTACCCTTGAGATCTCTGACAATGCAGACTTGCATTTCAAAGCTCTATTCATTTACCTATCTTCCTAACCAGTCCTTAAAATTCACCCATGGGTCAGGTTATTCTGTGAGTTAATTAACTCTTTCTGGCCCTGTCACCTTTCATGAAATACTATATTACACTCATAACGTCACACAAGCGTCCACCTCACACGCCCTCCTTCCCTTGCTGGCGCTCTGATTGGCCTCAGCGGAGAAGCCAAGGACTGTATGGGTTATGGAGACTGACCTGACGGTGCTCTCCGCAGGCCAGGGCTCCGGCACGCTGGGCCGGACTGTGTGGGGATGCTCCCTGTGCTGCTGCTTGGGCCCCCCTTTTGGGGTCCGTTCTCCAGCCCCATTGACCAGTGCTGGGTGCTCCAGCAAACCCCTGGCCGAGAAGCCCTTGGGAAGGGGGACGGGGCTGTTTTGGAGGCAGAGCAGAGACCGCGCCCGTGTCCTTGTCTCTCCCTTCCAGCAAGGGTGGAACATCACGGTGGACCTGGTGATCGGGCCCAAGGGAATCCGGCAGATGACGAACAAGGAAGCAAAGGTATGTGTGGGGGCAGGGCTAAATCCCCAAAAGATGAAAGGGCTTAGTCCCCCCGCACCCCTCAAACGCGGGGCTGGGACCCAGAGCATGTTCCTCTGATGGCAATTGAGGGAGGTGGAGCTGCTTATGGAATGAGGGAGATGCAACGGGTATCCCAAAATAGACCGTGTATGTGTGTGTGTGTGTGTGTGTGTGTGTGAGACATCCTTGCTGAGCTGTCTCCCAGCCCCCGCAGGCGTTGTGATCACACTGGGGTTTCGGTGCATTGCAGCCCACCTGCCTGGCGGAGTTCAAGCAGATCAAATCCATCAAGTGTTGCAGCGTGGAGGAGGGCAGAGCCATGCTGCAGCTGATGCTCACCGGGACCCCCCAGGTAAAGGGAAGAGATGGGCAGCACTGCGGTGTCTCTTACCGTCCTACAGCCACATAGAGTCCAAGGCCAGAAGGGACCACTCTGATCATCTGCTCTGCCCTCCTGTACCGCACCGGCCACAGAACTTCTCTGAGTTAATGCAAATCTCTTAGAAAAAAACATCCAGGCTGGATTTAAAAATTGCCAGTGCTGGAGAATCCACCATGACCCATGGTAAAATGTTCCAGTGGTTAATTACCCTCCCCGTTAAAAAATGACGCCTTGTTTCCAGGCTGAATTTGTTTAGCTTCAACTCCCAGCCATTGGATGTTGTCTGCTAGACTGAAGAGCCCATGATTATCAAATAGTTGTTCCCCCGGCGCCAAGGTTGGCAAAGAGAAAGGAGGGGAGGAAAAGGGGAGACAGAGAACTATTTGGAGGGACTTGGGGAGACGACTGTTCTAAAAATACCTGCAAAAAAAAAAAAGAGTGTCCCGTGGTTTTAGTAGTAAGAGAAATAAGGTCACAGGGTCACATATACTGATCAAATCTGCAGATAACACAACGGTAGGGGGTTGCCAATACTTGGGAGGATAGAACTAACAATCAGAGGGTTCTTAATAAATTGGAGAACTGGGCTTTGAACAACAAAATGAAATTCAACAAAGACAATGGCAGGTGGCACACTTAGGGAAGAAAAACCAACTGCACAAATACAGACTGGGGGATAACTGGCTTGTCAGCAGCACTGCTGAGAAGGATCTGGGAGTTGTGGTGGATCACAACCTCAGTAGGGGTCAGCAATGCGATGCTGTTGCAAAAAAAAGCAAATGCAATTTTAGGTTGTATGAACAGAGGCATAAGCGCTGGGTAGGTCTCCGCTGGAGAACTGTGTCCTGTTTTGGTCAGCACTGTGTAGAAAGGGTGGAGAGACACTGGAAAGGATCCAGAGGCGAGCGACAACGATGATCAGAGGGATGGAATGAAAGCCATGCAAGCCAAGGCTGAAGGATCTGAGTCTGTTTAGTTTGGAAAAGAGATTAAGGGGGGATATGAGAGCGGTCTTCAGATCCTTGAAAGGCTGCCAGAGAAAAGCTGCTCTCTCTTGCCACGGAGAGCAGGACAAGAGGCAGTAAGTTCAAACTCCAGCAGAGCAGATTTCGATTAAATCTCAGGAAAAATGTCCTCACTGTAAGAGCAGCAGGACACTGGAGCAGACGCCTGGGGAGGTTGTGGAAGCTCCTTCACTGGAGGTTTTCAAAAGGAGGCTGGAGCCATCTGCCTTGGATGGTGTAGACACAACCAATTCTGCGTCTCGGCAGAGGGTTACATTGGATGGCCCTGTGGTCCCTTCTAGCCCTGTGGTTCGATGATTCGATGACAGTCGCATGTTACCAAGGGCGGGGGGAAGAGGGGAGAATATCTTTTATTGGACAAAATTCTGTTTGTTTAATATCCTGGGACCGACACGGTTATTAGCACAGGGTGTGAGTGCAGGCCAACAGCTGTAGATGGCGCCAGACCAATACGTTAGGGGCCCCATTTGTCCCCATCCGAAATCAATGGTCTTGCCTGGGTGTACTTTAAAGACATTAATGCATCGGGCCAGATCCAGAGGTGCATCTCGGAGGGCGTAACATGGTGTAATCCTGCACCTCCTGCTGCCCCTTCAGCGTGGACATGACCCCCAGCTCCAGCCTGTAATGGGGACGGTTAGACGCGTACCCTGGCACCGGGGTGTCACGTACACCCCTTTACCCGTCTCTTGTGGTTTGGGTTTGCTGGACCCCCGTGTCCCAGAAGGGAGAGGGGTGGGCTCAGTACGGCAGCGCATCTCAACACTAGCCCCTGTAGCCTCGAGAGGCTCCGTCTCTAGGCGGCGTCCACCCGTTGCCCGTCCAGCTGGGAGGGTGCAGATCTGGATGCTGGATGCAAACGTTCGCCTGGGTTTCACCTCCCCCCAACCCAACCTTTCATGTTTCACAGTCCCTGGCTATTAAAACCTCCTCCCTGGCCGAGGCGGAGAACATGGCAGATCTGATAGACGGTTACTGCCGGCTACAGGGGGACCAGGAAATATCCCTCATCGTCCGTCCCAAGAAAGGTGAGCGACTCTCTGTGAGCACAGGCGCTGGGGAGACCGGAGGGGGAGAGCAGATGCCCATGAACGTCAAGGGCTGAGGTCCCAAACTGGAGCCAGGCTTAGTGCTGGGAGTTTTCTTAACCCCCTGTTCCCAGCATCCATCAGCCCTGATTGACAGCCCCCAAACTCGCCGCGCTGGTGATCCAGGCTGGCGCTGAACCCCACATGGCGTCTCGAGGTGAAAGGCGGGGGCAGTGGCAGTTTCAGGCTGTCTCGGCTTGATATTCATACGCAGGTTGCTGGGTGTGTGGGGCAGGGGTGGTCTCTTCGTCCCCTCCGACTGCACTCTGCCTTCCGTCCCATATCTTCCTCGGACGCTCGGCAGAATGGCCGGGGATGGGAGAGCAGAGGCTAAGTTGTCCCCAGAGTCCGGCAGCCAAACTGAGGTGGGGGGAACGGGCGACAGGAGATGCACGATAAAGACCCTTTTCCCCCTTTCCCCACAGAGAATGAGAAGAGGGTGAGCCTGCCACAGATCCCCTCACAGTAAGTAGAACATAACCCCTCGAGGCACCTCTATTGGCACCGGGCAGAGGGGCCACAAATGTGGGATGTCCAGGTTGGAAGGAAGGGCCATAAAACCAAAGCCCTGACCATGTGTGGTCCTCAGAGATCCCACGAACACCTGGCTTCAGAGCGGGGCTTAGATACCCTGGGGATAGGCACCTTGGAAATACTGGAGCTGGGTGGATGGCTGGAAGAATGAGGAGATGGATGGATGGATGGATGAATGGATAGGACAGCTGGTGTCTGAGCTTGTCTTTTGCTCGTTTTCACCCATGCTCTCACCTGTAGGCACATAGACGAGAGAAGACCCACGTTCACTGAGAGCATCAGTGTGGGTGAGTTTCATTCACCCCTCTAGCCAGCCGGCCACGGCTGGGACCTGGAGAGTAAGCCAGCTGGTGCAACTGGGAGAAGGAGAAAACAGAGGGATGGGAGTGTTTGGGGAAGGGGAGAGAGAATCTCAGCTCCCTTTTATTAGAGATGGGCCCTAGGCAAAGCCCCCGATCCAGCCTCCCTCTACCTCCTGCCCCCGCCCCCTGACTGGGGGACCCCTCGCTTCTTTTTCCTTTCTGTCCCACGGCCACAGAGTCGGGTGGAACCAACCCATTAGTGCAGCCGCAATGTGGGTCCTTCCTGCCTCCTTGGCAGCAGCTGGTGCCGGCCACTGGCCGGCAGGACGCTGCCCTAGACGGACCCCTGGGCTGATTCACCGCGGCGGTTCCCACGCCCAGCTTCGGAAACTGAAGCATGCCCAGCAGCCGGGGGTTGGTGCGGATGGGCTGTGCGGGCGGAGGCCCCGGGCTTGCCACGCTGTCCCAGGATAAGGGACAGCTCACAGGGGTCTCAGACCCGCTGGTTTATTCAAAGAAACACCCGGCTGTTTTTACTGCTGAATTTCTTGCCCTAGATTCGGATATTTATGCTGAAATCCCCGATGAGGCCTCAAGACCCAAGTCCGGAGGTAGGTGCCCCGCCTGGCCCCTCCAGCTTTGCTTTGGCTGGGGATGCTTCTCCTTGAAGACGTGAGAACCCACCGGCTGGAGGAAGGGACGCCAGCTCCAGGGGAAAGGGGCTGGCCTGTCGGCCAGGACTGTGGAGACGTGATGGGTAGAGCTGAGCTGCGAAGGGGAGGAGCTAGGGGGTCAATCAGCCCCTCCCACTAGGTGCTCCTTAAGAGCATGGTCTGAAGGGTGTTAGAGAGAGGGGGGGCTCCATCCGTCACTGGTGTAAATCGGCATAGCTCCATTAGAGGAGAAGGAGCGGCACTGATTCACACCAGCACTGGATGTGGCCTATTCTCTGGCTCTGGCTTCCCCCAGCTGATTGTGGGTGGAAAGGTTCATGCGTTTGTCCTCCCCGTGGTTAGCCCCGACCCGCCTCGTGCTTTATAGACTCGGTCCCTCAGAGACCGTCGTCGTCCTGCCCCGAACAGGCCCCATGGGGGGATGTTGCATTAGCCCCGGAGACTCTGCTTTTCCTGCAGGAGATGAGCGAGGGCTCTGTCTAGATCGAGGACAGTCCCGTCCTCTGGGAGCCCCCGGGGCTGGGAACGGGGGTGCGGCTGGCCATAGGATCAGTCACACTCAGTGGACTCTGGTTTTGCACACCTGGCAGAGTGGCACCGAATGTACCAGCCCCGTGGAGCCATCGCCCGCTGGGGGATCTCCCAGGGATGAGCTGGTGGTGCCCATGAACCTTGTCCCTCCGGTTTCTCTGTCCCTCCAGCCCAGCAGTACGGGGTCTCCCGAGAGGACGTGACTCTGGGCAGGATCCTGGGGGAAGGTTTCTTCGGGGAGGTGTACGAGGGCATTTACACCAACCCGGTGAGTTCGCTTTTCTCTTTGCCGCCGCCGCCCCCCCAACCCCTCACCACCACCACCGATCCTCACCATGGGTCTGGCAGGGGTGGGCGTAGCAGGGCAGATGCCAGACTAAGGCTGTGGCAAAGTGCCAGTCCCACAGCGCCCCCTTGAGGCTGTGTGGGCACACCCCTGTGCTAGGCCAGGCCCCTCTAATGTCCAGCCCTTTCTGAGGCTAGGTCTTTTCAGTCTATTACCTTCTCAGTCCAGCGGTATCCCACGCACCAGCCATCAGCCACTGGGGTCACTGGATCATGTCCTCTTCGCCCAACCCCCTTGTCCCCTCTCAGCTTTTGTCCTCTCTTCTGGGCCCATGGGCCCCCAGGGCCTGATTACCCTTAATCCTGGCCCTTTCCCGTCAGGGTCGGCTGCACAGGGATGTGGATTTCCCCTGCTACCCAGCTTCCCTTTCATTCTGGCTCTTCTCAGCCCAGGGCCTGTTCCATCCCTCCTTTGGAGGCACTTCCTACCTGCGCTCTCCTCCCGAGAAACCCCCTCAGCTGCTCCTCAGGCCCCACTGGTTAGCCCCAGGCGGCGCTAATTCCCCCCCCGGACGTCGCCCCATGATCAAGGCCTAAGGTGAAAGCCCCTCCTCCGCCGCCTTCTCCTTCCAGAAAGGGGAGCGGATCAACGTGGCAGTGAAGACCTGCAAGAAGGACTGCACCCCCGAGAACAAGGAGAAGTTCATGAGCGAAGCAGGTACGTAGCTCCCGGCTGCCCCTTGCCGGGGGGGCTCTGGCCATGTCCTGCATTGCTCTGGTGGGGATCCACTGGGCTGGCAGGCCCATGGCGTGTTGGGGCAACAGGGGGCCGGAGACAGCTCAGGGAGAGGGAGCCTGATGGGGTCAACGGGAGAGGGAATGAGAGGCCCGTTGGCGCGTCGTGTCTAGCAGCAGAGCCCTGAGACGAAGGCGGTAATTGTCACCTGCTCTAGGGGAGGGCTGGTCTCTGTCCTGCGCCGAGGCCTGTGTCACCCACCCACATTCTGGCTGTGTCCCAGCCAGCGGCACCGAGCCTGCTCTGCAGCCTTAGCTAAGGCTTTTAGCTCGCGCATTACCGGCCCCTGCATTCAGCTCCAGAGGCCCCAGGTTCGAACCTGCCCGCTGACGACCGGGGTCTGTCGGTGTTACACCTGGGCCTCCTGAGACGGTCACGAGTCCGCCTCAGCTACCGGGGCAGCTGCGTCTTTCGCTCCGGTGCGGGAGGCTCACGTGCCCCCGTCGGCCGTGCCGTCCTCAGTGTCTCTCTCGCTCCCAGTGCTGATGAAGAAACTGGACCACCCCCACATCGTCAAGCTCATCGGCATCACAGAGGAGGAGCCGATTTGGATCATCATGGAGCTGTACCCCTACGGGGAGGTGAGGGGGGGGAAATGAACCGGGGGGGCGTACACTAGCCGGAGGGCCTGGGAGTGGGGGGATGGTCTTCACGGCAGGACTCCTCGCTCCTCATTAGATAGCGAAGCCGCTGGAAACGTGCATCAGGCAACGTTTCCTCGGCAGCAATGATCCTTCTTTGGTGGGGGAAGGAGGGGAGAGGGTGGGACGGGCGAGAGAGAACCTGACTTGACGTGGAGATCTTGCTGCTGTAAGGAATGCCCCTGACCCATTGGCCCCTGCCAGAGGGAGTGTGGCCTAGTGGTTAGAACGGGGGACTGGATTCCGGGGAACCCGGGTTGCACCCTCAGTGCTGCCAATGACCTTGGGGGCAAGTCACTTCACGGCTCTGTGCCTCGGTTTCCCCACCCGTAAAATAGAAATAATGATTCCTGCCTGCTCCGGAATGGGTGGGCCTGACAATTATGGCCCCACCAGTCTCGAGATTTGGATGGCGCTGAAAGGCATTGGGACTCCCAGGCGCTCATCCCAATAGACCCCCCACCTGCTCCAGCTTCTCCGATATCTGCCCGTCGGGGCCGCCTTTGACTTCCGTCTCTTTCCTCGCGTGGCTGCTCCTCCCCCACACCCGGGTTTCTTTGGCTTGCACTGCCTGGGTCCCCGCTGGCTGCTGGGTTTGCCCCTAACCGCAGGTCTCTCGTCCCCGTGCAGCTGGGCCATTACCTCGAGCAGAACAAGAACTCCCTCAGGGTGCTGACCCTCATCCTGTACGCGCTGCAGATCGGCAAAGCCCTGGCGTACCTGGAGGCCATCAGCTGTGTGCACAGGTAGAGCGGGGGAAGGGCGCTCGAAGGGCGTTGCCGAGGCAGCGGGCATTAGCCGACACATTGGCAGAGAGCTGCAGAACCGGTGACACACGCAAGTGCTGGAGCCGGGCACAATTTTTTGCCCTTTTGGTTCAGCGACCAGACCAAAAAAATCAGTGATTCGCTCAGCTCTACGCACGGTTAGAGCCTGGGCGCGACTGCAGCGACGACGGCAAATTACAGGGCGCTGGCTTGTTCTTGGGGTACCCAGGACCGAGTCACCTGCTACCCCCTGCCTCTAGCAAGAGGGTGTCTTTCCTGTGGTAGTGGGGCGTCAACTCCCTGCCACCACCAGCCATTCAGCCAAATGTCCCTCCTCTGCGCTACACCAGCCCTGTTGTCACCTTGCAGGTTAACAAGACTCCTTTGAATCGTACCCCTGTGATACCCAGCCCCTCACACTGGCTATGAGTCTTGACAGGTTCTGAGCTTTCTATATGTATCTTACATGGTACGCCATAGGGATAAATATCCCGTAAGACGTGTGTTGGGTGTAGTGAGTCGGTCAGGTCTTAGGAAAGAGCTGAACAGGGGCCGCTTTGCTGCGGGGTCTCTGTGTCACGCGGCTAGTCTGTTTTAGATGGCTGGGGCCCTGCTTGACGAAGCCAGGGGAGCAGACTCCCCCATCCCGTACCGGAGCACCGCTACAGAGGGAGTTAAATGAGGAGAGAAGGTTGAGAACGCACTGTTCCTACCTTGCCCACAGTTCGATGGTGGGATTGTGATGAGAGATGTTCAGTTACCTTTAGGGTGTATCTACGTTACAGAGCCCATGCCGGCTTAGGAACCCCGAGTGTAGAGGCAGCGTACACAGAGAGAAGGGGGTTTTCTGCCCCTGTAGGAACACTGCCTCCCTGAATGATGTTAGCTACGTAGCTGCGTCTACACTAGGGATGTTGCCGGCATAGCAATGTCACGGGGGGGTGTAGCCCAATGCAGCTATGCCTGTATATGTGTTTGGGGAGGAGGGATAGCTCAGTGGTTTGAGCATTGGCCTGCTAAATCCAGCGTTATGAGCTCAATCTTTGAGGGGGACATTTAGGGATCTGGGGCAAAAATCTGTCTGGGGATTGGTCCTGTTTTGAGCAGGGGATGGGACTAGATACCTCCTGAGGTCCCTCCCAACCCTGATATTCTATGACCTGGAGAGTCAAAGCCCAATGGGCTTTTAAGCCCCACTCTTGAGGATAAGAGCGATGCTCGTCCAATCAGGGAGCAGAAACAATGCCACATGACTGCCACCAAGTGCCAGCAGCTCCGAATTCTTCGTTTGTTCCGCCCTGTAGCGGGGCGACGACTCACTGGTGCGGTGCCTCCTGCTGGTCGTCCTGGGAATTAGCTCTTCCAGCCCAGAGCATCCTTTTCCAGGCTGGTGTCTCACCTGCCGCTGGCCCCCGTGTCCCTCCTGGACCCTGGTGCCCCTCAACGTCAGGGTTCTGCCCCCAGCAGCAACCCACTGTCTCTGGGTCTCCCCACCCAGGGGAACCCCCAACCCTCTATCCCCACCTCGCCTCCGTGGCTACTGCCAGTCACCATCTAGCCCCCGCTCCCTGGGGCAGACAGCAGTTTGTAATCCACTCATCACTGGCAAGGGGGTTAGGACCAGCTACCTCTGCCTATCTCTGGGCTGCCCCTCTGCAGCCCCGGTACCCTTTTTGGCCTTTTAGCAAGGCCTGCAGCCTGGGGTTTTACTAGGCTGAAGCTCCTCAGCTCCCTTTGCCCTTCCCCAGCACTGCTCCACCTCAGGTACCCTTCTCAACCCCTAGGCAGCCAGGTCCTTCTCTTTCAAGAAGCTAGAGAGAGAATGTCTTACAGCTCCTGGTCCTCAGCCCTCTTATAGGGCCAGCTGTGGCTGCTTCCCCCAATCAGCCTAGCAGCTTTTCCCCATCACAGCCCTCTCCCAGGGCTGTTTTAAGCCCTTCAGGGCAGGAGCGGGGTGCACTCTGCCCCTTCTGCACTACTAGATGCGAGGCGATGGAGATGTGGGTCCCCAGAGCTCGCCCATTGCCTGGTCACCCCAGGCGGGGCTCTCGCCAGAGCCGACGCCCAACACGCCCCCGCGGGACTGACTTGCTCTCCCTGGTCTCCGCAGGGACATTGCTGTGAGGAACATCCTGGTGGCTTCTTCTGAGTGTGTGAAGCTGGGGGATTTCGGTCTCTCCCGGTACATAGAAGACGACGAGTATTACAAAGGTAAGGGGCTCGCGTCTGCGATGGCCTGGCCCCACGCTGGGGGACATTTCTCCATATCCGAAAGTTACTGTGCACCATTAGCAGTGTCAGGTCAAGTGGCTGGAACAGCAGCGGGGGGCTGCAGGTCAGGACTGAGGGGCATTGATAGAGCTGTGCGTGCATGGGGGGAGCCCAGGACTGGGAGGGAGAACAGGGGGGCTCTGGACTGGGATTGCAGGACACGGGCAGAGCTGGAGAGGTGGGAAGCCCAAAGCTGGAAGAGCAGGGGGGGGCCGCAGGTCCATGACCATCTTCTCTGCTCCCCAAGCTTCCGTGACTCGCCTCCCGATCAAGTGGATGTCGCCAGAGTCTATCAACTTCCGTCGCTTCACGTCCGCCAGTGACGTGTGGATGTTTGGTGAGCGGGACTGCGAATTACGAGCAGGGTGCGGCGTGGGGCAAGGAAGGGTCCAGGGCGGTATATGGATCTCAGGCCGGTGTCTTTCCTAATACCCAGGGCCAAATCCTGCTCTCAGTTCCCCTGGGGTAAATCCAGAGCCAGGTCAGTGCCCTTCTCCTGGAGTTACGCCAGCAGAGCGTGGAGCGGGAGCTGGGCAGGGCCCGGGCAGGAAGCAGAGATGTCCTTTTGGGGGAGTTAGATCGGAGATCCGTGCAGATTCGGCACAAGAGAAGAGATCCTGTCTGTGGGGCTCCCCCGAGCACGGGGAGACAGCAGGGAAGTAGATTGAATGAGGAGAGCTAATGGCACCCCCAGCAAACCCCTCCCCGACTGGCATCTCAGCATGCCGCGTGGCTGCCAGCCGATAGGAGTTTGGGGGGGGGGCCTCAGGACAGTTCTTAGTGGCCAGGAATCCCCATGACAAAGACTCATTGGGCTGCAGAGCCTGAACTGAACTCTAACCCCTCAGCAGACGTGCTCTCTCTAAGGTATTTCTCTGGCCCCATTTCTGTAGTGTCTCGCATCTCCCAAGCTTTAATGCGTTTTTCCTTCCACCTCCCTGTGAGGCAGGGCAGGGCTAGTACTCCATGGTTCAGATGGCAAACTGAGGCACGGCGAGGCTAAGTGACTTGCCCAAGGTCACACCTGGCGTCTGTGGCAGAGCAGGGATTTGAACTCAGCTCCCCCAAATCGGGGTCTAATCACTGGCCCGTCAGCACAGCACGGGGGGAGCCTGCAGCGCTGCTGCCCGTGCCTGGCCCGACCCGCCTGGCGAGTGCTTCCCATCTCCTTGTCACCCCTGCCACCCCTGAGACGCTTTGTGTCCCCTGCCCGCCCAGCCGTGTGCATGTGGGAGATCCTGAGCTACGGCAAACAGCCCTTCTTCTGGCTGGAGAACAAAGACGTGATCGGGGTGCTGGAGAAGGGAGATCGCCTCCCCAAGCCTGACCTCTGCCCTCCCGTCCTCTACACCCTCATGACGCGCTGCTGGGACTACGACCCCAACGACAGACCCAAGTTCAAGGAGCTGGTCTGCAGCTTGAGGTAGGCGGCCGGGGGGGAATCGCGCGGTGCTAACGGCCTGGGGTAGCCAGATGGATCAGTCAGGAGGATCTGGCGATGCTGGTAACTCGGGCAGCCGTGGAGGTTCGTTGCCAGCGGCTGCAGTATTGCCGCCACCGTAGGGCCCGTTACCGGCTAGCCAGAGCCCTGCGGTGACGGCTGCCTGCCAGCATGGGTGGGGGGAACTCTCCAGAGCTCTGGTTCTACCCGCAGAGTTCAGTCACCCTGAACCCACCATGGGCACTGACACCACGGGTGTTCCGGGGCTGGAGCACCCACCAGCGGGCCCCACCAATCAGCTCCTCCCCCCCCCCCCCCCCCCCCCCCCCCCCCCCCCCCCCCCNAGTGGCGGGCAGGAGGCGCTGGGAGGGAGGAGCGGGGGCAGGAAGAGGCGGCGCGAGGGTGGGACGTGCTCACAACCATTTCCCCCAACCTTTCCCGTCTCTCCGCCATGGTCATTGGTTTCCGCTGAGGCTGTAGCCGGCAGGAACCTTGTCAGGGCTGCTGGCATAGGCAAGTCCCCGCAGTGCTGGCTGCCTGGCGTTTCCCCTGTAGCGGAGGAAGCTGTACTGCTGAATTCTTTCCTTTCCCTTTGCTACTGCCCGTAGTGACATTTATCTGATGGAGAAGGACATCGCCAGGGAGCAAGAGAGGAACAATCGCCACCGGCCTCCCAAAATCATGGAGCCAACGTCTTTCCAGGAGCCCCCTCCAAAGGTAAGAAGGGAGCGGGGCAGCGTGTCTATATCAAGCTGCGAGCTCCTGCCTGGGCTGCGGTGGGGCTCCCACCCCACCACAACCATGGAGCATACATCCCTCACAGGAGGAGAATGTGGTCTCCTGTAGTGGCTGGTCTGCGTCAGAGGATAATAGTCCACTACACCTGTTACCTAGCGGAATCTCTCCTTTAGCTCAAGAGGCAGAAGCTTGTGTTTTTAGAATTTAAGTCCATGGGTTCTGATCCCCTTAATGCACATACATGGGGATCGGTTTTTCATAGATTCCAAGGCCAGAAGGGACTATTGGGATCATCTATATATGCCGTAGATCAGGGGTCGGCAACCTTTCAGAAGTGGTGTGCCGAGTCTTCATTTATGCACTCGGATTTAAGGTTTCGCGTGCCAGTAATACATTTTAATGTTTTTAGAAGGCCTCTTTCTCCAAGTCTATAATCTATAACTAAACTATTGTTGTATGTAAAGTAAATAAGGTTTTTAAAATGTTTAAGAAGCTTCATTTAAAATTAAATTAAAATGCAGAGCCCCCTGGACAGGTGGCCAGGACCTGGGCAGTGTGAGTGCCACTGAACATCAGCTCGCGTGCCGCCTTCGGCACACGTGCCATAGGTTGCCTACCCCTGCCGTAGAATTTCCCGAAAATATTTCCTACAGCCGATCTTTTAGAAAACCATCCAATCTTGATTTAAAACTTGTCGCTGATGGAGAATCCACCATGACCCTTGTGGTCCATCCCTGCTGTCCACCGTCTTTTGAGTTTCCTGCCTTCCCTAGCCAGCAAGCTGTTTGGGGCAGAGCATGTGCTTTCTTATCGGTGTGCGAAGTGACAAGTGCGCTTGTGGCTTCAGCTAAACAATACAGCCCGTTTGCTCGGAGAGAATCCCAGCTGAGGTTAGTCACAGAGAGGAGAAATTCTTTTTTTAAATAAATGCACGATTTTTAAGTGGACACTCTCCCTTTAAATATGAAGTCTAGCATGTTATGGGTAAGGCTGCAAGGCTGTCATGGAGGTCACGGAAGTCACGTGACCTCCGTGACTCTGCAGCGGCCGGTGCGACTGACCCCAGGGCCACGCAAGCAGCTCGGGCGGCTCCCGGGCCAGCTGCACTAGCCACTGCTGGGGTAGTCTTGGGCCACCGCGTGCCCGCCCCCAAGCACCAGCCCCACCCCGCCCCCAGCATCAGCAGTGGTCCCGGGCTGCGTGTCACCACCCCGCCCCCAGCATCAGCAGTGGTCCCGGGCTGCGTGTCACCACCCCGCCCCCAGCATCAGCAGTGGTCCCGGGCTGCATGCC